>JALIZH010026239.1:0-366731 GCA_030522465.1 Rhipicephalus appendiculatus
AAGGTGCTTTTTTATCCAGCAGCCGTACACTCTAAGCACGGTAACGTTTACTAAAGGTGCACAATTTCACAAGTTTGTGTACTTATAAAATAAAAATTATCTAGTAACCTTTGCATAATTAACCTCTATTGAAAGTGCACAAACTTACTTTAAAAACAGACGTCACAGAAATAACCTTTAGCACCGGTTCACAATATCGAGCGTTCTCACGTAAAAATAGAGGTTACATTGCACAGTACACAGTATACTGTTCACGCAAAACGGCTTGCAGGAGATTTTATACGGCCACCTCTCTGCGCCTCTTCTTTCCTTCGCTCTTCTTTCTTCGACGCATTCCAGGAGGTTACGCTAATCGCATGCATTGATCAGCCAGGTGTGCCGCAGCAACGGAAGCACGGCTTTCCACTCTTTCGGACTTCTTGCTGCGCGTGCCTCGTGTTTTTTTCCGCAATTCCTTGTGCGGTTTTAATAGCCGTCTACATGCAAATTGTAATGCTTAATCTTTTACGTAATTGGATCAAGAGAGGATACTTGTCTGACACACATGGCACAACTCATAATTAAGAATATCTGTCAATCACCTGATCTTCTTAATTGCTCTTTTATGGGCAGACCCCATTTGAACGACTCGATGCTTGTGGTGGAAGGTGTGACGTTATGATGCATGCGAGCTCTAAGCCAACTCCAAAGGACATTGTTTTCTATTGTTTCGTGGCATGAGGAAAACGTACATCTCTTGCCACAGACACCGCAACTGTCGTGCTCTAAGCAGACATGTCCCAGAATTATTCCAAAGCTCCAGCTTGTATATTCAGAAAGGGGCAGGCCACATGACATGCTCCGTGAACGTTCACGTCACTCTGTGTACAAATGTGTACACAGCATAATAAAGGCGCAGAAGAAAGTACGAAAGATTAGGCGTGCGCACGCTTCTTTTGCTAGGCGACACTTGGCTGGGCCGATCATGCGCGGAGCAACTGTTCCGGAATGTGTCGAAGAAAGAAGATCGGAAGAAAAAAGAGGCACATACCCTTTGTTTGACGACACCTGGGATGGTGGAGCATAGGTAGAGCGGTTACGCTGAATGGAGCCCCCTTGCAAATAACGTGTGATCAGAATCGTGCTTCTCCTTAAGTTTACTCATGTGTGCGGCATACCATACCTGCTGGCACGTTGCGCATAAGCAGGACGATGAAACCCAGAGGGCAGCCAAAAAAGAGGGTGATTTTCAGTCCTTTACTTTTGTCGCTTGGGCTGTGCGTGGAATGTTTGCATTTCTGTAATGCTACTAACTCACTCAAACCATTAACACGTACGTGCAGCATATATAACAATACACGTGCAACTCCCCCTACTTTCTCCTCTGCTGTGACCCAAATGCACTTTCTTTATTTTGTTCAGGTGATATGCTTTTTAATGGTTCAACAGGCATCTGTGACACAGTTTGAAAAAGGGAAGCCTTTGCCCACAATATCACACGTAATCGCATTAAAAAAAAAAAATATCAGTTTTTTTTTTTTTTGCGTGGGTGCAAAACACGGAATTGATAGTGATAACAACTTTTGCAATGTAGGGGCATTGTTCGAGTTTCCTGAGCATGTGCTGTAGAACACAGCTTGTGAAGGCGTACAAGACCATGTACCTAAACGAAAGGTAATGTTAAAGAAAAATTTAAAAAGAAGACCAAATCAAGCATTGTACAAAAAATTGATGTGCATAAGGAGTTGTAGGAGAAAAAACGTGAACCATTCTAAAAGAATGCATACTTTATTGATTTCATACCTTCAAAGCAAAAGGCATAAAAGTTGCGTGATAGTCATCAATACACATAAGTTTATTGATAACTTTTTCAATATTGGTTCAGGGATTTCCCAGCTGATAGAAGGCCACCGGTATTCAATGCGTTTCTCCTTGCTTTCACCTGTGGTCAGCAAAAATTTACAGAAGCAGGTGGTCAGGACCTGCAGTAAAACCTTCTCTTGATGCACGCACAATCATGTTTCTTCAGACAATATATCAGTTTCTGATTCCGCAATCTCCTCGCTGGACAGTGGATCCTAAAAGAAGAGTACAGTTGTTTTACACTATGGCAACGGTTACTGCCACATTGCGCACAACTGCTGATAACATGCAATGTAAGACATATACTAACCCCCCCCCCCCCCCCCCCCAAAAAAAAAAAGAAGGGGGTGTCACTTGACCAATACATAAGCGCTCCTAAAATCTAATATCCTGTGCAATACGTTTATCCGAAAACAAAAATTCTGAACTGAAAAAAGTACGTTAATCCCACATGTAATTTGCTTGCACCAGTCAGCAAACTATAACGTAAGAGACAGTTTCGTCGCAGAAACACGGCACCAGGTGATTAGAAACAGAAATTGTAAAATCAACATTTTTCGTAATAGTATCTGAAGTTTCACGTCCCAAAACCACGATTTGATTATGCGAGGCGCCGTAGTGGAGGGCTCCGGAAATTTTGACCATCTGGTGTTCTTTAACGTGCACTGATATCGCAGAGTACACGGGCCTCTACCATTTCGCCGCCATGAAAATGTGACCGCTGCGGCCGGAATCGAACCCGCGACCTTCGGGTCAGCAGCCCAGCACCATGCCCACTGCTCCACCACGGCGAACCAAGGTTTTTCAGTGACCATACTTAGTATTTCACGTGGAGATTTAATATGTTCGTACCTAATTGTTTGCTTAAAGGAGTATATTCCACGTGGCAGTTCATATTCTGGGCTGCACGGAACGTAAGTCATATCGGCGTCGGGAAGTTTCCAGCTGCCTGGTGATCCTCGCAGCATGCCTTCGGAAGGATGTATGCTGTAAACAGTTTCAACGCAAGACAATGAATATGGCAAAAAAAAAAAAAAGAAAAATAAATACATTTGTGCTGTTTACGTACCTTCAAACATTCCGGCTATGACAGTTACATAACATGTATACCGATTCAGCTTTTCTAACCATGATGGCCCGTTGCTTTCACCATAGAACAGAACTAGAACAACAACAAAAATTACCTTATTGTAAGAGAACAGATTCACATCGCCACAGAACCAAGAACATCGAAAGACATACCAACCACACCAACCATGTCCCCCCTTCGGACTCCTACTTTGCACGATTGCTGGCATTCATGCTATCTGAAATATAGTTAAGCCACAGCGTATTGTTTTTTGCGTAACATATCCTTTGCAGCTGCCCCGTTTAGATAGCGACGCAGTTCGACGTATAGTCGAGCGCCGCAGAGCAAGTACTGCCAATAACAATTAATTGTGTCAAAGACTGACAATTTATTTTTTCTGACACGACCCACTTCTTGCAGTAGCGGAAGCGTGGGCATGAATTCAAGTCATCTTAATTTTGAACGCCCGTACATTGCGATCTGTGTGAGTGCTACTATGGAACGAAAATGACTACAATATATATTTGTGGTAAGGTTTCAAGTCAAGATCAACGCACAGAAAAAGTTTGACGGAAACCCGTCTGGTGGGGATGATACATGGTGAAGGCAGAAAACCCGAAACATTGAGCCGACCAAAGCAAAAATTGAACACGCACATTCACGCGCGCGCATGCTCGCACGCACAGAGAGAGAGAGAGAGAAACGAGCGCGCACACATACACACACTCACTCACTCATGTACACACACGCACAAGCACCCGCACACATGCACACAAACACGCACTCGAAAACTCGCTCGCTCGCTCGCTCACTCGCACGCACACACACACACACACACACGCACACGCACGCACGCACGCACGCACACACACACACACACACACACACACACAAACGTGCGGGTACATATATGTACACACACGCAAACACACTCATCCACACGCACACCAACACAAACGCGCGCGCAGACGTATCCACACACATACACACACACACGAATGCCCGCGCGCATATGCACGCACACGCAGACGCACTCACTCTCACACACATACACTCACATACACACACACGCACACACAAACGCGCGCTCACACATATACGCACACACGCACATGAAAACACTCACTCACTTCCCCCCCTCACCCACACACACATACACACACACAGATATCATCTACCTGCGACCAAGTCGTGACAAAAAACCCAGAGGAGCAAGTTAGTGCGCACTCAGAAATCTTCTGGGCAGCGCTGATATGGGGCACTTTGTTGATGCTGCCAACAATATTTCACACCGTGATTGCAGGCTTCATCGAGCAATTTCAAGGTACCAACACGATGACAGCAAGAAGGGCTAAACTTCTGTCCTTCATGCTTCTCAGATAAACTGGAAAGATAACAAATGATCTTGGTCGGATGTTTGATAATATACGCCCAAACACCCGCCTTGTACGGACAAACGCGAACTGAATTCTGCCAATAACAATGCATTGCATAAAACATGGCATCACTTATTTTTCTGACATGGTTCACCTCTTACAGTAGCGTGAACATGAGCGTAAATTCTTGCAAGCACGTGACATAAACACACACACACACAAGCAAATAATGCACTGAACAGAGAACATTACTTACGTGTAGATCATATTGGCTGCAGTCTTCGGCCACCGTAACAACGGATGCAACACGTTCGATAATTGCCAGTCTCAGACAGGCGAAGAATCGGCAATGCAGCTCGTTGCAACGGACGCGCAGCGCACTGAACATGTCCCCGTTGCATTGCCTCGTGGCTGATTAGCGGCGGATCGCGCGTTTGCGAGTGTGTTTGCTTACTGTGTCACCAGGTACGCGTCACTCACGTACAAAACACCATTAGGCAACGCACGTCATCAAAACGAGGAGCGTAAAACCTGGTTAAATCGATGAAACAAAGAGCAGCACAAGCGCGACTTCAAACACCACACCAACCGCCTCTCATTCGAATGCCCTTCCCGGCATACACCTCAAGCTGTGCAAAGCATGCAAAGCCTCAGAGAGATGACACCGTCCTTCCTTCGATGCGGTTGAAACTGGTTGAAACGGCGCCAGTAAGACGCCACATTTGTGAGTCACGCCATCACCGCGAGCTCACACATCCCTCTATGCGCTCACACTGGAGCGGCCGTCGCATGCTGTTTTGTGAACTTAGCGGCATCTTTTTCTCCTGTGTTGGCAAATTGATGACGGTTAAGCGTGTATGGTGCAATGCTGTGACCTGACGTTTGCTGCACATTACGGCCAGTTAACTTTCGCGAGAAAAAATGACAAAAAAAAACTAAACAGACAAGACAACAAGAAAATTCGGAAAAATTGTATTGCGAGTCTCGGAACATATTTTTCTCGCTCCACGGAATTATTCTTCGATCGCATCGTTATAATTTTTTTCGGTTGTTGTGCCCATGTCTGTTCGGATTTTATGCCACTTCTTTACTTACGTGTGAAGTGGGCTCACTGTATTGAACTGCAGTTCTAATTCATACCCCACCATCACTTGCAACAGTCTCCCGCAATCTAATATCGCTGCTACTCTTATTTTCTTTTCTGCTGTTACCTAATACTCATTCTGTTTATACATTATCCACTGTTGAATTGCTAAAGCCAACCTTGAACAAGAAAGATCGCGATTTGACACATTGACCAATAAACTTCCACTCCATAGTGTAGGTCCCCTGACGGATGAGTCACTGCGCTTTTATAAGTTACAATCTAGAGGTTACAATGCCTATCGCGGTGCTTTAGCTTTTAAAATGGCATGCTTCTGTCAATGTAACCTTTATGTGAGAGGTGAATGAAGAAAACACAAAGATAAAATTGTTGGAACAGCCATGTAACCTATAAACTATAAGTTACTTGCCGTTTTATGCTGTCCTAAACGTTACCGTGATAAGAGTGTAGTACTACTATGCGGAACCGGAAAGTCACCTTTAGAAGTGTTGGCAGTGAAGATTCTCTAGGCTTTCGTGTTGACGAGGAAGATACTAGGTGATGGCAAGCACGTGAGGCAACGCAGGTTCGTTGGTGCGTTAAAGTGCGAGAACTTTAGGGATATATGCTTGGTTTCATAGAAGAAAATATGCTTCTCTGATAGCATCTCGATCCCAGCTCCTGCTTAAACCTGCATCGGCGGCTTCATCAACGGCGGGCAGCTCTAACATCCTTGAATGTGCCTGAAAGAAACGGGCATTGTTTAATGCTGCTTAGATGCTGCTCTGCGGTCCGCCACGAATGTTATCAAGTATTGAAGGAAGGAGTGTGTTGCATTCTTTTTGAGCGCCGCGAATAGCATTGGTTGTCAAAGAAAGTTGTTGATTTGTCGTTTAATAAAGCACAGTGAAAACACGTGAAACGCTCATCGCATTCTTTATGTAGCATTGCTCAACAAATTAAAACAGTGCTCTTCCGCATGTTGTCCAGAGGTCCTATCTAAAAAATCACTTCTTCATTTTGCGCCACTAAAGAGAGCCGAGCAAAGCACGTACACCGTCGTCCTTTATGAAAGGGAACACGCGGGCGCGTGGCCGGCGCGCTGCGGCGGCTGCCTACAGCACCATCAACCGACAGCTAAAGAAAACGCGTCCGCTTTTGGCGGCACCGCCTGTTTCGATATCGCAGCGGGAGCGTAATCTAGCAGTGCTGGTCCAACAGTCATGACTCGTTATTTTGTTTATCAATAGATGACGCCGAAAGCGGACGTACTTTCTTTAGATATCGGTTGATGGTGCTGTAGGCAGCCGCCGCAGCGCGCCAGCCACGCGCTGGCGTGTTCCCTTTCATAAAGGACGACAGTGTACATATATTGCGTACAAAAATGCCGATGAATAAAGACCTGAAACAAACAGTTAACATTTATTGCGCGTGTCTACGCCTTAATTGCTGCTGTTAGTCCTGGATTACCTGATAACGGCTTTGTCGAGGTCTTTTGCGCGCCCCAAAGTTATGCAGAATAGCGTATGCTGTTAAGACGAAAGCCCTACCAGGCCCATGACAATAAATCGGGCATCTGCTGACGGGAACATGAACCACTGCCAGAGTATGGAAGGGGAACAGTCGAATTCCACCCCCCCCCCCCACAAAAAATCAACTTTTCATGTGTGTATGTACACGCACCCATACAAACACAGACATCCGTCACCCTTCCTGAAAAAAGTCCGCCATCTCCCGCTAAAGGGAACCACGTATAGATGCGAAGCAGCGGGCGCTAACGCTTACACTGGCGGCGGCGTTGACGCTGGCGCTCATCGCAGCGTTGCGCAGGCGAGAAAACTGGGGAGGCGCAAAGCACGCAGTGATGGACCGGTGTTTGCTACTGGAACATGCCAATCGCTGCTAATGGGCAATGAGAGACAGAAGACTCCGACTGGACACAGAGACCCGCAGTCCGCTTTTAGTTAACGCGCACGCTGCGATATTTTTATTGTTCAACAACGCACAGGAGAAATCTCCCACCGGCACCACCTTGGAGGTCAAGATCCATTGCCATATATACGGGGTGGCCAGTGAACGGTTGTGCAGCGCGAGCAGTCGGTTTTTTCAACCAAGAAACTCGCTAGCAGACGCTGCCTGTGTCGGCGTCGCGAGGCGAGAGAGGGAGAGGGGGAGCGTAGGAGAGGAGAGAGAGAGAGGGGGGGCGCGCATGCGCAGTGGAAGTGTGGACGCTGCGGGCAGAGATGCCTAGAGAAGAGAGGGGGGGAGCGTAGGAGAGGAGAGATAGGTGGGACGCGCATGCGCAGTTGGAGTGTGGATGGCGCGGGCGGCGATGCCTAGAGGAGAGAGGGGGGAGCGTAGCAGGGGAGAGAGGAGGGGAGGCGCATGCGCAGTGAGGTTGTGGTTGCCGCGGGGAGGGATGCCTAGAGGAGAGAGAGGGAGAGAGGAGGTTTATTATTTTTATTTTTTAGTAAGGGTGGTCACGCCGCACACCACCACAACCGGATTAAGCTTCGCCATAAGATGCTTCACATCTAACACCTGCCGGCGCTCATACCTCCTCAACCTATCCTCCTCCTCCTCCTCCGCGGACAACGCCGCACAACGCCAACGCCGCACAACGCCGGATGCCTGACATAGCCCGACTATGAAATGCATTCGCATTTAAAATTTCTGCCTGTGCTCTGACCCGAACAGTACCAGTATTTAATACAGGTGGGCCGTACCCGGAGGTAGCAAGACACCAGGTCACGTGCAGGAAGCTTTAAGAGGAGGGGGGGGGGTGACTTGATGTAGTAATGGTATTGCTGTAAAATATTAGAAGAGATAGTTAGTCTATAAGGGGGGACCGAATGTAAATTACGGTGAACTAAAGGGAATCAAAGCAAAAGTTAAGGGGAATTACAGGTTCATCACTAATGAAGTAAAGTTAGTAAAGGCGAATCAAATTTGAGTGGAAATGAACTGAATCAGTAAGGGTACTCAAGTGAATCAAATACAGATTAACAGTGAATAAAATCTTAAAGTGAATTTGTTTAAATCAAATGCTGGTGAATTAAAGATAATTAAATGTGAAAGTGAATGAAAGGTGAATCGAATGTCAAATAATCTCTCGACGATGAACTTTTGCTCTCCTTAGCGTTAGCTAAGGGGACTGTAAATGTATTGTTAGTGTTTAGACGCAAAGCCTTTTCTGTTTTCGTTTTTTCCCTATCCGAACCAAGAGAAAAGTTGCCAGGTGTTAATGTAAACTAGATACCTACGAGCCAATAGCAGTTACACGATGATGAACTCCTTGAACAGAGAATATTTTCTCCAAACCTTCAAGGCAGTGGCACCATCTCGCTGTCATCGATTTAATCATTGAGGCACGCGTATTGCCTGGTCTGGGTGCCCGTTTGATTTCCAGATTTCACCGGGTCCTTGGCGCGTTAGATTTCAATGTGCCTCCTTCCATATCTTTCCCATCTACTTCTTCCTTTCTTTCTTTCTTTCTTTCGTCAATTTTTGCTACGCTTTTTTTTCCTCAGTGAATGGCAACAATAGATTTTATCTATTGTTGCCATTCGGGAACAAACGTAACTAATGTACACGCACCGGGTCGTTGCCTATTCCTCTCCCGATAGCTTATTTTTTACTCTCACTAACCTGTTTATCATGAACGCAGTTCCGCGCATTTGCCTGCACGGACAGTATCACGTTGCTTTGAGAGGCACCTGCGCATTGCATGCTTAAGGATCAACATTTTATGTTTTCGGCGAAGGCGACTGTTTATTCACACTATTTCGTGGACGGTGCTGTAACGTCAGACCTGTTTTTTTCAAATTCTGGTACAGGATACTAGTTCGCTGCTCAAATTCGTGCGACAAACGCAGTCGCCGTGAAGTTGCGGGAAGGCGAGTGTTTTGTAGAGGAGGAGAGACAAAAAAAAATGCCCCCCACCTCCCCGAAGGGAATCGTGAGGAAATGCGAATGCATTTCGCGCGCGCTTCACTCCATTTATGTACATGTCCAGGAATTCTGGACATCGACAACTAGCGCCATCGCTTGTGTAGCTGCCGAGTGTGCAGCGTCACTCAATGGGAAACCACTTTTAGACATTAATTACAGTGCAACGCCACAATATACACTTAAATCACTCCGTGTATATAATATGGGTGCCATTATCTCACAATGCAAGCAATTTTGCTTTATTCCCATAAAAATTCTGGGTTCGAGGACCACTTTTATGTGCTATGTAAAACTCCATAGGAAAAAGTTTAGAAATTTATATAAGAACAATGCGCCTTCACCTGCTTAAATCACTGAAATTGCATAATGTCCATGACTCAATGTTCGTATCTGTGAAGTTTGGCTGACGTTGGCGAAGTTTCTGAGGTTCGACGGGCACTTTTGTAAAAAGGTGCATTGCAGTGAAGCCACCTGACAGGAGGGAAAGTGCTTTATAGTGCTTTCCATTGCCCCAGAATGCGAGAAAATTTCACAGCTTTTTTTATATAAGGTTGTTTTTCTTGAAGCTGCTCAACCTAAACAGGGTATGAATACTACGTAGATCTTAAGTTCATAATTAGCAATGACAAGTATTTGGTTAATTAAAGTAAATAACCAAAAATGAGAATATGGCTTCGAAGTTCAAAGAAAAAGAACGAACACACATTGGTACTGATACGAATTTTCCTCCATTAAGTATAAGTAATTAAAGGTACTGATGAATATAACAATTTATTTACAACTTATGGGTGAAAGCGGTCAGTATAAATGGACCTACATAATATATACATATTTATAGATCGCACTACAATATGTACAAGTTATACTAGATCATCGTCGCATGTAAGTAAATAGCAGTAGTGACTGTCAAAGCTAATTTATTTTAAGTATTTTAGTTTAATTAGTATAGATAATTATTAAAAGTTACAATGACCTCCCCAGAACTCACAGCGACTGAGACTTACTCAGCAGTATTAATGCACATTCGCACCCTGTCGATATAAGTAATCACTTGTAATAACGAATTCACCCATTTTAAGCGTAGAATAGAAGGCTTTAACTCACAAGGATCTATATACGGTATTCAATGTATGAAAATGCGATCCGAGACAGATAACAGCATGGAATTATTCTTAGTGATAGCTATCGATAATTAGTAACAAGGAATGATTTTCGGTGAAAATCTGTTGAACCTATCTATTAAAGTGTCAAGAGAAGGGTATTTAAGAGGTGATAATTATACTTTATCAGTGATAGATCTAGGCAATCATGAAGTGCGGGTAGACGGATAATCAGTAAATTATTCGACGATATTATTATAATGTACAGTGTTGGTCAAAAGTTCCCAGGCCGCAGCGACCGGCCGCAGAGCAGCAGCTCGCTGCTGTCGGGGCGCTGCCATCGTAATCTCGCCTCGGCGCACGCTGGGGTCGAGGGGGGGGTGCATCTCTCTCCCTTTCTTTCTCTCCTTGATAAGAAAGCCAGGAATAAAGTTGATGCGTCATGTTCCCGCACCATTCGCTCTTCGAATTTTACTATCGTGGAGCGTGTAGCGAGAAGGCAGTGCTACAGAAAGTGATGCATCATGCTTGCGGCCACATTTCGCTAGACAGCGTATACTTGTCTGTATTTTTCGACTGTGTAGAGATAATTATCGCGCCTTTAACTTGCTGTGGACGCGCCGTGGCTCTCCGACGTCTGCGCAAATGAATTTGCTGCATGTTTACGCGCTCGGGGCCGTAAAGGTATGCTTGTGTCCATTGCGACGTTGTTGTCCTGCTGTCATGATTGGGTTTCGAGCCTCGTCAAAGGCAACGCCAATGAATGCGCTGATGGGGCACCCGCAGTGTTACGGTACACTTTTAAGATTTGTTCGGGGCGCTTCTGTGCAGTATTTCCCACCTAAAAAAGCTCACTTTCGTCACACCTGTCCGTCTGTGCTGTGCTCAGGAAACGTAGAAGTGGACTCATGCTCTATACTGCCAGAAAATAAACGCCTCACGCATAGGCGTGCACAGGATTTTCCATTTCCATAGTGGTGGGGGGGGGGGGGGGGGGGGCTGTTTGTGTTGCAGTGCCCCCCCCCCCCCCCCCCCCTTCCCTCCCGATCGCCGAGTCCGAAGAAACCAACGACACAGAAATTAAAAGAGCAGCGATGACGCGCATCTCAAAAAGGCCTGCCATCGGTCCCCAGCTTTACCAGTTATTTACGGGGTAAACAGTTATTTGCAACTAACATCAGGGGTGCCTGATTGGTCGCCATTCGCCATAACTTTCAAAACACCATGCGTAGCCATTACCCTGTGCACTAAAACCTGACGTGAAAGGCGACTCAGGAAAGGTAAGGGGCTGATTTTTGCGTGCCCTTTAAATGACTGGGCTGGGGGGGGGGGGGGGGGGAAGGGGGGTGCAGCCGCCTACCCTGCCCCCCTTCGCGAGCACGCCTATGGCCTCACGTATAATAAGAATTTCATGACGCGCCGTCATATGTCCAATTAGTGCGTTGAGACTAAGCGCGCTTTTCTTCAATTTGTTGCCTCGATTTTAAATTGCCTGCTGCCCGTATGAAGCGCAGAGTTATTTGTTGTCAGAGGGGACTAAGAAGTCAGTAGGTGGGCTTTGAATGTATGCCTCTGACCTGCGTCCGCGATCGGTGCTGCTACTCGCTCTGTCGAACGACGCCTTCTTGTTGGAGGCGCTGGTCGAACTCTTGGCGATCAAGACTGTCACGCTTCGCTCGAGTCAAGGAGGGCATTATTTGGTGCCGCTGCTGCTATTCTTGCGATATAACGAACTACTTGACAGCAGATGGTAATCGTAGACGTGATGTAGGTTGAAGAGACTTACTGTCATTGTGGCGGAACACACTCGTGTTGCGCAGAAAATTAAGAACGACGGTGGAGCCAGCCGGATGGCCCTTATTCGCTAGATTAATCCACAAGCAGGTCCATATATTTAGGCTATGTGCTTATCACGATGTTCTTGTCAGCCACGGAATGGCAACGGATAGCTTCTGAATGGAAAATCTAAAACGCGTGGGAATGCAGGTTGCCGTTTCGTTATGTAATCCGTGTAGCGTTTCACTTCGTCTTCTGCATGAGATCAATGTCTCGGCGGACGACTATTTTGCGTGGCGTCGAACGTAGCTGAAGGCGGAGTAACGCGATATGCTGCGAAATAATCTATCTTGTCGAATCACCGCACGGCCAGTTGTCCCATGCAACAATTGTTTTGGTTGTATCATAAGTGTTCATAAGTTTTAGTTTGCGTGTATTGCTCGGAGAAGCTCCTCCAAAGCTTCATGTGCCGCGAGAAAAAAGAAGCTAATCAATTGGAGTTTATTTACCTATGAAATCGACGAGCACTTCTAATTGCAGGGTAGGATGACGGCGATTCATCGACAACTCGAAGCACATGGACGCAAGTAATGCAAATGAGTATTACTTGTGTCCATGTGCTTCGAGTTGTCGATGAATTCGTCCTCGCGCTGCCAATTGCTAGCTTCCTGGTTAGCTCAATTGGTAGAGCGACCGCCCCGGAAAGGCGTCGAATTCCTCGCTATATGCATGCCCCGGAAAGACGACGAATTTTTCGGCAACTAAGAAGCTTTTCTTTCTGAGAAATCCGTGTGGATTTCCTTGTGGCTTCGCGCTACAAACGGGTGGTTGTCTATTTTCCCTTTCTTAAAATCGGATGTGTTATCCGAAGGTCACAGGTTCGGTCCCTGCCCACGGCAAGGTATCTTTTCGTCCACTTTTCCTTTTTCACATTTGCATTACATTTATTACTAATAACATCCCCGATATTTTCCTTGGCATTATTGTCTGTTAGCTCCCATTAATATTGTGTCTAACAAGGAAAAGCGAGCCCTTAAAAAAGGGCCCCTCACTAGGTGACATAACGAATTTTAGTTAGACACTGGAAGTGGTTGCGTGCCCTATAAAGAGCATTATGCCACAATAATTTTTTTTAATCGGTCTATGGGAAGCTGAGGTCCGCCTCGGTGGATCAGTGGCTAGGGTGCTCGGCTGCTGACCCGAAGGGCGCGGGTTCGATCCCGGCCGCGGCGGTCGCATTTCGATGGAGGCGAAATGGTAGTGGCCCGTGTACTGTACGATGCCAGTGCACGTTAAAGAACACCAGATGGTCAAAATTTCCGGAGCCCTCCACTACGGCGTCTCTCATAATCATATCGTGGTTTTGGGACGTAAAACCCCACATATTATTATTATTATTATTATTATTATTATTATTATTAGAAGCTGAGAAAACCGAAGTTTTGAGGCGGTTCGAAACCATTATGCGAGGAGGCGAGCTTGAAAACCTCGGCGCTCGCCCCGTGTAGCCTTCGCAAGCCAAATCCCTTCCCAGCCCCCTTCGGCACGTGAGCGGGAGGATCACATGACGCATACGCATAAACACGTCATGCGCACACAATGTCACGAGCGCATCACGTGATCGAACCAGCCCTAGCCGCCGAAACGCAAGCGGTATTGTGGCGGCGTTCTATGCGCTTAGTCTGTGCACGCTATGCCGAATCCGCCCTCGCCGATCACTTGGCTTTCAACCTATTACTGAGCATGAAATCTGCGACATTTGTACGGACGCGAGACAAGCGGAGCGCCGCATGAACATTTATTTAGACGCGGGAGGATAAATGAGCCATATGAGCTCTGGATCGCGATAGAAAATTAGTTTCGTTGTAAGGGTGGCGTCTGCACGATGCGCAAAGCGCGAGAACACGAACGCATGCGGAACCAGAGTTGCCGTTGGGTGGACTTGAAAAGGAGCCACAACTCAAGCCAAAAGTAGTCAAAGTAGCCATGCCATTTAATATTACCGCCAAATTTGTAGCCAAATGGAACAGAAGTGGTATTATGAGCAGATTCTTTAGTATTGATCAATAAATAATACCATTTTGAATCAGTAAGACCATAGAAAGCCACCGGTAAGTTGGAAATAAATTACGCGTGAGTGAAAGAATTATGATAAATTCATTATGCGTGCATATATTTTATGTAGAAATTATGAGTTCTTGCCAGACACAAAGTTATATTAGAAGAATATTCCAGTCGGCAAGTCAGTAGGAACATGTAAGTTGAAACAGATTTTCGTTGAAGCTGCAGACAAAATTCTGGTTGTAAATGAACAGACCAGCAAAATTTCGCTGCAGATGTCTGTTTTCCCAAGTTTACACAAGAGCACGCACTGCACATCAAAATTGTTCGCAAAACTTGAGTGTAGCATCACAATAGATGGCGGGAAGCTTGAGCACCGAGCCGGCCACGCGTTCGTCACCATGCACGCAACTTCGCCACTCCGTTGCGTAAGGTTGCCTCGATGCGCACCAGCCTACTGGTGGGTGGAGGACGACCGTACGCATCCGCTGAAGTGAGAGAAAAACTTAAAAACAATGTATTTCGTCTGCAAAAATGAGAAAAAATGGCTACCTAATGCGCCAAATCAGCACTTTAAAAGTAGCCAGAAAATAGCCATGGCGCCAACTGCAAATTTTTGTCGCCAGACGGGGTAAAAAAGTAGCCAATTTGGCGCAAAGTAGCCACCAACGGTAACCCTGTGCGGAACGGAGGTAGATTAGTCTCGCATCGCGCTACGCGTCGCAGAAAAAATGAAAAAAGAAAACGCACACATTCTGTTTGTGTGTTCTGCTCTACAAATTGCGTAAACTACACGTCGCGTCAAATAATTATCGCGGTGTCACGTGCTAGTGCTGGCGACGCCAAAGCACAGTCGTCTACGTAGAGGAGCGACGTCACCGCACTACCGTCTACGTAGGGCTACTCCATCGTGTACGTCATCCCCTCATTCTCTTGGCGCGAGAAGGGCAAGGAGCGTTCAGCTTGAAAGTTGACCTATTTCCGCGGCGCGTTGCGTTGCAAATTTTGGCAGACGTGATTGTGAACGCCCAGCGTACGCATTCCACTCGTCAGCTCAAAATTGTCAGACCTGGTGAGGGGCCCTCTAAAATTTCCACTTCTTTCCTGCATGCATATAGCGAGGGTCTCGTTCTGGCAGACTTGATGCCTTCAGGTAGTACACTCTTAGAACAAAAGGAGTGCTTTTACGCCCTTTGCGAGAGTTTTGGCTTGTCCCGCAGGGCACTCCTTTTTCCGGGGTGAAACTACTCTCTTTAGAAAGAGAGTGATCCAACGCCCTCTCATGGAGTACAGTACTCCGTCTGCGATAGAGTGAAAGCACTCCCACCGAGAGAGTAAAGCTGGCACATTGAAATCGCTCTGGTATAAAATTAATCAAGCGCAAAAAAGAAAGACAAATGCGTACACGCACACACCCACGCAACCAAAACACGCAGAGCGCTCGCGATTACAACGCTTAAAGAGAACCTTCCCGCTGTCGTGACGGGAGATGTTAATGAAGGCGTGATGTTTGGAAGCGTTTCGCTACACTGCCAGTCGAATACTCGCTCGAATCCACGCCTGCAGGCATAAAATCTGTCCAAATTACGGCGCTGCTAGTCAATTCGTTATGTGACTACGCAGCGGGCTCCCAGAGAAAGCAACACAATAGACATGACGTGGCTTTTGCAAGATTCTAGGTCATACAGCCTGCAGCGCTTACACGTGGCGTGCTGTTAATAGGCGGCCAAAGCGGCTGCAAAAAAAATTTTTTTGGCACTGTAAGAGCGTCTGACGCATAAATATCATTGAAACTTAATTCTGGGGGGTAATTAGAAGACATACATCAGTGCATACATACATATACAAATAACACAGAACACTGGATTCGAACCGCTGACCACACGCACCGAGAGCAAACACGCTAACCACTGCACCACAGAGCCACCGCATGTTGCGGTGAGTTTTCACAAGCATATGTATACACAAAGTGCTTTGAAAAAAAGGGGGAGGAGCTTGCAACTTGTGTTCTTGCATCGTCAGCGTGCATTGCGCCTGCATTAAGTTCGTAAATAGATTACGCGGCGTCATGAACTCGCGGAGACCTCCGTTAGCACCTTATGCTCCGACTTCGGTTCGTCGTCTGTCGTGCCGCAAGCAAAATGATAAACGTGTGTCCTTTTGAGTGTTCACCCTAAGTTGTGGATGTCTTTCTCGCCCAAAATTCGCAGATACCAGCGTGACAAGTACCTTCAGGTAGCGAAACTCACGTGTGTGTATTCTACGAGCGTGTGCTGTTGAGTGATTCTGGTTATTTTTGCCGCGAGCCGCAAGTGTTTGCACTGGCACCAGTGCGTTCTCAGCTGTTTGTAGACCATGTGCTATAGCATCTCATTGTTACATAAGTCAATGCCTGAGTTACAAGGGTATTTTAGCGTTTACATACACAACCATGTGTATTTATTGCGCGCGTACGTACTGTTGCGGGCTGCACGCCGGGTCAGCGGCACCTTCCGAGCAGTTAGACGAATATTTCCACCATGAGCACTTAACGCGCGCTGAGGCGCGATATACAGTGCTTCTCAATTAGTCATAGTCAGTATTTAATTGCTTTTATACACGGAGACTAGCTACCTTTTCACTAAATAACCTTTACTCTTCACTGTCGCGCAGGAGCGTAGCCAGAAATTTTTTTCGGGGGGGGGGGGGGGGGGGGCGGGGCACCGCCTTGATTTCGGGAGGGGCACCTCCTTGGAATGGTCATTTTTTCGCTCTGTATGCCATAGCGAAAAAAAATTTGGGGGGGGGGGGGGCACGTGCCCAGTGTGCCACCCCCTGGCTACGCCACTGCTGTCGCGCGCCATTATAATGAACGTCGTAGGCGTGCACCAAGCTCCACTAATTCGCGAGTGAAATGTCTCCCTAATAATAACAAGATAATACTGTTGCGCTTCTCTGTTGCGAACGTCCGCGTGTATTTGGCGGTCCTCCTGAAGAAATTGTGCAGTATATGCTAGAAAAATGGCGTAATTGTATGCCTCAGTGAAACAGCTGTTCTTCTGAAAATAACGTTTATTTATATTTCGTAGGATATCTTTTGTCACAGCAGGTCACAAGTGGTGCCACGAGCACTCGTACTACCTCGTGTACCTTTAAGGTGGGGCCAAACTCATTATACAAATTATGCTACCGTTGATAAATGATCAACCCATCCATGTTCGATGAATGTTGGTCTGTTTCCGTTCACTGCCTGTCGCTTATTTGCATATTTTGCAAGAATCATCTGTTCAGTCCATCTGGTATAACACAAGGATTATCTACAGTATCCCCCTCAAACAAAAGATAAAAGCGCCCCTTTTCAAGGCATACTGTCCACTAACCAGGGGCCCCATCTGATTTTTGGTATGCTTCACCGCACAACTGATTTGCATTGCGGCGGGGCTGACTTACGTTTTTTCCATCCCCATGAGATGGCTGCAGATCTTCAGTTGCCGTTATCTTGTGACATATGCAGTTCCTAGGCTTGCATATTTGAGGAGCAAGCATAGCTAGAAACGGGTGGAATGTGGCTGGAGACTGCACAACTTATTGACAAGCTGTTGAGATCACACTGGCGTGACACTCCAGTTTGCCCATTCTTTCGCAATAGTGAAATAAGGGGCACCTATTTCACAATACACGAGTTAATTTATGGCACCTACCTTCATCACGTCCACTGTTCATTCCACAAGGGGTTTTCGAAACATACGTGGCTGAGACCCACTGATCTATACGTCAGTGTTTGAACAATTTATTTTGCATAATACGAGCTCTTTTTTTGTTTGAATGCACTAGAAATTCTTAAACATGAATTGTTTGTTTGCTTGTTTATTAATACTAATTGATATAAAAAATGTGAATTGTAGTACTTTATTGGAATCAAAACAATAACATCCATAACGTCAATGTAAAAATACACATTTTCATCTACAGTACAGAACGTATGCTCATTATTGAACACAGGAAACAAGATACACAGCACAACCGAAAGTACAGAAAAAAAAAACATCACAAGGGACGACACATATACTTAGCAATGCCAGTATGCATTTAAATCCAAACAGACGGCATGCACAAGGGACTTGGTGTCTGCTTACAAATGAAGGCACTTCGATAAGTCAATGAAGGCTTTCAACACTTTTGAGAAAAATGCGACTGTGGAATGGCATGGTAGTGTACAATTTCTTTATATTGCATTAGTTTGCCCTCAGGCGTGAAACATGATACACGACTGTGCAGTCAACTTTGTTGTATAAAAACCTGTGGTGTCGACCATAGATCCACCTGCCAAAATTTGTAAACACGCTTGCCTTTGTTCACATATTTTCATGTGATGATGCAAATTTCTAAAATCAAGCTTGGGAACTAGGCATTATTTCACAACCATGATTCGCCGGAATATTATGCTTAAGTAGTAGACCTACAGTTATAATATTTTCATGCCAGCTAGTGCCGTGCCATCATTTACTACCGGTAAAGTAGTTCACCATCTTTAATAGCTGAATTTATGGCTCATGCGAAACTACCTCATGTAAAATGAATCCGAATACCATGACTGGAAAGTTACGTTAGGCAATAACAAGTTTTAAATTAAAAATTGCCTATCAATACTGGTGGTGGCTTGATACATTAGAGCCAAGGACTGGATATGCCATGAGGTTGCATAAAAATTGAACAGGCTATAAATACAGGTTGTAAAACAGCCAGGAATTAAGTTCAGTCAGCTAAATGAGTTTACATCCTTTTTCAAGACAAATAAAATTTTCAAAATGTGTACTCTTATTGGAAAGTTCGGACACAGCATCGTGCATAACACACTGCAGGAGTCCAAGTGCTGGCAATCCTAAATGCTGAGTGATGTACAAGATCGTCAATATAGTGTACTGTAAGGCCCATGAGTGTTCGCAGAACAGGCCGTCCTGTAGACGAACAGGTGGGCCAGAACTCTCGCTGCTTCGCCAGAAGTGTCTAGTCTTCCTGAAAAAAGATATCAAATAAAGAAGTGTATTAGGCTTTCTGCATCCATACAAATTAATGCCCTACAAAAGACTAACATGACATCTCTTACTACAGACTTTTTGAAAAAAAACATCACAAAAATACAAAAATTGAAACGCTGCCTTGAGAGATCTCCAACGAGTGCAGCATGCTTTTATTATAAAATCTGAAAGATGTAGCAATATGATACAGAAAGACTGAGCTCATTGCTTGTCCATGTATTTCTGCCATGTTTTGATACACATAGCAAAAGAACAAGGTACGATGGCTAGTGTGCAGTGTTGCTTGTTGTTTCATGGAGGCAACTCCTACAAGAAAAATAATTCATTCACCCTCAAAATTTACTGCAAGTTCAACCAAATAAATTATTTTAAAACTTAGGCTAGATGGGAAAAGATATAGATATATACTTATGAGGCATGCCACAGTGCACACCCTTGATTCTTTAATGTACATCTAAATCTAAAACCATGCTAATGCCAAAGCAACACCTAGACAACATTGTTAGTACTGCACGTGTATCTGACTAAACCAATAGTGTATACAGCGCCTGCCTTAAGTTATGCACTATCCTGCTGCTGCCAATGACGAAATATGTATTCTCTGAAAATTTTCGATCCTGCTTACTGCTTGATATTAACTTAAATGTCATCTAGCCAACACACTAGACATGCAATAAACATAACTATCAAGTCTAAACGAATGCAAAAATTTTCCTAACCGTGATAACTTAAATCACGAGTGGCATGGAACCAATCCTTTTTAAGTGACTCAGTATTTCACGCCGCACTGATCAGCTGTAAAGCACGCCAGTACCTATATCAGATAACTGGCATAAATTCACTTTGACGTCCATGCATGAAACACTTCTTTAGCTCTTAAATTTATTATCCTAAAGCACTCGAACACGAAAAATTAATTCAGCACACAATACACAAACTGACAGTGTGGATAAGGCTTTTCTATTACTACGGGAAAAAATATTTCACAGTATTAGGCTGTAAGATTTTTGTCACTGCTGCTCCCATTTATTATTAGCATTAAAAGCATTGCTGTGCTTCCTACACAAAATGACCTTAGAGACAGGCTTTAAAAGGTGTCATACTCTTCTTTCCTGTAAAGTTTTTCTCTGTTATCTTTTACCCTCGTACGCCCTTCGTTTGCACAGCATGGCCAGCCAGATTAACAGCTGGCAAACATGCCTGTGTTACCATTTATGTCTTCCTTTCCTTCTTTCAAATAAAGTCTTGGAGCATTTCGAAATATACACATCAAGTTCAGTAGTGTAGCATTGCCAACTGCACAAACATTGATAACCTTCACACTACACAAGACTTCATGAGGGTCTAGTTGGCGCATACCGACAAAAAATTACTTAGCGCAAGAAAAACGCAGCACACAAGGAAGGTACACAAGGGGCAATCGGTTTTCCACTGTATCTCCTTGTGTGCTGCGTTTTTCTTGCCCTAAGTACTTCACACTATGGCCAACCAAATTAGCACTGCCTCTGTGGTGAGACCAAAAACCAAATACTTGCAGGTTCAAGCTCACTCCACACCTACTTCGTCAAAAGCACAGCATTTGAGTTTCTTATAAATTAGGTTGTTTACCAGGTATCATTCTAATGAAAGAGCTGAAAACAGAGCATGGTACAGCATGGAGTAGGCGCACAACAGCACGTCCTTTGTGAATTTGCGATGGAGTTATCCGGTGACCTGCGTGCTACTGTTTTCTGACGCCGCAGTAAATTCAATATTTACATTTATCAAGAAGCATGAATGTAGGAAACTTACATGTGGGTTACAGAAGTAAACCATAACAAATGACTAAAGATGTCTTGTCCTTGCCGAACACTATTTGTTTTTTTAACTGCCATAATGTTTAACGGCTGCTTAGCTTTTCTTCACAACTTCATAATAGTCTTATGCAAGACAATTATTTGCGATTGTCTCTCTACCATCACGATTGCGTTGAGCTGACTAGCGCTGATGTGACTGCATTAGTCGGGCACAGCTCACACATCTTCAAATGGCTGAGAATATTCACATGAAATCCAGGAAGGTTCCAGTGCTGCTATATGTCACTAATTAAGTGACAATACCGTAAAATGCATGTGCTTCACCATACACGCTGTCACTTAGCAGATGACTGTCACATATCGCCATAATTATATCCCTGCAGAAGAATTTATTCCCACTAGTCAATTAAACTCAACCTAATAACGTTATTAGACCATGGTATGATGATGATGCAAAGGAAGGAAGGAAAATAACTTTATTGCGATATTGATGCAAATGCTTTTTTTTTTTTTTTGGTCTTAGACACGGAAAAAAAGTGTAATGCAAAAATGTTATGGAAAAGCATTTTCACTAATATTCTGTGCTTCGATAAAATTTCCATAGTTGCACGGCGGAAGAACAAGGGCGCCCAGTGCACTCTGTATCCAGCGTAAATTCTGCCAAAACATGAGCGCCGGGTGATGCCACAGGTTAATAACGCACACAAGTCGACACTGAGACTGAAGAAAAGCACAAACACATCCAGTATGAATACTAATAATAACATTAATATTGAGGGTTTCACGTGCCAAAACTATGATATGAGGCCCGCCTTAATGAAGACTTCAGAAGCCTGTTCTTTAACGTGCACTGACATCGCAGAGCACACGACACTGACATCGCAGAGTACACGAGCTTCCAACATTTCGCCTCCATCGAAATGCGACCGCCGCGGCCGGGGTCCAACTCGCGATTTATGGGTCAGCAGCCGAACACCGTAACCATTGTACCACTGAGGCGGCCAAGAATGACAACTGAATCAAATGAAAACATGTTTGGCCTTAAATCACTTACTACGGCATGATAACCGCGGGCTTTCGCGTAAGTGTATATTTTCTGCAAACACGCTGCCGCACTCACGCTTTATGGGAAGCAAATAGATTATAACGCACAAATTGACTTTATCGAGGCGCATGCGAGCTTCGATAGACTGGCCGTGCGACGTCTGTGCCTTCACAAAAGCTTTTTAAACGCGCATCAGGCATCACACGTATGTGCGCCTAATGTTATTTATTGTACTTTACAGGCGACACAGCATGCACTATTACACATGTGAACGACGATAGGACGCGAAGCAGAGAAAACAGAAGCACCACTTACCGTTCATATTCCCGACTGTGCCGAACCATGTGTTGGCCGGGCACTCAGTCACGCAGTTGAGTCTGCAGACAATCACAAAACCAACGCGCACACAGCACGGGATGTTGCACTGCCGTCGCTAAATGCGGTTCACGTCCAGCGTCGAGATCACAGTCGCGCACACACGTACACACGCCGCCGACGCAGCTGAGCAATCACCTAACTTCAACAACTGAACAACGCGTCAAAATGGCGAAGACAACGACGGGCGACGGCAAAGTTTCAGGGTTTCAGCCTTTCAGCTGCTTCGGGCGCGCGCACGTTTCTCCTCTCCCTGTTTCGCCGTTTCTTTTTTTCTTTCCTCGCGCGCGCATGCGTCGTACGGTTCTGTTATCGTGCTTCTGGCGTTTCTCTCTCGCCGTTTCGCTGCCGCTTGATGCAAGTCGCGTCTTTTTTTTTTTTTTTCCCTATCGCGACAGCTTGGTTTCGGCGGCGTTGGCATGTTTGGTTTTGAGCGAAAAAGCAGCTTCTACCGTGAGCGAAAGTTCGTGTTAGATGCAATTAAATATAGGAGCCAGAGGCGCGTTTGCACTTTGCAATTTGGGACGGTAAACCTCAACGATTAACTGATTAAAAATGAGCATTTTATTTCTTGCGTGTTACGGAGGGGTGCACATATGAGTGAGATGTGCGTGTTTCGACTACTGGCGCTCGGCCCCTGACAAGCACACCCCTGTGCTTGCACAGAACGGTGCAGAACTGCCGCGGGCACAAATGCTTGTGATAACTCGCTTAAAGTACGAGCAGAGCTAGGTAGCAGATTATGGGACTGCATGTTTACCAAGCCGGGATGTGAAGTCACCGAAACACTACTGGCGTTCGCCTTGCGCTCGCAAATACAAGTGTCAGCAAAGCTTGCCGAGCACAAGTGGTCGTGAAAACGCAGGTGTGATGTTTGGGAGCGCTGGGAGTGTTTCAGTACGAGTGAACATAATCGCGTGCATTTACGATCCCGGATTCTTTGGGCATGTCAGCGGTTTTCGACACGACACGTTGAGGAGGCATATGTTTCGTCGTCCGTTCATCGAGAACCCAGACCGCTACGTCAATTCTAGCCCGGCCTGCGGCAGATCCCAAACGGCTTTCCACGTCACGGTGGAGTGCGCCGAAAAATTGTTGCCTCCCCTCCCTGTCACCTTGTGTCCCTTCCGCACTAAAATGTGGGGTGATGCCCTCAGCATGCGACGGGCTTCTCGAGAGCCTCCAGGCGTTCAACGGGCCCGTGTCGCCAGGACCCAGGACGATCCCTCCCGCAGGATTGATTGAATGAATAAAATATTATTATCATAAAATCAGGTTATTTAGTTTATAATTTTCGAGTGAGTTACGCTGTGCATCAGCGCGTGGCCTTGAAGCGAAGAACGGATACCCCGTGACAAGCCGCGCGAAATTATTAGTGGCGTTGCAGATGCGCACGAAGTTACAGTGGACGCGTTCGTCGGCTTGTCTGTCCGAATGGCCTTCCTCAGCGTCCCAGGTCAAAACGCAAGGAGCGCGCGCATTTGCTAGCAAAGGAGCACGCGAGCGTCTGCCGGTGGTTTAGGGGCCTGGTGTTTCGTAACCGGGCCTAGCCGAGCTATGCCGCAGCCATTATTTTAAAATAAAATGTTTTCTCTCTCGACTGAGCGACAGTCCGAAATACAAGACTGCGCGGACTTATCTTTGCAGCTTCTCCAATGGGGAGAATGGGACGAGTAATACAAGCTGTGAAACAAGCTGTCGTATGGTAAAGGAGTAAAACAGGCATTGAACTCTCTTGCGGTTTGCCGGAGTAAAACAGGCACTTTACTCTCTTTTCCCAGAAGGAGTGAAAGCCCCCTTTCACTCCTTCTGGCCAGAGAGAGTAAAGTGACTCTCTGTAGAGAGAGTATAATTTCTTACTCTCTCTGCAGAGAGAGTAACAAAGCTTCTTTACTCTTGCTGCTGGAGTTTCAGTTTTTAGAGTGTATGCGAGGGAATATTGTTCAGCTGCCAGCTCGTAGTAAGATCATGTGCTACGTGACGCCAACAGGCAGAAAAATACTGTTCCACACTCGCCGCCATGGCTACTAGCGGTGCTGACTAACACTCCCAGGTTTAAATGCACATATAAAGTGGATGGAGGGATGACCGCCGCCGTAGCTTAGTTGGTAGAGCATCGGACGCGTTATTCGAAGGTCGCAGGTTCGGTCCCTGAGAGCGGCAATTTATCTTTTCATCCACTTTTCATTCTTCACATTTACATTATAATTACCACTAATAACATCCCCTATACTTTCCTCGGCATCATTTTTTGTTAGTTCTCATTCATTTGAAACTAAGGCAGTATTGTTTCCATCGCGGAGAAAGCCGAGATGGTGCCTTGTTCAGCTAAATCACGTAGAACTACAGCTAGTTCATTAATGAAGAAATGCGGAATTTCTGCTGGAGAACACATGTCAGTAGAACATGTCAGCCATACGATATGAATAAAATCTTTGTATTCAACGTAAAATTTCTTAAGGCTGGCGTACACCAATCAACGAGCTTCTTTATAGCACGCGATTAACCAATTAAAAGAACATTAGGTGCGTTTGAGCTTCGCCTTGAAGAGGAGAAAGCGCAATCGAGCCCCGTTCGCATCGCCTTCTCAATTGCCAGCCTCGCTTAACTTCTCGGCGCTCACCACGACCCTGCCGGAAAGAAAAGTACATCTGTACTGGTAACATTTACTGTTTCAAACTATCCTACAATGACTACTGTAAGTGCAGCATGCAACATGCCCTCTATATAAGCCATAATTCTTTCTTTTGCGATCCTTAAGCCTACAAGCGCGAATGCGCGGCTGCACACTTTGTTGATACTGTTGCTGATAATGATGATTACTCATGCCTGTGCACTTGGGAATTGGTCGGTTTTTAAAGCAACAAACTGCGATTCTACGCTTCTGCCACGCAAAATTACATGTGTTAAGGGGGGCTTCTGGCACTACATTATTATATTTTTCTTTTTCGAAACAGTTTCGAGCACCGGCATGGCTGAATTGTAGAACCCCTGTTTTCCATGCAGAAGTCCTGGGTTCGATTTCCGCTCGAGCCGAATATTTATATTGCTTATTTATTTGCATCTATCTCGAATTTTCGCCCTCGGGCAACGCTTATTTTTCGCTCATGACGAACGACGCCAACACCAGCGCCGACACCGGATTTTCTGCAAAACGGGCTCTTTAACGCTGTCGCGTTAAAACAGATCGCTCTTTTGTGGAATACCTAACCACCAATGAAATCATGCGCTCCTCCAAAAACGTGTGGTTGGTGTAATAACTACAGTATCATGCCTCGTTCACATCAGTGACGCCTCTGATAAGACAAGTACTCACTTTTTTCAAAGCAAGATTGTGGTTCACTGGTGAATAATAATAATAATAATAATAATAATAATAATAATAATAATAATAATAATAATAATAATAATAATAATAATAATAATAATAATAATAATAATAATAATAGTAATAATAATAATAATAATAAGTGGGTGACCCTCTCCAGTGATATCGCGGGTCTGTGTCTACCGCGCATTGCCCGAGGGCGCCGCTCGCTCGCTCTCAAGGTCCATTGATTTGAGCCGTTGATCAACCGGCTAACCCCTACGCCAGCGTTCAATAAACACATTTACAACAACAACAACAACAACAACATCAGTAATATTAATAAGTTATAAGAATAATACATTATTATTATTATTATTATTATTATTATTATTATTATTATTATTATTATTATTATCATTATTATTATTATTATTATTATTATTACTATTATTATTATTATTATTATCATTATTATTATTATTATTATTATTATTATTATTATTATTATTATTATTATTATTATTATTATTATTATTATTATTATTATTTTCTCAACCACAAATTTTCTTTTTAAATATGAAGACTTGTCTTATTAGAGTCGTCACGAATGTGAACAAGGCAAGGTATACTATAGATATTGCATCAACCACGCGTTTTTGGAGCCACCTGTGATTTCATTGGTGGCTAACTATTCCACAAAAAAAAAGCGATCTGTTTTAAGTTGATCGCGTTAAACAGCACGTTTTGCAGAGAATCCGGTGTCGGAGCTGGTGTCGGCGTCTTTCGTTGTGAGCCAAAAAATAAGCGTTGCCTGTGGGCAAAAATAAATAAACAATATGAACATTCGGCTCGTACGGAAGTCGAACCCAGGACTTCTGCATGGAAAACAGGTTTTCTACAACACGGCCACGACTGCGCTTGAAACTGTTTCGAAAAGAAAAACCTATAATAATGTCATGTAGTGTGAGGGGCCCCCTTAACACATGTAATATTCCGTGGCAGAAGCGTAGAATAGCAACAGCGTCACACATCTGAATTGCACAATGAGTGGTTGCTTTAAATACTCATCAATAAGCACGTCATGCAAGTATTAAATAGGTACTGGCGAGTGACCCTTTAAGAAACATTACCATATAAAAATGTAAGCACGCTGTTCTTGAGCAAGACGAGCAAAGAAACAATGACACAAGTAGCGGCAAGGAAACCAGACGAGCGCTAACTTCAAACTCACTTGTACGCGTTCCTCGTTCTAAATAAAATGGGCCGAAATAGCCGGGTCGCAAACCAAGACCTGATGCCATTGTGCAGACCGTAGAGCCAGCGAAACAAAGAGGTGGTTTTACAGTCGTGTACACCCAAATATTATCAAGTGTTTTACGTCCCAAAAGCACGTTATGATTATGAAGGACGCCATTGTGGAGGACTCCGGAAATTTCGACCAGCTGATGCTCTTTAACGTCCCCTGACATCGCACAGTATGCAGTATATCCAGCATTTCAACTCCATCGAGAGAGAGAGAGAGAGAGGTTAAGTGAAAGGCAGGCAGGTTAACCTGAAGAAAATTTTCGGTTTGCTACCCTGCACTGGGGAAGGGGTAAGGGGGAATAGAAAGATGAAGAAGGAAAGAGAGAAAATGTATAAAAAAGAGATAGAAAAGAGGTAGAAAAAAAATAAGTAAACCGCACGCACACACACACTCGAGCACAGGAGTGTCATAGCCGTTTAGCGAGTCCTGTTTACCGCAGAAACTTCAGCAACGCCTTTGTCGCCTTCCGGTTGGAAGCTGGAATGTTCCGGCACTCCAAAATTGATTGTTCGGAAAGCGGCTGGTTATCGAGCCGTGCTAAGGCTGCTGAGAGCTGTTCTCTCTGGGAGCTGTAGTGCGGGCAATGACACAACACGTGCGCAATGGTTTCCTCGCTACCACAGTGATCACAAGCAGCACTGTCAGCCATTCCGATTCGGTGCGCAAAGCTGTTCGTGAATGATACCCCTAGCCATAGGCGACACAGGGCTGTTGTTTCTGATCGGGATAGTCCGAAAGGAACTTGAAGTTGAATTGACGGATCCAGACGGTGAAGGCGGGTATGCAGGAAACCGGATGTGTTCCACATTGAATGCATTACATCACGCGCGAGCGCGCGAATCTTGGATGCTGCATCAGTTCTTGATAGTGGAATGGCTTCTTGCACGCCACTTTCATAAGCATTCCTTGCAGAATTATCGGCATGTTCGTTACCTTCAATGCCACAGTGGCCTGGAAGCCACTGAAAAGTAATGTCATGCCCTTTCTCTTTTAAGACCTGGTAGGTTTTTCTGGTTTCCAGTACAAGTTGGTCTTGTGCACCACGACGTAGAGCTGATGACAGGCACTGTAGGGCTGACTTCGAGTCTGTAAATATACCCCATTTTTGTGGTGACTCGAGTTCAATCCTTCGAAGTGCGCTACGGAGTGCCGCAAGCTCCACAGCAGTCGACGTGGTCCTATGAGACGTTGTAAAGCTGTATGTTTCGGCTTTTGCTGGGAAAATGACAGCTCCTGCGGATCCCCTAACGGTTGTCGATCCATCTGTGTAGAGTTTAATGTGTTCTGCCTATTCCTCGTGTAGCATCAGCAGAGACACCTGCTTTAAAGCTGGCGATGACAGCTCCGCCTTCCTACGAATTCCTGGCACTGTCAAACGAAGTTTGGGCTGTTCCAGGCACCAAGGGGGGTGTCAGGATTCTTTCAGGAGGCGTGTAGGCTGTTGGAAGGCATCCTTGGTAAGCCGAAATTATCTTGCTAAAGGAGGCACCGGGACGGTCTGCTGGAAGCGAGGCTAGGTGGTGGGCAGGGGCGCGAGCAAAGTGTCTGATGTGTGCTCTAAGCACCTCCAAGGTTATATGAATGCTGGCAGGATAGTCCTTTGCAATGGCAATGGTCTCCGCTGTTGACGTACAGCGTGGCAGTCCGAGACAAACTCTAAGTGCCAGACCTTGAGCACTTTCTAATGTACGCAAGTTACTTTTGCAGGTGTTCGTCAGCACTGGGAGACTATACCGCAGATACCCCAGAAACAGAGTCCGGTATAATTGCAACATTGCGTGCACCGATGTACCCCACGTTTTCCCTCCGAGGAATTTGAAGAGATGTGAGATGGCAGTCAGGCGCTTCTTAAGAATGGCCACATGGGGACTCCAGCAAAGGTGTCTGTCGATGATGGCGCCCAGGAATCTGTGCGTCCTGGCGTAATAAACATTTTGCCCGTTGATAGATATGACTCCATCGAAATGCGACCGCCGCTTCCGGGATCGAACACGCGGCTTTCGGGTCACAACCCGAGCACTATAATAGCTATACCACCGCGGTGGGTGGTCGGATACCTGAATATAATTGGTTTCATTACGCTTTCACGAACAGTTAGCAAAGAGGCGCCGACGACCTGTATAGCATGTCATGTGCATAATGAAATACGTTATTTCGGACGTCTTTTATTATGTGCTCTAGAAACGTAAAGAGCGTTGTTTAAATTAAAGCGCCGTATTTAGAATGCTTAAATTCAGAAGGTCATTGAGCAACCTCGTCCCTGCAATCAATCTCGGCCTATATTTTAGCTCCTTTTTGAGCCCTGAAAAAGATTGTCACTGGCAGTGAATATCGCACGGCCTGTTTCCTTCACTCTATAGCACAAGAAAAAAAGATAATTTGTAAAGTGACGCCAACAAACATTAGGTATGTCGAGTCTCTGCATATCCTCAAACCGTCATTACCATAACGTAGGCTGGTATTATTGTCTTGAAATTAGCTTTCTAAGATCACGAAAATGGCAGCGACGAAAGGACGTCCTTAGTTTCTAAAGAAACCCGTGGGGACCGACAACGATACAATCGGACGAAATATATTGAAAATGACGACAGGATGGGCAGCACGCCCTTTTCAAGCAAAGACAAGTGACTTGTGTGCACGCATTCGTTGCAATATACCTGCCGATTCACGATCGAGAAGCCAGCCGACCGCTCGTCGTACGCCTTGCGCTTATCAGTCCGCGATCACGGTTCGCTCTCGGTAGCGATAGTCGACATCGTGCTGCCTTTTTTTTATGTGTATTGTCGTTTTGTCTGCCACGCGGCATGCGTCATCGCGCCAATTTCGAAAGTTGAAGGTCCGTACGCCACGTGGTGTGAAAAACGGTGAACTAAAAGCGATGTCCCGAATTCCTGGGTATGTAGCCGCAAAACTTCACAGAGTAGAATGGCTCTGAATTTTCTGTTTATAATGTTCATTGACAAGATCGCAAGCAGTGATAACAAGGCTAAATTTACAATCCATGCAGATAACACCAGTTTATACTTTCGTGGGAATCATAATAGGGATATTGTAAGAAGAGCTAATGAGACCCTAATTTCTGCAATTTGTCTTCATCCAAACAGCTTAAAATTACCATACCGAAACTCAGGAAAGAAGTGGAAATTTAAGGGCTCGATTTGCTTTGCTCGACACAATATTAATCAGAACTTACAGACATTGATGCCATGGAAAGTACAGAAGAGCTAATAATAGTAATTTTAATGTAAATATGTAGAAAGAAAAGAGGACGAAAAGATAACTTGCCGCTGGCAGGGGACCGAACCTGCGAACTTCGATAACGCGTCCGATGCTCTACCAACTGAGCTACAGCGACGGTCATCCCCCCGTACATTTTATGGGGTATATAGAGATTCTAGTCATTTTGGAGATAGGTATACACATGTTCAGAAACGACCTGTATATGAGATATATAAACGTTTTCTTTTTTTTTTTTTTTTCAAATGGCACCGCTTGCTGACAACTTGCCACCGCTGTACCATCTTCTCTGCCCCGGCCCTTGCGGGGCTAAATTGCGTAAATGCGGCCCGCTGATGGAAGTGAGTTTGAGACCCCTGCTTTAAAGACTCACCGATAAGCGCGTCATAAAAGTAATAATTGGGTCCTAGCGAAGGACCTTTTAAGAAACATTACTATGTAATAATCTAAGTACGCGCAAAGAAACAATGACGCAAGTAGCAGCAAGGAAACCAGACGAGAGCTAACTTCAATCTCGCTTGTACGCGTTCCTGGTTCTAAATGAAACTGGCCGAAATAGCCGGGTCTCAAACCAAGACCTGCTGCCGTTGTGCAGACCGCATAGACAGTGCAATGAACAGGCGGGTTTTACGGTCGTGTACATCCAAATATTATCGGGGGGTTTTACATCACAAAACCACGATATGATTATGAGGGACGCCTTTATGGAGGACTCCGGAAATTACGATCATCCGGTGTTCTTTAGCGTGCACTGTCATCGCACATATAGCATTTCGCCTCCATCGAAATGCGACCGCCGCCGCTGGGATCAAACACGCAACTTTCAGGTCGGAACCCGAGCACTGTAACCGCCACAACACCGCGGCGGATGGTCGTATATATGAATATAATTGGTTTTATTACGCTTTCACTAACAGTTAGCCAAGAGGCGAAGACGAGCTGTATACCATGTACATAATGAAAATATTATTTCGGTCTTATTTTATTATGTGCGCTAGAAACGTAAAAAGCGTTGTTTAAATTAAAGCGTCTTATTCAAAATTCTTAATTCCAGAAGGTAATTGAGCAATCTCGCGCTTGTCATCAATTTCGGCCTTTATTTCTGCTCCGCCTCGAGTTCAAAAAAAAAATATTGTCACTGGCAGTGAATACGGCACGGCCTGTTGCCTTCACGCTATAGCGCAAAATAATTCATTTGTAAAGTGACGCCAACAAATCAGGGACGTCATGTTTGCTTCTGCATATTGTCAAACCATCGCCATCTCGTAGGCTGGTATTTCCTTGAAATTAGCGTTTTTAGACGAAGAAAACGGCAGCGACGAAAGGACGTCCTTACTTTCTCCAAGATACCGGTGGGGGCCGACGACCGCAAAATCAGACGAAATATATTGAAAAGGACGAGAGGAAGGGCCGCACGCCCTTTCGATATTCAGTGTTTTTCAAGCACAGCCAAGTGAGTTGTGTACACGCATTCGTTGAAAAAGAACTGCTGATTCACTTTCGAGCATCCAGCCGACCGCCTGCCGTACGCCTAGCTCTTATCAGTCAGCGATCACGGTTCGCTCTCGGTGGCGATAGTCGATATTTTTTTTATGTATGTATTGTCGTTTTGTCTGCCGCGCGGCCTGCGTCACGGCGCCAGTTTTGAAAGTTGAAGGTCTGAACGCCACGTGGTGTCAAAAACGGTGAACTAAAAGCGATGTCCCGAATTCCTGGGTATGATATTTCGATCTGCAGTCGAATGCTCTAACACTGAGCTATACCCCCGACATGCGAAGAAGAGCAGGAGCCCGTTGCCAAAAGGGTCATAAAAATTGAAAAAAAAAGAAAAAAGCACGCACTGATAGGGGGGCACCCGGGTTTGAACCGGGGACATTTCGATCTGCAGTCGAATGCTCTAACACTGAGCTATACCCCCCGACATGCGAAGAAGAGCAGGAGCCCGTTGCCAAAAAGGGTCATAAAAATTGAAAAAAAAGAAAAAAAGCACGCACTGATAGGGGGCACCCGGGTTTGAACCGGGGACATTTCGATCTGCAGTCGAATGCTCTAACACTGAGCTATACCCCCGACATGCGAAGAAGAGCAGGAGCCCGTTGCCAAAAGGGTCATAAAAATTGAAAAAAAAAGAAAAAAAGCACGCACTGATAGGGGGCACCCGGGTTTGAACCGGGGACATTTCGATCTGCAGTCGAATGCTCTAACACTGAGCTATACCCCCCGACATGCGAAGAAGAGCAGGAGCCCGTTGCCAAAAGGGTCATAAAAATTGAAAAAAAAAGAAAAAAGCACGCACTGATAGGGGGGCACCCGGGTTTGAACCGGGGACATTTCGATCTGCAGTCGAATGCTCTACCACTGAGCTATACCCCCCGACATGCGAAGAAGAGCAGAAGCCCGTTGACAAAAGGGTCATAAAAATTGAAAAAAAAAAGAAAAAAGCACGCACTGCTAGGGGGCACCCGGGTTTGAACCGGGGACATTTCGATCTGCAGTCGAATGCTCTAACACTGAGCTATACCCCCGATATGCGAAGAAGAGCAGGAGCCCGTTGCCAAAAGGGTCATAAAAATTGAAAAAAAAGAAGAAAAAAGCACGCACTGGTAGGGGGCACCCGGGTTTGAACCGGGGACATTGCGATCTGCGGTCGAATGCTCTACCACTGAGCTATACCCCCCGACATGCGAAGAAGAGCAGAAGCCCGTTGCCAAAAGAGTCATAAAAATTGAAAAAAAAAGAAGAAAAAAAGCACGCATTGGTAGGGGGCACCCGGGTTTGAACCGGGGATATTTCGATCTGCAGTCGAATGCTCTAACACTGAGCTATACCCCCGACATGCGAAGAAGAGCAGGAGCCCGTTGCCAAAAGGGTCATAAAAATTGAAAAAAAAAAGAAAAAAGCACGCACTGATAGGGGGGCACCCGGGTTTGAACCGGGGACATTTCGATCTGCAGTCGAATGCTCTATTTTTTTTTCTTTATTACCTTTTTTTCAAGAAACAGGGTTACACAGAACAAGTACAAAAGGGTAAAAACATCAGCTAGTCTCAAGCATGATATGGGTATAAAAGGGCTTGAGTGAAGTCAATTCGTCGAGTGTCGTAATCCATTCAGGAGGGTCTTCTGCATCTTTTAACACATCTTTCGTGTAGATCACACTTTCGATAAAATAGTGTCGCGCTGAGCGTGCATCAACGTCCTCGTGTCGTACTGCCATGCGAGCCTTCCACATGGCATGCATACATAGCACCATGATCATATCACTAGGAACGTCCCCTGTGTCGTCACAGGGCAGAAATCGTATGCCAAATGGCGATAACGGGAAGTCTTTTTTGATTGTACGTTGAAGGATGTCCCATAATAATGTTGCAGCGAGGCAGTCCAGAAAACAGTGGTTTATGATTTCAGCCTTCCTGCATAATATGCAGTTAATCGACCAGGGAACAAAAATACCTTTACTTTGAAGCCACGATTTCACAGGGAGCGTTTGTGTGTGTAATTGGAAAAAGAATGCAGTCGAATGCTCTACCACTGAGCTATACCCCCCGACATGCGAAGAAGAGCAGAAGCCCGTTGCCAAAAGAGTCATAAAAATTGAAAAAAAAAAGAAAAAAGCACGAACTGCTAGGGGACACCCGGGTTTGAAACGGGGACATTTCGATCTGCAGTCGAATGCTCTACCACTGAGCTATACCCCCCGACGTGCGAAGAAGAGCAGAAGCCCGTTGACAAAAGAGTCATAAAAATTGAAAAAAAAAGAAAAAAAGCACGAACTGCTAGGGGGCACCCGGTTTGAACCGGGGACATTTCGATCTGCAGTCGAATGCTCTACCACTGAGCTATACCCCCGACATGCGAATAAGAGCAGAAGCCCGTTGCCAAAAGGGTCATAAAAATTTAAAAAAAAAGAAAAAAAAACACGCACTGCTAGGGGGCACCCGGGTTGAACCGGGGACATTTCGATCTGCAGTCGAATGCTCTATTTTTTTTTCTTTATTACCTTTTTTCAAGAAACAGGGTTACACAGAACAAGTACAAAAGGGTAAAAACATCAGCTAGTCTCAAGCATGATATGGGTATAAAAGGGCTTGAGTGAAGTCAATTCTTCGAGTGTCGTAATCCATTCAGGAGGGTCTTCTGCATCTTTTAACACATCTTTCGTGTAGATCACACTTTCGATAAAATAGTGTCGCGCTGAGCGTGCATCAACGTCCTCGTGTCGTACTGCCATGCGAGCCTTCCACATGGCATGCATACATAACACCATGATCATATCACTAGGAACGTCCCCTGTGTCGTCACAGGGCAGAAATCGTATGCCAAATGGCGATAACGGGAAGTCTTTTTTGATTGTACGTTGAAGGATGTCCCATAATAATGTTGCAGCGAGGCAGTCCAGAAAACAGTGGTTTATGGTTTCAGCCTTCCTGCATAATATGCAGTTAATCGACCAGGGAACAAAAATGCCTTTACTTTGAAGCCACGATTTCACAGGGAGCGTTTGTGTGTGTAATTGGAAAAAGAATGCAGTCGAATGCTCTACCACTGAGCTATACCCCCCGACATGCGAAGAAGAGCAGAAGCCCGTTGCCAAAAGAGTCATAAAAATTGAAAAAAAAAGAAAAAAAGCACGCACTGCTAGGGGGGCACCCGGGTTTGAACCGGGGACATTTCGATCTGCAGTCGAATGCTCTACCACTGAGCTATACCCCCCGACATGCGAAGAAGAGCAGAAGCCCGTTGCCAAAAGAGTCATAAAAATTGAAAAAAAAGAAGAAAAAAAGCACGCACTGGTAGGGGGCACCCGGGTTTGAACCGGGGATATTTCGATCTGCAGTCGAATGCTCTAACACTGAGCTATACCCCCCGACATGCGAAGAAGAGCAGGAGCCCGTTGCCAAAAGGGTCATAAAAATTGAAAAAAAAGAAAAAAAGCACGCACTGATAGGGGGGCACCCGGGTTTGAACCGGGGACATTTCGATCTGCAGTCGAATGCTCTAACACTGAGCTATACCCCCCGACATGCGAAGAAGAGCAGGAGCCCGTTGCCAAAAGGGTCATAAAAATTGAAAAAAAAAGAAAAAAGCACGCACTGATAGGGGGCACCCGGGTTTGAACCGGGGACATTTCGATCTGCAGTCGAATGCTCTAACACTGAGCTATACCCCCCGACATGCGAAGAAGAGCAGGAGCCCGTTGCCAAAAGGGTCATAAAAATTGAAAAAAAAAGAAAAAAGCACGCACTGATAGGGGGGCACCCGGGTTTGAACCGGGGACATTTCGATCTGCAGTCGAATGCTCTAACACTGAGCTATACCCCCCGACATGCGAAGAAGAGCAGGAGCCCGTTGCCAAAAGGGTCATAAAAATTGAAAAAAAAAGAAAAAAGCACGCACTGATAGGGGGCACCCGGGTTTGAACCGGGGACATTTCGATCTGCAGTCGAATGCTCTAACACTGAGCTATACCCCCCGACATGCGAAGAAGAGCAGAAGCCCGTTGCCAAAAGGGTCATAAAAATTGAAAAAAAAGAAAAAAGCACGCACTGATAGGGGGCACCCGGGTTTGAACCGGGGACATTTCGATCTGCAGTCGAATGCTCTAACACTGAGCTATACCCCCGACATGCGAAGAAGAGCAGGAGCCCGTTGCCAAAAGGGTCATAAAAATTGAAAAAAAAAGAAAAAAAGCACGCACTGATAGGGGGGCACCCGGGTTTGAACCGGGGACATTTCGATCTGCAGTCGAATGCTCTAACACTGAGCTATACCCCCGACATGCGAAGAAGAGCAGGAGCCCGTTGCCAAAAGGGTCATAAAAATTGAAAAAAAAAGAAGAAAAAAAGCACGCACTGGTAGGGGGCACCCGGGTTTGAACCGGGGATATTTCGATCTGCAGTCGAATGCTCTACCACTGAGCTATACCCCCGACATGCGAAGAAGAGCAGAAGCCCGTTGCCAAAAGGGTCATAAAAATTGAAAAAAAAGAAAAAAGCACGCACTGCTAGGGGGCACCCGGGTTTGAACCGGGGACATTTCGATCTGCAGTCGAATGCTCTACCACTGAGCTATACCCCCCGACATGCGAAGAAGAGCAGAAGCCCGTTGCCAAAAGAGTCATAAAAATTAAAAAAAAAAAGAAAAAAAACACGCACTGCTAGGGGGCACCCGGGTTTGAACCGGGGACATTTCGATCTGCAGTCGAATGCTCTACCACTGAGCTATATCCCCGACATGCGAAGAAGAGCAGAAGCCCGTTGCCAAAAGGGTCATAAAAATTTAAAAAGAAAGAAAAAAGCACGCACTGCTAGGGGGCACCCGGGTTTGAACCGGGGACATTTCGATCCGCAGTCGAATGCTCTACCACTTAGCTATACCGTCGACATGCGAAGAAGAGCAGAAGCCCGTGCCAAAAGTCTTAAAAATTGAAAAAAAAAGAAAAAAGCACGCACTGCTAGGGGGCACCCCGGGTTTGAACCGGGGACATTTCGATCTGCAGTCGAATGCTCTACCACTGAGCTATACCCCCGACATGCGAAGAAGAGCAGGAGCCCGTTGCCAAAAGGGTCATAAAAATTTAAAAAAAGAAGAGAAAAGCACGCACTGCTAGGTGGCACCCGGGTTTGAACCGGGGACATTCGATCTGCAGTCGAATGCTCTACCACTGAGCTATACCCCCGACATGCGAAGAAGAGCAGAAGCCCGTTGCCAAAAGGGTCATAAAAATTTAAAAAGAAAGAAAAAAGCACGCACTGCTAGGGGGCACCTGGGTTTGAACCGGGGACATTTCGATCTGCAGTCGAATGCTCTACCACTGAGCTATATTTTTTTTTCTTTATTACCTGTTTTTCCTTACAGGTGTTCAGACACATACACAAACATGAATTGTAAAATACACTTGGACCAAGCCTTGATCCGAAGTGTTCACATTAAAATTTTTTCAAGTTACACAATTCGTTTAACATTGGTAACCATCTGGGAGGTTCTTCTTGTGCTCTATACACTTCAGTAATATACCGCATATTTGCAATGAAGTTGTCCCGGACAGGACGCGTGTTTTCGTCAAGATGTCTTACAGCCATTGTAGTCTGCCAGATGCTGTGAAGGCTAATTAACATAAACATGTCATATGGGACACCGTCCTCATTGTCCACACACAGAAAACGAATGCCATAGCTCGTAATGGGGAGATCTTTTTTTAATGTTCTTTGAAGAATGTCCCAATGGAAGACTGCGTCCCAGCAATGAATAAATACATGATCTACAGTCTCGGGTGTTTTACAAAGTAAACAATTGGTTGTCCATGGTACATCGATTCCCTTATCCGATAACCACTGTTTTACGGGGAGCGTCCCGGAATGCAGTTTAAAAAAGAATGTTTTTGCCCCTGCTTTCACTTTCATCCTTTTGACCCTTTTTAAAACGTCCTGTCCGGGTCCTTCATTGAACACAGACCTGTATAAAGGTGTTGGCAACAAGACATCACGAAGATCTTTGTACAGACTTTTCCGTTTAACAGTAGCAAGATATTCCAGCGAAAAGCGCACTTTCAAAAACTGAAAAGATTGTATAACCTCTCTCAAAAACCCGGTCACATATCGGCACATATCATTGTTTGACGACACAACAAAATCCGGGATGCGCGAAGACAGCCTTACTTTTATTACAGTTTGCAGAAATTCGTTTTTTTGGTCGCGAAGGAACATAAAACGAGAGACAACTTGTCTAATAAATAAATGGCACAGACCAATTCCTCCGTTGCTAACGGACTGGAATAAATTTGATCGACTTGTACGCTCCCAAGACGATTTCCACACAAAGACAGCAAAAATTTTATGAATTTTCTGCACATTAACGCGCGACATACAGATGACTTGCATGACATACCAGATTTTGGATATCAGAAACATGTTGCATACGGTCGCACGCGCGAATATGGAACAGATCCCGACCACCCCAAGCATTTGTTTTTTGCTTGAGTGTTTCTGCTTCTCCTTTCCAGTAGTCTTCGTTGTCATGATAGCTTTCCAATGGTACACCGAGATACTTTAACGGTTTACTTTCCCATTTTACGTTAAGGTATACCTCAGGTCTTACATCCCAATTGCCGTACCAAAATGCAGTTGTTTTGTCCCAGTTAATTGCGCTGCCCGTGATGTCACAAAATTTATTTGCCATGTGAACAACTTCACATACGCTCTGTCTATCTTGACAGAGTACCGCCACATCATCAGCGTACGCAAGTAGTTTGATCTCCGTGTTCTGTAATCGAAAGCGATGCACACTTGGGTTATGAATGATTGATAAACAAAAGGGTTCTAGGTAGACGGCGAATAACAATGCTGACGCCGGACATCCTTGTCTGATAGAACTGAGTATTTCGATTTCATCACTTAGCTGCCTATTTACTATCAGACGTGTTACACACTGCGAGTACGCCATCTTCAAACCATCCAAAATTACGTCACCAACTTCCACATGCTTCAACACACTGAACAATACTTCATGCGAGACACGGTCGAAGGCTTTTTGTAAATCTAGCTGCATCATTGCTATTCGTTCTTCAAAGGCGTCACAAATCTCTAGAACACTTCTTACTACATGTATGTTTGTTGTAATGCTGCGACCTCTTAAGCCACATGTCTGGTGTGTCCCTACAATCTTTTCTATGACATTCTGCAGTCTCCTGGTTAAAACCTTCATAAATATTTTGTAATCAGTGTTCAAAAGGCTTATAGGTCGATATGATGCTACAGATTGAAGTTTGCTGCTATCATCTGTTTTCGGAATTAAGGCAGTATGCGCCTGCGTGAAAGAGCGCGGCAGTTTGTTCGTTTTGTATGCTTCCACGATAATTTCGTACAGCGCAGTTGCTATGTCTTCTTTAAACATTTTATAAAACTCAGCTCCGATTCCATCTGGTCCGGGCGTCTTTCCTGTGCTTAGGTCATCGATAGCTTTTTTGATTTCTTCTACACTGATAGGAGCCCCTAATCTTTCTTGTGTATCTGCGTCAAGCTTGGGCATGATAGGGAGAAAAACGTCAGTAAAGCCCCGGGCCATCGGCACACGTTTTCCGAGCAGATCGCGATAATCTTCCACAAACGCTTTCCATTATCTGACCTCTTTCATTCGTCAGTCTGCCCTTGTGCATTATTTCTTTTACTTCTTTTCTTTGTGCGTATTTCTTTTCGTCACCCAGAGCTCTTTTTGTGGGTGTCTCGCTCATCCAAAGTCTTTCACTTCTTGCTCTTATTATAGCGCCTTTATACTTCTGTCTATCTAAAATCTCCAGCTTGTTTTTAGTATCTCTTATTTCATCGTTAAATAAGCCAGGTTTCACACTTTCTTCCTGCAAGAGCGCCTGCAGTTGCCTCCGCAGGTTCCTTTCCTCCTGTTTCTTCTCAAAATTATTCTTAGTACTTTGTTCTATTGCATTCATTTTAACATCTTGTTTGAACGTTTCCCACTTCGTCTCCCAGTCATCTTTTCGATTATTGTACAGCTTCGTAAGGGCTTCGGTTACGCCTTTACCGAATGATTCATCTTTCAATATATTCTTGTTTAGTTTCCACAAATACCAGTTAAATTTCGGTGTCCTCTCCCTAGCACCAAGTGTGAAACAAATCATACAGTGATCGCTGAAAGACACCGGTGTAACAATATATTCATCACAGCACATAACGAGGTCCAGCGGGATGTACGCTCGGTCTAAACGTGCGTGGCTTAGACCCTGAAAGTGTGTGTACTGAGCTCTACAATTAGACATGCATAGACCAACATCTTCCTATCCATTTTCTACAGTAATTTCATTTAAAAACAAGGCGCTTTGATCACATGACCGTACCGGCTTGGCGCGGTCCTCTTTTGCACACACGCAGTTAAAGTCACCAAAAAGTATTACATATTTGTCACATTGGAGTAAATGACTTATTTCTTGAAAGAGAACTTTCCTTTCACTGTCTCGGTTCGGGGCATACACACATATCACGCGCCATTCAAAATTCAAGAAAGAAAAATCACACACTACGTAACGTCCGTTATCACTGCTTACTACACTTCTTTCAACAGCGCCTATCGATTTTCTTATGAAGAGAGCACACCCTCCTGATAAGCCATTGGCGTGGGACACACAAACGTTATACAATGAGCGAAACGTCGACACCATACGATCCGTATCCTCTTCTGTCGCTATTTTAGTTTCCTGCACAGCAATCACATCTAATTCATGCTCCGAAAACAACCTACTCAGTTGGTACTGCCGCCTTCTAGAAGCTAACCCACGTACATTTATACTGGCAAACCGCACTGCTCGTTCAATTTTCATTGTCATTTTTATGGTAGAAGTGAATGCTCACCACACAGTCTATGCTGAATAACGCCTGCTCAGTCATCAGGTACACCTCTGGGGAGGGGGCACGCACCTAGTGCGTCGTCAGGGGGCGGTTTCACCGCCCTCTTTTCCCCTTCAAGGACGTTTGGCTTGATCGAGAGCCGCTGCCTCCGATAGACAGCCGCTTTCGCTGGCGGTTCTTGACTACTTGAATCACTTGGTTCTGATGAGGTTGCGTCTCGTGGTCTTTTCCCTCCCGTTCCTGGTTCCTCGGCGTCATGCCACTCCATGGCACCGTCAGACGGTTCCTGGACAGTTTGAGTAGTTGTTTTGCTCTCACTCCTTTCACTGGTAACATCCTTTGAAACATGGGTCTCCTTTGCGCTCGTCGATGATTCTGTGGCAGATTGCACGCGCGCACTTTCAGCTGATTTAGCCGCTTCTTTCTCTTCCGTCACGCCTCCGGTACTTGGTGCTTTTCCTGCAGAATTCACCTTTGATTTCACCGATAATTCTGCGGTTGGTTGCACCCCCGGACTGTCTGTTGACTTTGCCGCTTCTTTCTTCAATTGCGTCATGCCGGCTGTACTTGGCGTTTTTCCTTCAGAAGCCGCCTTTGATTTCACCGATTCTTCCGCTTCACTCTCGTCCATAGTGAGCTCGGATTTATCCGTGCTCCCGGTGTTCAAGATAGCTGCCGCATACGTCCTCGTGCAGTCCACTGAGGCATGTCCAAAGCGCTTGCAGGCGTCGCACCGCGGAACTCGACAGTCCTTCCTAATGTGGCCAATCTGCTGGCAGCGCAAACACCTCGGCGCTCTTCCGGGTGCCACGATAAGTGCGAGCTCCCCTCCAACTCGTAACTGGTGGGGTATAACGTCTAGCGTAACGTTAGCCTTTAGCCGGAGCGTCACGGTTCTTGCCATGGTATTCTGCTGCGTGTAGCCGTCAATTCGCCACTTATCCATTCCTACGTCAACGACCGTCCCGTAGGGTACCAGCGCATTTCGGACGTCTTCTTCTCGTACGTGGTAGAGCAACCAATGCAGTTTCAGTCTGACGTCGCGGTGGCTTGGGTCGATTACCATGCACTTGAGTCCTTTCACAAACAATTCTGGCTCAGCTAAAAGTTTCTTGACACCTTCAGCGCTTTTGCAGGTTACCGCCCACACGTGGTTCATTTGATATGCGCCAAGCGCAAGAACCTCGGTGGGTGGGACACGTCGAAAAAGAGGCTCACGAAAATCTTCCGCGTGATAAGGCCTTCCTTTTACGTCTGCGTGCAGAAAAACAGTGTTCTGAACGACATACCCATTTGGCAGAGGGGGGCAAAACGACGGCATAATCCTGAGGCATTTCAATCCTGGAACCGCGGCTAAGCTGGGCCGCCGATGCCGCTCCAACGGAGCACATGATACACACGTCCGCACGCTTTCGCAACCGGAAGTGGAATCCCACTGAGCTATACCCCCGACATGCGAAGAATAGCAGAAGCCCGTTGCCAAAAGGGTCATAAAAATTTAAAATGAAAGAAAAAAAGCACGCACTGCTAGGGGGCACCCGGGTTTGAACCGGGGACATTTCGATCCGCAGTCGAATGCTCTACCACTGAGCTATACCGTCTTTTTTTTTTTTTTTTTTTTTTTTTTTTTTTTTTTTTTTTTTTTTTTTCTTTATTGCCGGTCTTTGGCCAACATAGAATTGATACACATTCACAGGACATAAAACAACAATACCAAAACTTTGCTAAAAGGACCGCTTAATTGGACGGTCGCAGATGTGCTAAAATGTTTTTATAGTCAATAATAATTCCACTAGTGGCAACCACTGCGGAGTGTATTCCCTGCAACTTCTGCACCTCCACAAAATCTCTTATGCTCTCTTTGAAGTACTGGCTAGGCGCTCTTGCATCCACATCGAAGTGCCTTACAGCCATTCTGGATTTCCAGATGCTATGAAGAGCGATAAGCATGATCATGTCGAAAGGCGTACCGTCATCACTTTGTATTGGCAAGAAGCGGATGCCACAGGCATCAAGCGGAAAATCTTTTTTGATCGTGCGCTGGAGCACATCCCATAGAAAGACCGCATCCCAACATTGCAGGAATACATGCTCAATTGTCTCCTCCTTCTTGCATATTATACAGTGCGTGCCCCAGGGAACAAAAAAACCCCTTTCAGCCATCCATGATTTAACAGTAAGCGTATTGGTGTGTAATTTAAAAAAGAAATTCTTAACACCTGGTGGTACTGGCATAGCTTTAACGCGCTTTAGTACTTTGTGAGCGTGGCCTACTCTGTAAAGAGACCGATACAAAGGCACGGGCAGAACCACATCACAAAGATCCTTATATAATTTCTTGCGGTTGACTTCACTCAAGTATTCGAGAGAAAACCGCGCTGACAGAAACCTACAAGAGAGCACAACTTCTCGAAGAAAACCATGAACACCACCGGGCAAGCTGCCAGTCGAGACAACCATGTTGGGCAAGTGTTGCCCCAGGCGAAGTTGACAGAAAGTGCGTAGAAACGGGTTACTTACGTCCCTAAAGAAAAGAAACCGATTGACAACTTGTCTCAAAAACAAATGCGACAAGCCCAGTCCTCCATTACGCACTCGAAGAAACAAATTGGTGCGACTTGATCTCTCCCAAGACGATGCCCACACGAACACTGCAAACACACGGTGAAATTTTTGGATATTAACCCTTGAACAATGCAAGACTTGGAGGACATACCAAATCTTACTCACTAAGAATATATTGCATATTGTGGCTTTTGAAAACATAGACCAATTCCAGCCGTTCCACTTATTTACTTTGTCCCGCAGTGTATCCACTTGGCTCCTCCAGTACGAATCACTGTCTTTGTAGCACTCGAGGGGTGCACCCAAATATTTCACCGGAGTGGTAACAAAAGTCATGTTCGAAAAAAGTTTCAGGTGTTTCAGGCCAGTCGCCGTGCCAAAACCCGAGGCATTTGCTCCAGTTTACCGCGCTGCCACTCGCAGCACAGTAACTTTTCACACATTTTACTGCTTGCGTTATACTGTCTGGATCAGCGCAAAACATGGCAATATCGTCCGCATAAGCCAACAGTCGAACTTCAACCCCATGCAGCTTAAACCCGCGGACACAGTCATTCTCTATGACACTCAAACAAAAGGACTCTATGTACAAACAAAACAATAGTGGCGAGAGAGGGCAACCCTGGCGGACCGAACGCTTGACTTGGATGCGCTCTCCCACCGTCTTGTTGATGATTAGCCGCGTTGAGCAGTCTCGGTACGCCATGGCGACCCCCCTCTAATTATTTTACCTAAATTCACATGATCTAGAATGCACAACAAAATTTCATGAGGCACCCTGTCGAAAGCTTTTTCGAGGTCGATTTGAAGCATTGCCACTCGTGCGCCCATTGCGTCGCAACACTCAAGGATACTCCTTGCTACGTGTATATTAGAGAAGATAGTTCGGCCTTTAATCCCGCACGTCTGATGCGGCCCCACGAGCTCCGTAATGACTGTTTGCAACCTCTTAGCTAAGATTTTCATCAATATCTTGTAATCTCCGTTAGTGAGGCAAATTGGGCGGTAAGATGTTACTCTACGCAGTGCAACGGGGTCTTCTGATTTTGGTATGAGAACAGTGTGGGAAGATGAAAATGACGGTGGTAGTACTTTGAGTTCGAACGCCTCGTTGTATACGTCGGCTAAGACTGGCGATATTGCTCCTTTCAAACATTTATAAAAGGCGGAAGTCAGACCATCAGGGCCCGGGGACTTCCCCGGATGCATACTTTCAATGGCACTTTTAACTTCCTCTTCTGAAATGGGTTTCTCCAATATTTCTTTCGCATTGTTGTCTAGCTTTGGCATAAGCGTTAAAAACTCTTCTTTAAACCGTTCAACGTCAACTGAGCAGGCGGCGAATAAACCACTGAAGTGTTCAAAGAAAGCCCGCTCGATATCTTCTGCGGCATCACTGACCTTACCACCGTGTTCAATTTCCGTTATCTGATTACGACGCGCATGCCACTTTTCGGAGCCAAACGCCCTTTTCGACGGTGCCTCTCCCATTATCAGTCTTTCAGCCCTTGCCCGCACCATAGCACCACGATATCTTTCGATATCAAACTGTTCTATTTTACGCTTCAATGCGCGAATATCTTCCATGAACATGCCGGGCATCTTACATTCTTCGCTAATCAATTTTTCCAAGTTCCTGCGCATCTGCTTTTCTTCTGATCCTTTTTCTCTGCGTATAGCACTTGAGCGCTCTAATGCTTTCATTTTAACCACCTGCTTGAAGTTCTCCCATTCTTCTCTAAACGTCTTGTTACCCACGACTTTCATTTCCTCAAATGCCTGCATTACTTCTGTCATAAACTTTTCATCACTCAGTAGGTTCGAATTCAACTTCCACAGCTGCCACTCGAACCCCCTCTTCCTTTCTTTCGTGCTTGCTACTAGAAAGCTCACCAAGCAGTGATCGCTAAATGAAACGGCTTCAACACGGTAATCCTGGCAAAATGGCATCAAGTCAAGACTGACGTACGCTCTGTCTAGTCGGGCGTGGCTGGCTGCCTGAAAGTGGGTGTACTGTGTAGTCCTACCACCAGCGAGACATTCAGCCACGTCTTCCAAGCCTTGGTCTCTTATAATATCGCTTAGGACAATGGTACTTGCATCCTTGTACTGTCGAGCGCTAGTTTTATCACTGGCTGAAAGAACGCAGTTGTAGTCTCCAATAATAATAAGCAGCCTGTTACACTGGGTATGCTGTTTTAGCTCTTCAAAAAATTTGCGTCTTTCATCAGCAACGGTTGGTGCATACAAACAAATGACACGCAATTCAAAGGATGAAAACAAAAGGTCACATACAATGAGTCGACCCGACGGACATGATGTTACAGCTTCTATTTTAGCACCTAAACTGTGTCGGACGAACAACACACAGCCGGAAGATGTTCCTACGGCATGGCTAACTATAGCAGAGTAACGCATTAAGAATTGGCGCACCATGCCCCCAGTTTCCTCGTCGCCATCGACTTTAGTCTCCTGGACTGCCAAAATGTCAAGCTCCAGGTCACTTATTAATCGGTACAGCTGACACTGCTTTCTCCTTGAGGCAAGGCCACGCACATTTAATGTGGCCACACGGATTGAATTGTTTATTTGCATCATTGTGAGGCTGTGAAAAACCCAGGGGCACGGCGCTTACCTCACAATTGCACTGCCTTCCTGAATGCCTTGCCCCACTACAGTCCTCACGGTGGCAAAGGCGGCGTTTCCGCCGTCTTGCGCTCCGTCGAGATGTTCGGCCGTGGCCGAAGGAGAGGACGCCGCAGGGGAGTCGTCTTGGCGGGTGGCTCGTCCGTCGCGGCCGCGTCGGGCTCCTTCTTGTCTTCTGCGTCATGCGGACGTTTCCCCGTCGCACTGGTACTGTCGCTTTCAATTCCGGTCATCGGTTCTGGCTCGGGGGAGGTCTTGACGGCTCCGCTGCAGGCGGTGTCGCTGCCGCTGCTTGCATCACCTTTTTACATCTACCTTCTAAGCCTTCGTGTGGAAGCCCGACGTCGGGCTTACCTGGTACTTCACACACGCCATCCTTTTGAAAGCTTGACGGCCCGTCTTGGGCCGCCGAGTTTGGGTTCGATCCTGCTGTTTCCTCTGAGTCTGCCTCGTCCATAAGGTGTTCCAGTACGTCGTTTGCCTGCACTGGCCCGGTCACACTGGCGTATGTTTTTGCGCAATCCGCGTCTTCGTGGCCGAAGCGGCGACAACGATTGCAGCGGGGCACTCTGCAGTCACGACGTATATGCCCGGTACTCTTGCAGCGCAGGCACAGCGGCGCACGGCCAGGAACAACAACGAGAGTCAACTCTCCGGCAATCTTGAGTTGATGCGGGAATGTCATCGACTTTGACGTCGGAATGCAACTTCAGGCCCACAGAACGCGTCGTCGAGCCCTTTTCGGTGACGCCTTGAGCTCTCCACTTCTCCCGCGTCACCTCTAAAACTTTTCCGTAGGGTGTCAAGGCCACGCGCACGTCTTCATCGCTCACACCGTGCAGCAACCAATGTAGCTTCAAACGAACCTCGCGGTTATTTGGGTCGATGAGCAAACAAGGACGGTCCTTTACCTTTACGTCAACGGCGGAGAGCAATTTCTGAGCGGCGTCAGCACTCGTCATTGTCACAGCCCACACATGGTTCATTTGATACGCCCCCAACGCCAAAACGTCGGCGAGCGCACCTAGTTTGGCCAAAGTGTCCCTGTAATCTTCGACGCGGTAGGGCCGGGCTCTTGGATCGCCATGCATGAAAACCGTGTTCGCAACGATGCGTCCGGAAGGCAGATTGGGCAGAATCACCTGATAGTCGTCAGAAATAGGCACAAAAACCCTGTTACCGCGGCCCGCACGGGCCGCTGGACCCACTCCGTTGGAGCCAAACATCCCGCGACCGTATCGCTCGAAAGCCGGAAGTGGAATGAGCTATACCGTCGACATGCGAAGAAGAGCAGAAGCCCGTTGCCAAAAGTCATAAAAATTGAAAAAAAAAAAGAAAAAAGCACGCACTGCTAGGGGGGCACCCGGGTTTGAACCGGGGACATTTTGATCTGCAGTCGAATGCTCTACCACTGAGCTATACCCCCCCCTTTTTTTTTTATTGCCTGTCTTGGTCAAAATACAACACAAACATGACACATCAGATAGTACATAAAATGATGGAGACAACATGCCATCAGTCCTGTTTGGACTGATATTGTCAATTTTAAAATTCCTTCAATGATGCCAGAGGTTCAATCATGGGCAGCCATTCAGGCACCCATTCCTGTATCTTCACATTTTCAACAAAGCTAGACATGCTTTGTCTGAAATAAATTCACGCTGGCTTAGCGTCCGGGTCGCAGTAGTATCCTGCCATCCGCGCTCGCCATATACAGTGGAGGGCCGTCAACATTACTAGATCCAACGGGACTCCTTCGTCGTTATCTACAGCCAGATATCTTATCCCATGTGGATTCAATGGGAAGTATTTTTTTAATGTCCGCTGCAAGATGTCCCAAAGATATACGCCTTCCCAACAGTGTAAAAAAACGTGGTCTATGGTTTCGGGTTTCTTGCATATTAAGCAGTGTGATCCCCATGGTGTAAAAAAGCCCCTTTCTTCTGTGAAGGTCTTTACAGATAGCGTTCCGGTTTGTAGTTGAAAGAAAAATGTTTCAACCCCCGTAGGAACCTGCATGTATCTGACCCACTTCAGTACATTTTGTCCACGCCTTCCACTATATATGGCTCTGTACAAAGGCACTGCTAGAACAATATCACACACAGGCTCTATACAATTCTTTTCGTTTAACACAGAGAAGATACTCGAAAGAAAAACGAACCGATGAAAACCGCACACTGTCTACGACTTCTTTCAGATAGCCCTGCAACGCCCCCGGCATGCTATTATCAGAGGAGACAACAATTTCCGGTAGGGCGTTGCCTAACCTTAGTTGGCATACAGTGCGCAAAAAGGGATCGCTAACATCGCGAAAAAACAAAAATCTGTTGACCAGCTGTCGTATAAAAAGATGCGCCAAGCCTTGTCCCCCGTACCTTCACCCTCCGGAACAAATTGGTTCGGCTGCACCTTTCCCAAGTTGAACTCCATATAAACACCGCGAACACTCGGTGCAACTTTTGTACGTTTATTCTGGAACAGTGCAACACCTGCATTACGTACCACAACTTAGTGATGAAAAACATGTTACACACATTCGCCCTCCCAAAAATAGACAGGTTCGTGCTCTTCCATCTGTCTGCTTTTTCCTTGGTTTCTTTACACTGGTTCATCCAATACTCTTCACTGTTTTTGTAACTATCCAAGGGTACACCCAGGTACCTGGTCGGCGTGTTCAACCAGCGCACGTTGGCAAAATACTCTGGCATTGAAGGCCAGGTGCCGTGCCACAACCCTATAGATTTCCCCCAGTTCACTTTGCTACCCTTGACGTCACAAAAACGCTTTACAATGCTTATCGCTTCCTGTACACTTTCCTTGTCTGTACAGCATACCGCAATGTCATCCGCATATGCCAGCAGCTTGACTTGCGTCGCCGCCAAGTTGAATCCGCGTATTTTTTCATTCTCAGTGATTGCCAAACACATAGCTTCTATGGAAATACCGAATAAAAGTGGACTGAGCGGGCAGCCTTGACGCACAGAACGCATCACGTGAATGGGGGGCCCCCAAAGTCTTATTAACAATTAAACGTGTTGTGCAGTTCTGATACGCGAAGGCCACTCCCTCTGTGATGATGGAACCTACATTAATGTGACCTAAGATGAAAAACAAAATATTATGCGCGACACAATCGAATGCCTTCTCCAGGTCTACTTGGAGGATGGCTACCCCGGCTAAAGCGGCGTCACAACACTTCAGTACACACCTCATCTTGTCTATGTTCGAAAAAATTGTCCTCCCTTTTATCCCGCAGGTCTGGTGGTCTCCGACTATTTCTTTGATGACGCTCTGAAGCCTCGCTGCAAGGACTTTCATAAAAATCTTATAGTCAACATTTGTGAGCGATATTGGCCTATAAGATGTCACTAATTTAAGCTTTTCCCCTTCATCGGTCTTGGGTATCAGTATGGTGTGCGCTTTACCAAATGAAGGTGGCATGGTTTTACGTTTATACACTTCATTGAATAAACCTGTCAACAAAAGGGGAAGTTCTCCTTTAAAAGTCTTGTACCAAACAGCGGTTAGACCATCTGGTCCAGGCGACTTCCCCAGGTTAAGATGATCGATGGCGCTTTCTACTTCGCCTACAGTTATATCTCTTTCTAATTGGTTCTTTGATTCGTCACTCAGCCGAGGCAAGCGTTCAATAAACTCCTTTTTAAAACCATCTACATTCGCCTTTTGAAATGCGAAAAGCGACTGATAATGGGCGAAAAAGGCGCGACCAATAGTCTCATTGTCGCTCGCAAGTTTTCCGTTGCAGTACACCATATCAATTTTGTTTCGTCGTCCTTGCGCTTTTTCTAACCCCAGCGCTCTTTTAGTGGGCGTCTCTCCCGCCGCTAGATCCTTAACTCACGCTCGAACCAACGCGCCTTTGTAGCGCTCCTTGTCATGCTGTTCTAATTGTTCTTTTATGCTGCGCACATCGTCTTTACACGCTCCCGGATTTGCGCTTTCAAGAATAATTAGCTGCTGCAGCGTTGAATGTAGGCTTGTTTCTTTCATTCGTGCCTCGAATTTAAGAAAATTCGATCTGTCTAAAACTTTCATTTTGACTTTCTGCTTTAGGCATTCCCATTTTTCTGCTATTGTGTCAGTGTTCTCTTCGAAACTTTCAAATAGGGTTCTATGTACTGCGTCTACGAATTGCTCATCATTTAGTAACTCAGCATTCAGCTTCCACAGCTCCCAGTTGAAAGGCTTTCGCTTATTCTTCATACCTATTTTGCATGAAACCAAGCAGTGATCGGAAAAAGACACTGGTACCACCGAATAACCGCGACACATTGGTACGATATCTAGCGACATGTACAGCCTCCAGCATTTTTAATAATATCGCGCGAGCGTCGACCGCACGCAGTATCAGCGCCTTACAACGGCGATAATCTGCGAGACTGGCAGCAATACGCGCAGGCGCACGAAGCAGCGCTAGCGCAAGCGTCGTGAAGCCCGCACGTCTTCGTCGCTCTCTCCGTGCAGCAGCCAATGCAGCCGAAGCTTCACTTGCTGGTCTTCACTTGCTGGTCAACGACGACGCAACGCCGCCCCTTTACCTGGAGCTCCTTCAAAGCGAGCAGAAGCCCGTTGCCGAAAGAGTCATAAAAATTGAAAAAAAAAGAAATAAGCACGCACTGCTAGGGGGGCACCCTGGGTTTGAACCGGGGACATTTCGATCTGCAGTCGAATGCTCTACCACTGAGCTATACCCCCCGACATGCGAAGAAGAGCAGAAGGCCCGTTGCCGAAAGAGTCATAAAAATTGAAAAAAAAAAGAAAAAAGAAATAAGCACGCACTGCTAGGGGGCACCCGGGTTTGAACCGGGGACATTTCGATCTGCAGTCGAATGCTCTACCACTGAGCTATACCCCCCGACATGCGAAGAAGAGCAGAAGCCCGTTGCCGAAAGAGTCATAAAAATTGAAAAAAAAAGAAAAAAGAAATAAGCACGCACTGCTAGGGGGCACCCGGGTTTGAACCGGGGACATTTCGATCTGCAGTCGAATGCTCTACCACTGAGCTATACCCCCCGACATGCGAAGAAGAGCAGAAGCCCGTTGCCGAAAGAGTCATACAAATTGAAAAAAAAAGAAAAAAGAATTAAGCACGCACTGCTAGGGGGGCACCCGGGTTTGAACCGGGGACATTTCGATCTGCAGTCGAATGCTCTACCACTGAGCTATACCCCCCGACATGCGAAGAAGAGCAGAAGCCCGTTGCCGAAAGAGTCATAAAAATTGAAAAAAAAAGAAATAAGCACGCACTGCTAGGGGGGCACCCGGGTTTGAACCGGGGACATTTCGATCTGCAGTCGAATGCTCTACCACTGAGCTATACCCCCCGACATGCGAAGAAGAGCAGAAGCCCGTTGCCGAAAGAGTCATAAAAATTGAAAAAAAAAAGAAAAAAAGAAATAAGCACGCACTGCTAGGGGGCACCCGGGTTTGAACCGGGGACATTTCGATCTGCAGTCGAATGCTCTACCACTGAGCTATACCCCCCGACATGCGAAGAAGAGCAGAAGCCCGTTGCCGAAAGAGTCATAAAAATTGAAAAAAAAAAGAAATAAGCACGCACTGCTAGGGGGGCACCCGGGTTTGAACCGGGGACATTTCGATCTGCAGTCGAATGCTCTACCACTGAGCTATACCCCCCGACATGCGAAGAAGAGCAGAAGCCCGTTGCCGAAAGAGTCATAAAAATTGAAAAAAAAATGAAAAAAGAAATAAGCACGCACTGCTAGGGGGCACCCGGGTTTGAACCGGGGACATTTCAATCTGCAGTCGAATGCTCTACCACTGAGCTATACCCCCCGACATGCGAAGAAGAGCAGAAGCCCGTTGCCGAAAGAGTCATAAAAATTGAAAAAAAAAGAAATAAGCACGCACTGCTAGGGGGCACCTGGGTTTGAACCGGGGACATTTCGATCTGCAGTCGAATGCTCTACCACTGAGCTATACCCCCGACATGCGAAGAAGAGCAGAAGGCCCGTTGCCGAAAGAGTCATAAAAATTGAAAAAAAAAAGAAATAAGCACGCACTGCTAGGGGGGCACCCGGGTTTGAACCGGGGACATTTCGATCTGCAGTCGAATGCTCTACCACTGAGCTATACCCCCGACATGCGAAGAAGAGCAGAAGCCCGTTGCCGAAAGAGTCATAAAAATTGAAAAAAAAAGAAAAAAAGAAATAAGCACGCACTGCTAGGGGGGCACCCGGGTTTGAACCGGGGACATTTCGATCTGCAGTCGAATGCTCTACCACTGAGCTATACCCCCGACATGCGAAGAAGAGCAGAAGCCCGTTGCCGAAAGAGTCATAAAAATTAAAAAAAAAAAGAAATAAGCACGCACTGCTAGGGGGCCACCTGGGTTTGAACCGGGGACATTTCGATCTGCAGTCGAATGCTCTACCACTGAGCTATACCCCCCGACATGCGAAGAAGAGCAGAAGCCCGTTGCCGAAAGAGTCATAAAAATTGAAAAAAAAAAGAAAAAAGAAATAAGCACGCACTGCTAGGGGGCACCCGGGTTTGAACCGGGGACATTTCGATCTGCAGCCGAATGCTCTACCACTGAGCTATACCCCCGACATGGAAGAAGAGCAGAAGCCCATTGCCAAAAGGGTAATAAAAATCGAAAAAAAAAAAACAAGCACTGCTAGGGGGCACCCGGGTGAACCGGGGGGCATTTCGATCTGCAGTCGAATGATCTACCACTGAGCTAAACCCCCCGACATGCGAAGAAGAGCAGAAGCCCATTGCCAAAAGGGTAATAAAAATTGAAAAAAAAAACAAGCACTGCTAGGGGGCACCCGGGTTTGAACCGGGGGCATTTCGCTCTGTTCTGTTTCGATCCCTGAGTAAACAATTAAAATCTCTAAGAATAACCGGTCTCCTATGCATGCAGATGTGTGTCTTTAGGGACGAAAAAAACAGTGCGTTCTTCACAACTGTTCGGTGCTTATACAAACAAAATCCGCCACATAAAATCACAAACATTAAAGTCAATGTACAGTCAACCGCAAAAGTCTATGAGCATAACTGTTAAGAACAGTCTATGAGCATAACTGTTATCAGTCGCAATCTTCGCCACAAAGAGACGCCTAGCCAACGGAGCGTCGTTCGAGGCACGCCATGATAGCTTTGTTCCTGCTATCAAAATAGAAATGTGACGGTCATACTGCAGATAAACGCTTCGCGTGAAAACTGCGAACTAATAATGCGCTGCGCGGCAGTAGAAAATTGAAAGGCCAGTGAATAACATGAAGTTCCCGTTTCCGGCCTAGCATTGCGGTCGACGGTAGATGGCGCACCGCTAGGTGGCGCGGACAGGCTGTTGGACACGCGCTCGCGTGGTCTGTAACTTTTGTGGTTGACTGTACACTAGTCTGCTTGACGGGCACGAAAAATAATATTCGATAGATAGCCCGGACATTTTCCTCATAAAAAAAAAATAACGCCCGCCGACGCGGCATTAGCGTGACTCACTACAGCGTAATGCATCGACGTAAACCTTAGCAACATGCCCCTCGGGTCTCCTCCTCCCCTTCGAACTTTGTCTCCTGCTCGGCTAAAACATCGAGGTCTTAGTCCACCATCATCCTGTACACTTGGTTTTGTTTACGCTTGGCGGCCAGACCTCTCACGTTTAGCATGCCTAAGGTAAGCGTTGGGCTGGTTGCCATTGCTAAGACGGGAATGAGAAAAAGGCCCGGAGCTCGGTGCTCACCACCACGTATAGTCTGTGGCTAGACATCTCCGGGACCATCCGCGTTTCTGGCGTGGTGGCTTGTCGCCGCCCTTCGTATCTGACTGGTTGTTTGGGCGGTGGCTGATGCCAGTAGCGCACCCAGGATTTCTGTCAGTCAGGGGGGGGGGGGGGGGGTTCAATCATCATCATCGTCCATGATGGTGATGATGATTACTTCGGCGTTTTCCGGAGACATCTCGCAAGAGCTTGACAGTGCCATGAATACCATTCAGCAAAGCAGTATACGCGGAAAAATAAACCGCAAATTTAATAAACCAACGCATAACATAGTTCCCAACAGTGTTGTCCAGCACATGCTTAGTTTTGCCGTTCTGTGCAGAGATAAGGGTGCCGATGATATGCCGGCCGGTTGGCGGTCGCGCGATGCTGTTAAGAAAAACTCTGCAGGTCAGCACGTTCTAAATTATGAGAGCGAAACATCATATCTATGTTTCCTTTGAGCCTCGCGAAACTATCTGAAAGTGAATTCCCAGCCTTAACTAGTTGCATTTCTACGAACGGCGTCGTATGAATATGAGTAAACCGTCTTTATGACAACATTTCATAAAGAACCCATCCAAAATCAAACTAATAATTCATTGCATAAAAACCATGTTTTGGGGGGTTAAAAAAGTAGAGAAATGACTCCACACAGATTCAAAGACACTGAGAAATTATTTATTCAGGTATATAAGAGGTCTGTAAAATTCATTCTCTCGAGATCGTCTTGGATGGTTGAAATCTGAAAGTTCACCTGACGTCATGAAAAATACTTCCGAAATTTGTTTCTGCAGGCTAGGAAAATTAGGTGGCCATTGACGCGTATTATCACAGCATTGTTGGAAAAATTAAAGTCGGATCAGGTAACTGCCTCAGTCGTGCTGTCCAAAATTTCGACAGGATTTGCCTTTGTCAAAGCAGCCGCGTCATCAGAGGCGTGTTAGTTTGATGCAGTTGTGTGCTCGTGGTCTTGCTGCTGATGTTGGTAACCTGAGGAAGAGAACTCAGAGAAAAGTAAATATTACACATTATTTAAGTCACCAAGGATGGGCACAAGAAAAACGCCTCGCTTCTGATGGTAGAAAGGGGCTTAGGGTCAGAGACAAAGACTGTTGAAAATTCATACGCAGGGAAAGCCCGCAAGTCGCGCTGGCGACAGACACGATAGCGGAGCCGATGGTTACGTTAAAGAGACGACAAGTTGTAGAGAAGTGGTCATACGTTCAAGCTCTTACCTATACAGCCGTGGCAGCGGCGGTAAGTTTCGTAAGCATTTTAGAAGGTTACTTGTGACTGATGGAGTGGCCGAACTCAAGGAATGGGACACGTTATGCCAATTGGAACAACGAAGAGAATGCGGGAACAAGACAGATTCACATACTGTCCTATACTAACATTAGGAATAAGTTAATAATCAACCGGCGAAGTGACCGAATAGCAAGACAACATAGTGTGGACAGAGCCCGAAAATTTTAATCGGTAGGATTAAGCACAGGCGAAATAGCTAAACCAAACGAAGAAAAAATTTAAACGAACAGCTACAGGCTTACGCATGTTGTATAAGCTGGTGTAAAACCACTAATTCAGGAGGCACCGTCCAGAAGACTGTTCTCAAGCAGGTGTTTGTAGCAGTGGCGTGTTTGCGGATGAGACACTCTACAGCTTAAAGTCCAGCCGTCGTGGCTTCGTTGCCAATTCGTCCAAAATCTCCTCAGGTGATAAGGGAACTTCTCGGTGAATATTTAGCAAAGCTAGACCGTTTAACCTTAGTGCCCCAGTCGTGTTGCGAAGATAGGTCTTAAGACGTCTCAGAGTTGAGAAGGACCTCTCACTTAGAAGTCGAGTGAAAAACAGCAAAAGACGGGACAAGAAAGAACACGGGACCACAGCGCCGTGGTCCCGTGTTCTTTCTTGTCCCGTCTTTTAGCGCTGTTTTTCACTCGTAATCATGAACCAACCAGCCCAAATGCGTACCTTATTGTAGAAGTCGTTACTGGGAGAGTAGCCATAATTTGAAAAAGTTTTCGGATCACAGGAAAACTACCAGCCGGACAAGACTCCAGGGATTCCAGAGGACCCATTGAGCGTTTTTCGAGCCACTGAAGCTTTCTGTACCAGAGATGCAGTTCTCCCACAGCAGACGAGACTGAGTCCCTGACATCAGAATGGTAGCTCTCACAGAGAATGCGCATTGCATTCTCGTCGTCTTTACTCGGTAACAGGCTTAACGAAGGAAGGAGAACTTCAAATTGAGCAAGGATGCTCCTGTGCTTCACAAATCTCTCATCGATTTGTTCTGTGAAAGCGTCGAGAAATGGAAGGAATACACAACGACGGAAGTACTCCTCTGGAGTCGACGAAGGTACATTTGAGCGCATCCTTTGCTGACCAACGAGCCTTGGCATTTCAATAACCAAGCCAACCTCTTCACACACTGACATAATATGTTCAAACAGTTCATGAAATACCTCTTGAGCTCGGGATCTGAAGTTACGCGCAGTACACAAAACGTCATCAGCCAACCTGAGAGCGGAGGAAAGATCCATGTTAACAGTTTGCAAATATTTGCTTAACGGCAAGCTTAAGGAGACAATTTTTTCCGCCACAAATAGAGAGACCAGAAATTCGCTTCTCTGCAAAGCGCTCAGTAGGATATGAGCATTCGACGAAGATTCCCGATCATTCCAGCTGTCGCTAATATCTTGGAGAGTAGACAAAACGGGGTGGAGAATATTTACAAACACATTGAGAGCATCGTGTCTCTGAACCCCTCGTGTTGGGACAAAGTGACTTCAGGCGCGTCACGCGAGCTGTTGGTATTAACTTTTCAATTTGGTCACCTAGAGCAGCCTGGCGTTTTGGACTCGCGTGGAAAAACTCACAAACTTTCGCCATGGTTCCCATGCAATTTCTAATCTGATGCACAGAGCATGCACTTGACAGACTTAGGCTGAGGCTGTGAGAGCCACAGTGAACGTAAATGGCGTTAGCACACTGCTGTCGGACGAGTGCTTGAACGCCGTTGCAAGCACCACTCATTGAGGCTGCACCGTCATACCCTTGAGCTCTGAAGTACTCGGTTGCAATGCCTATATCATTTAAGCTCTCTAAAATTCTATCGGCCAGGTAGAAAAAAACACTATTTTGTACCCGGCGTGTTCATGGACAGGGATCCCGCCTAGGTGTCGGCTAGAAGGCATCGCCTCTTAGCGGCTTTCTCGGCCCGCTGGATTGCCCAGAGCTGATCGTCCAAGGCTGAGCTGAGCAGTTCTACTAAAGCTTGCTCATTCCCTTCCAATCTAATAGTCGGAGGGCACTGGGAGGAGTTTGTTTTTCGCTCGGAAATAACGAATCGACGCCTTCAGTTTGATGTAGGAAATTTAATAAACTCTGGTGTTTTACGCGTAAAACCACGATGTGACTATGAGGCACACCGTAGAGGAGGGTCGACTACCTATGTGGCTATAGATTTTTTGAGCATTGGACATTTATTTATTTATTTATTTATTTATTTATTTATTTATTTATCTATTTATTTATCCGTTTTAAACTGCGCAGAAATGTGATATTCTTCTTGTATAATTTATTTTCTTCGATTTTTTAAGCGCTGGAAATGCACGAAAAGTAAGTTTACAACTAGCCGAGCTATCCGCAGGAAAATTTTGTATTTTCGTTCAGCAGGTTGCTTTGCCATTAGGTACATTTTGTTAGTTTTGCTAACGTGGCAAATACCAAACTGTCCACATGTTTTGCAGGACCAACTGAATACATACAAGTTACGCATGTAAAAGACAAATATATATCACTTAAAGATTGCCGATAGCTGTGATTGGTATCGAGTTGTGCCACTGTAAGAATGAATTTGCGAGATATCGAAACGGCGTTTGTTGCCATAAAGAGAAAAACGCGCAATAGTAATGAAGCGACCTTAGACAGAACCATATCTGTCTCACTGCACTTGAATGAATGCATATCGGGGTTCCTACACTATGTAAATATTGATTATAAACAGTGTGCACAGTTCAGTGCAGCACAAGTACAATTGTCACATCATGGGTAAACTGGATTGTAACCACACTTACCGGCTGGCCAGCGTAGATCCCCAGGTCATTTGGGTGCGCAGGTTCGTCGAATGAAGCATCCTCGGTGAGGACTTGCTGACCGATGGACTCATCTGACGACGATATCTGATCAATCACCGGTTCCTCTACGGCTGGAATTTGGCATTGCGGCGTTGTTGCTGCCTCTCTTGAATCCGCACACAGACGTTTTTTGGGGGAAGCAAGTGAGGAGCGTGTTCGACTGGCGCTTCATCGAGGAGGCTTTGGCGAGGTAACTCATCGTCAATGATTCGCGCAGCATACCGCAAAATAATTTCTAGCAAGAGAACTAAACGTAGGCATGGGTGCACACCAACTTTTATGGCTTCTGTCGTCTATAAAAAGAAGAAATGGTAAAAAAAGAGAGAGAGCGAGAGATGTTTATTGAAAAAGGGAAACGTGGCGCTCAAAATACCTTTCGCACTTGCCTAAAATCCTTCCCTTTCCTTGCTACACGAACATTGACTCATTGTGCCACGGCTTCTTGCTCCGCCAACACACGGACGCGGTGCAAAAAAAAAAAAAAAAAAAAGCACTCTAGGTAGGTGGGGTCATGCGACATAGATGAGGCCTGTTTTCGTAACTTTGAAGATACCACACCGGGGGGCGTTGACAGACGAAAAGTGACACTCGTGCACTGAACAAGCGTACTAAAAGCAAGGCTCGCTCAGAAATGCAGGAACCAATATGAATGAGCTTCAAGTAATTTCGTTGTGTGCTCGTGCTATGCAGCCTCCGTGGGGTCGCTGTCACTTCGACGAACGAGCCGTGTGTGAGGTCGGCTTTCTTCTCGCCGCACTAACGGGTGCCACGTGCTTCCGCTGTCAATAAGGTTCGGGAAAAATGCACGATCACTCCGCTGCAGCCATTAAAGGGACACTAAAGGGCAAAACGATTTTTCGCGTATTAGTTAAGTACAATTTCACAATCCCGAAAACACCACTCTTACCGCGACACGACACTTGGTAAGCGAGAAAACACGCGAAAAGAAAATGCGGGCGGAGACGCCTCCTTGAGATTCCCGCACCAAACACTGTGATGTCATAGATTTTGAAGGCGTCTACTGAGTCCTACGTAGCTTCTAATCGATAAAAATGCGGTGCATTGTCATCCGTGCGTGCCATAGACCTAGCATACGAAGTTTCAGAAAATTTCATCGAGCCAATGTCGCGAAAATACGAAAAATAGATTTGGAATTTCTGACGTCACGTGTGCACATATCGGCGCCAAATTTAAAAGTAAAACTTCAACCTTGATTTTCTCCGCTAATAATGAACTTATGATAGTGAAACATATGGCATTACAGTTCTCAGAGTGCAGTTTGTCAATCTAAACAAAGTTGTTTCACTTTAGTGTCCCTTTAAAGGACACACGACACGATTCGTTTGCCTGGCGCCACAGCAGCTGTAGTATAACCGGCACACACAAGGGATGCTGTTGAAGCGGTGGCTCATTGTTTCCCTGGTGTTTGCAGTGAGGCATGCCATGGAACAGGCATGCCCCGCCTGCGTTTCTCTCGCGTTTCTTCAGCTGCTGCAATGTCCGGATCGGGGTGGGCGACTTCTGACAATGAGCCTGCAGTAGGCGCAAGCCCCCAAGGAAATAGAAAACATGTGTCTCGTGGGCTCGTAACTTACTTCGAAATTGAAAACATGTGCCTAAAAGCTCGGTGGTTGGATCGGCCGCCGCGAACGCCGTCGACGCCGTCTTATCTTTGGAAATTTGGGTGGGCATTTTACAGACGTTAAACCGTGTGGGTCTTTCTTCAAAGTTTGAGGACAGAAGACGCATGAAGAGGGCTTCTTCTTTTGTTCGGCGTGTGTGAAAGCGTGCTTCGGGCGGCGGTAGTGCTCGTCGGCAAGAACACAGGAGTGAGGGGCTCGACGGGTACGAACGAGTTGAAGGTGGGGAGCTGTTTAGACGTGTGGATGTGTCGGTGAGGGGGGATACTTGAAAAGCCTGGCTGTGCGAGGCTGTACACTCACGTCTTTTTTTGTTTGTTTGTTTGTTTTTGCACTGCGCAGACAGGAGCGAAGGCCCAACGTGTACACAAGAGGCAGATTGCCCTGAGTGAGGTCAGCGTTGTTTGGGTCCTTTTGGATATGCCGGGATTCATTTCCGGTAATTTGTTTCAATTACCAGGACTGCAGTTTCACAAAGACTTACTCGGTGGTATACGTCTTCGGAATGTTCGGCTATGGGGTTGTGATCTCTTGCGAAATTGAGGATGTCGTTTCCGTCTTTCTCGGAGGTTCTCGGTTTCGCTTATACAGTTGGCGACGCAGCCAGAGCAAGCAGTTTTTTAGACAATGCCCTGGGTTCTCTCTTTCGGTGGCCGGTCTTTGCGAGCAGGTAGACAACGCGCTGTTCTGTTCGTAGAATTGCGCGCTAATTGGATGCTTTATTTTCTGAGGCTACGAGCGATAGTTTCACTGGTGCCTTGGATATTGCGGAAAGTGACGTATTTCTGTGGTGGTGTTGATTGGGAGGGCCTGTTGCTGGAGTTCTCAGCTAGCTTAGTAGTGTTTGTGGAAATGCATTGCTTTGTTGAATAAAAGAAAGATTTTGGGTAGCCGTTTTTGGTGATTGTTGGTTGTCCTGAACATTGCGTCTTTTTCCTTTTTTTTTCAATTTGTGTGCTGTGGTGTGGTAATGTCTTTACGACTGATGTATTGTGGATTTTTAAATGGCCCGAAGTGAACTGAACATACCGATTAGTGTAGCTGTGTTTTCATAGTCTTATTTTCAGGTTACGAGAACATGCGAGAATGGCAGGGAGTCTTTTATTTAAAGGGTGAACGAAATTCTAGTTTGACGGGATTCAGATGAGGGAGGAAATTCAGGACTTAGAATCTCTTGACGATCAAAAAAAAAAAAAAAACAGTCTTTGAGTGTATATGAGAAAGATTTTCAGCTGCGGCTAGAATAAGTTGAGAGCTTGTTCCTCGATGTGCTCCATATTTATATTTGCACGATGACAGCGATGAAAACAAAATCCGAAATAGTCAAACATATGTGTGCAAGTTTTTATGTTTAGCAAACTTAATGTGTTGCGATAAGACACGGAAAAGGAAGGTTCGCACTACATGTACCTTGAAGGTCGCAAGTGCTTCAAATATTTTGTTTTTCGTGGATCGATAGTTACATTGATTTGGCCCTGCCAAATTGAACCATATTGTGCCTCGTTCGCACATCAAAAGTGGCGCCAATTGCTAAGACCTTGCTAAGATCTGAAGCGGTGACCCGTGGTTATAGAATTTAGGGCTTGATAGAATTTCCAGCCAGATAAGATCTCGCAACTCAGATGGCCGTTGAATTAATGCTTCGTTCTCAGTTTGTGTTATGGAGACCTCATCTATGACGCAAGAAGAATCTATAATGGCAAGGAGAGCGCATATTATTGACTATTTAAAAGAAAACGAGCATAATGCATGACGGACACAATTTGCGTTCAGTATAATATGCCGCCGGCAGCGACACTGGAAACGTTCATCATTAAGCGTGTTTCGTTTCCAGAGCGAGTAAAGCCATTCAATGCACATGATAATTAACGCTTATGACCATAGCCGTGTGCAGGTCTCCCCTTCAGGGGGGTGGGGGGAGCGAAGGTTCTTCGCAGCGCCCCCCCTCCCTGTATGGAGCTGACTTGCCCCTCCCCCCCAAGTTGCAGACCCTCAGCTATTATGTCAATGTATGGGGCTGGCTTTGCGCTCCCCCTCTCGCCCCTCACCCCAGCCCCCCCTGTGAGCACGCCTGTGCTTATGACTTCTATAAAATGTGCTTTATGACATGGAATTTGAAGAAACACCTACACATTCAAGGCAATTTACGAACATAACTTGTTTATTGTACAACTATCGCTCTCCCACCTTTAATGCCATTAAATCTTGCCGTGAGACAATTTGATGACATTTGCTAGGTACCTGGGACATTAAACACGTAAGGAGCGTCCCAGTGAACCAGGTATTACTTGAATATATGCAAGTCAGTGCATTAGATTTCATCATGTGAACCGGATAAGAAAGTCACAACAGAATGAACTCTTCTGGACATATTGAACACTGCGCACATAGCTGCATGAGTAGCTATATGTAATATATTTTGATGTCACATGCATTGTGCACCGAAGCATGTGGCTTTGTGGCAGTAATCAAAGGGGTAACAGAAGAAAACAGGTCAGACTGACAACCATGTGAAAGCTTCTCTTTCGTCGAAAGCTGCTTCACTACATTTGAACGCAGAGCTACAAATCGTGCGGTTTTCACTTATTCAGTTTATTACCAGGTGAGTGAATACAGCGCATTTCTAGAGTCAATCAGGAAAGACTGACCTCAAGTCACATCCTGAATTGAAATTACAACGTTAACAGGGCCATTGAAGGTGTACGTTGGGAACTCGGCGACAAGGACATTGGGGAAGATGGGGGGGAGGGGGGGGTTAAGTCGGCCTCAGGGGGGGGGGGGTTACAATCCCCTAAACCCCTCCCCCCCCCCCCCCGTCGGTGCGCCAATGGCTGATGCTGATACTTCTCGTCACAGTTGTCTTTGCAGGCGGCCCGTCTGCGTGGCTCTCAGTAGTTTTCTCTTCGGTAGTCTCCAGCTGTCTTTTGAAGGAAGCTTCGCCGCTTGTATCTATATCGTCGCTGCTTTAGGGCGGGTTCACACCTTCTGCTGCGTACGCGGCATCGTCGACTACAGTGCGCTTCTTGCTGTCTTTCTCCCGTTCTTCTGCATAACTCAGTTTCACGTCGTCTTTCTTTTTGGGGGTTACAGGCTCGCCTTCGGCGCCTTCCTCTTTACTCGATGTCTCCGCCATGTCTCTGATTGTCTCCTGGTCCCCCCAACGCCTTGGTGGCGTCTTCGGCTTCAGCAGCCTCATCTGCAAGTGGATTTCGCTCGCTGTGGCCCCATGGCTGAGGCGTACGTGCGTACGCATTGGCCTTCAGAGTGCCCAAAGATTCGGCAGCACGAACATCGTGGAACCTTGCACTCGCGCCGCACGTGGCCGACTCCCTTGCACCGTAGGCACTGCATAGGCCGTCCAGGAGCCACGATAAGGGCCAGTTCACCCGCAACTCGTATTTGGTGCGGGAGGTCATCGACTTTTATTCCGCTCTTCAGTTTGAAGAGTACAGTCCGAGACTTTGAACCCTTGTCGCCGACGCCTCTGACGCGCCAACGTCTTGTGTCACTTCCATGACTTCTCCAAAGGCCACCAGCGCTGTCTTTACATCTTCCTCAGCCACCCAATACAGGAGTCAATGAAGGCGAAGACGTACCTAGTGGTCTTGAGGGTTGACGACCACGCAACCACGCCCCTTCACGTTGAGCTCCTTGAATGCCAGCAATTTCTTTACCGCGTCGTCGCTTGAGAAGGTGACCGCCCACAGGAGATTGATCTGGTGTGCCCTAAGGGCCACGACCTCCGGCAACAATCCAGTCGGGTCGAGGGCGTCGCGGAAGTCTTCGACTCTATTGCGCCTAGCTCGAACGTCGCCATGCAAAAAAAAAAAGAAAAAAAGAAAAAAAAACAGTGTTCTTTACGATAGGTCCCTTGGGCAAAGGTGGCAAAATAAACTGATAACTCGTTTTCCCATTATCATCGATAAGCCTGTTACCCCGGCTGGTGGCCACAAAAGCTGTTCCATCGGAACCCATGATTGACCCGTCCGAACGGCACGGCTGCCGTAAGTAGAATCACTGAGCCATACCCCTGGGGTCCCAAGAGGAGGAAAGCCTGTTGCCAAAAGGTTATACAAAAGAGAAAATAAAAAAAATTCTCCATCTCCTGCTAAAGGGAAACCATGTGTGGATGCGAAGCATCGGGGAGATAAGAAGCTTGAGCGGGAGGAACGTTGCCGCTCTCATTTCACGGCAGTGGTCCGGGCGCTCATCGCGGCGCTGCACAGGAGAGAGAATGAGGCGCGCGCGGTCCGTCATTTTCATACCGCGGAACTACCGTGGCGCCCCCCAGCGGAGTATGCAGCTGTCACACCACCTGTCGTGCGCGCCGCTCTGTAGAGGATTCTTAGAGGAAAGGACGGGGGGGGGACCGTAGGAGATGAGAGAGAGGGGGGAGGGGACGTGCATGCGCTGTGGAGGTGTGGGACGTGGCAGCCGCTCCGTAGAGTAGAGGATTCCTAGAGGAGATAGGGGGAGAGGACGCGCACGCGCTGTGGGGATGTGGGACGCGGGCGCCGCTCCGTAGAGTAGATGATTCCTAGAGTAGAGGAAGGGGGTGAGCGTAGGAGAGCATAGGGGAGGGGACGCGCATGCGCTGTGAGGGGGTGTGAGAAGCGGGAGCCGCTGCGTAGAGTAGAGGATTCCTAGAGGAGAGAAAGGGGAGGGGACGCGCATGCGCTGTGGTGGTGCGGGACGCGGGAAGGAGGGACGGACTAAGCCCCCTCCAAACACATGCAAGCAAGATTAAGGAATGGGGTCAACCTGGGCGACAGACACCACCTGCCTAGCCATTGCTAAGCAGCCTCTCTGTGCTCTCGGCCATGACTCTGATGACTGTGATAGTGGTTGACGGCCTTCATATTACTACAGTGTTCTGGTTCGCATAATGGGTGCTTCCCTACTTCATGAAAGTGGCCGGACGCGGGACGGGGGACGCGGCACGCGGGACGCCGGACGGACAGAGCCCCAAGCATAAGATGCTTCGCATCTAAAAACTTCCCCATCTCCCGCTAAAGGGAACCATGTGTGGATGCGAAGCAGCGGGGAGAGTTAGCTTGAGCGGGATAAACGTTGCCGCTCTCGTTTCACGGCAGTGGCCCGGGCGCTCATCGCGGCGTTGCACAGGAGAGAGAATGAGGCGCGCGCGCTCCGTCATTTCCATACCGCGGAACTACCGTGGCGCCCCCCCAGCGCAGTATGCAGCTGTCACACCACCTGTCGTGCGCGCCGCTCCGTAGAGGATTCCTAGAGGAGAGAACGGGGGGGGGGGACCGCAGGAGAGGAGAGAGAGGGGGAGGCGACGTGCATGCGCTGTGGGACGCGGGAGCCGCTCCGTAGAGTACAGGATTCCTAGAGGAGAGAGGGGGGAGAGGACGCGCTTGCGCTGTCGGACGTGGGCGCCGCTCCGTAGAGTAGTGGATTCCAAGAGTGGAGAAAGGGGGGTGAGCGTAGGAGAGGAGAGATAGGGGAGCGGACGCGCATGCCCTCTGGGCTGTGTAGAACGCGGGACGCGGGCGCCGCTCGGTAGAGTAGAGGATTCCTAGAGGAGAGAAAGGGGGTGAGCGTAGGCGATGAGAGAGAGAGGGGGAGGGGACGCGCATGCGCTGTGAGACGCGGGAAGAAGGGACGGACTAAGCCATCCCCAAACATATGCAAGCAAGATCAAGGAATGGAGTCAACCTGGGCGACAGACACCACCTGCCTAGCCATTGCTAAGCAGCCTCTCTGTGCTCTAGGCCATGACTGATGACTGTGGTAGTGGTTGACGGCCTTCATATTACTACATTGTTCTGGTTCGCATAATGGGTGATTCCCTACTTCATGAAAGTGGCCGGACGCGGGACACGGGACGCGGAAGGGATGCGGGACGGACTAGCCTGGAGCATAAGATGCTTCGCATCTAAAAAAAAATCCACGCATCTCCACGAAGTGAATCATGGTGAGTGGGCGAAGCTCTGGGTATCGTATGAGTGAGTAACCATACGCTGTCCCATATAATGTAAACTGAGTGACATGAAGTGACATGAAGTGCCATAATGTCTACGTTGAAGTCGCCGACTAGTATAAAGGGTGTGTGCTCGTAGGTGTTTTATATTGTTTTCTCACAATTATGATTGTTGTTCCTCTATTGTAAACCTTTTTTTAATTCACATACACACATATCTTTCAAGTATAGAAAGGTTTTCGATATATCATGATAGCGGACAGTGAGAGTCGACGACAAAGCTAGGTCCTAAGGTCCATAATGTGTACGTTGAAGTCGCCGACTATTATAAAGGGTTTGTGCTTCTAGGTGTTTTACGTTGTTCTGTCACAATTATAATTGATATTAGTTAAACCTTTTCTTGTGTCTCACATCCAAGAATCTCCCCGTGACGGACACCGCGAACATGGACGGACAAGGTTCGGCCCTAAGGTGTTTCGCCCCTAAAAGACGGACAAAGCTAGGGGGACCATGGTTTGAACCGGGGACTTTACAATCCGCATTCGAATGCTCTACCAATGAGCTATACCCCCCGGCGTTGGAGGGAGAGCCGGTTGCCAAGAGAAATGAAAATGAAAAAAAAAAAATTGATGAAGCTTGCACTAAGCCGCACAAGGCTTGAAACAGGGAAAATGGACTATTCTGCTGAGTAATCTCGTTGCTTATAGGTTGTTTCTCGGCCTTAGCTTGGTGATGCAGGTTCTATGTTGCTTCTAGATTGTTGATAGGCTTTAGCTGGGTGATGCAATGTTGCTTCTACGTTGATTCTCAGCGCAAAGAGGTTCGAGTTAAACCACGGACAGTCAAAGACACAACACTGTGATCCAAGAAACTTGCGCTAAAACCAAGCGTTCGTAGATCTCATAGATCTACGGGAACGTCGTCCTTGGCGTAAGCCTTTCATCAATTCGGGGTCTTATTGCAGCAGCCGTTGCCTTTCCCGTTCCTTAGTATTCTCTCGTTGCACGTACTCGGAGTCTTCGGCTCACTGCCATCGCTTCGCAGCCATTTGTTGGGCCTTCGTTTTTAGTGGACCAGTGGTGAGTAGTGGGATTTGCCCCATCTCTATGGCACATGCCCGTTTATGATGATGATATTTTTCTGGTAGGCCGCACAGTGGCACATACCCGTTAAGATTATGATTGTTTTGCGCGATCGACTCACAAGAAACGATTTGTTAAACAGCTTCGCTGTTAAAAAATAAAGAAATAAAACAGACACAGCTAGGGGCATCCGGTTTTGAAGCGGGGACTTTTCGATCTGAATTCGTACGCTGCTCTTTGAGCTACTGGCGCATACCTCGAATGCTCTACCACTGACCACAGGTAGATACCTCAGCATGCGTTATAGGCCGCCCTTAATATACTGCGTGCAGGCAAGGGCGCTTAGGCTCTTGGTATATTTTCACAACGGTGTCGGTTAGCCATTGGTCTCATCTCGTGCGTACGCCATCGTTGTGCGAGGCCTCCATCATTACTCCACTCTTGAATGCTTATCGTCTAGCATTGCTTGACGCCCTCGGAACACGCTGGCGAAAGCTGCTTAACACGCGAACCGTCAAAATGCCGAAGCATTAATCTCTCCCTGATGTGAATGACATTTGCGCTCGCACGCGAGTGCCAGGCACCGCAGCGGTACAGTGGTTGGTTGCCCGGCAACTAACCCGAGATTCAGAGGTTCGATGCACGCCGCGGCGGTCACATTTTGATGGAGGCAAATTGCCAGAGGCCTGTGTACTTAAACTTAGGCGCACGTTAAAAAACCCCAGGTGGCCGAAGTTTCCCTTTAGCTCTTTAGCATAGCGTGCCACCAAATGATATCATGGTTTTATCACGTAAAACTCCAAATATTATTATCAGGTGAATGTGGATGTTAGGTCAGACTATAAACTAGCTTTTAAGAGTCACGGCATGCCTGTTATGCTCTCGTCACGTTATCTCATTTGTGAAATACGTCGGTCCACCTTGTAGCATTGGGCTCAACGTCGAAAAGAGTGGAGAACCCGATTCCTCGCAGACTGCTTCGCGTAACAATGATTTCCACATCGCGAACGATAGGCTACAGTTTTTTTCTCGAATAACTGCGCTTGCGCGCTGTGGGGAATCTACTAATATATGAAAGCTATTTAAGACCGTGCTCCGCTGATCTTGTCAACTAGCCGTCTCCCTTACTGACACAGGTATGATTAATTGTGAATACTTTACTGAGGTAAGCATGCCCTTTTGGTTGATGAAAGTCAAGTATTAACCTTAGTCTATAAGAAATTAGCTTCACATTCTTTAAGGGACTATTGGGAATAATCTTAGGGTAACAACTTATCGCAGGGATCGCCACAGCCTTCTAACCACTAAAGCACGATTGAACGCATCATGGATGCTTATTATGTATCAATATTGCATACCTCTGTGGGAAATTAGGTGCTTTGTCCACCTCCATGTTTCTTCCGTTCGTCTCTCGTCAAATCTAGCGCTTTCAGTAGCTACGTTAGATGGTACTACCTACGTCATTGATCCGCATTGACCAGCGATTTTCTTCGTAGCAGTTAACGCGAAGTAGAAGCCGTACGACATTGTAGTGCCGTTATGATGGGTCCACGTCGAACTCATTTGGACGTTTCTTCGCTGTCCATGGCTTCAATAACTTCGACAATATGTTATTGACGTGGGTCTCCCTTTCCGGAGGTGCACTGAGGTACAGGGGCGGAGCCACGTTTCTTTTTGTTGTTTGTTTCCTGACGCCATCGCCGTTTCTCTCTCTTTTTTCATTTTCTTTTTCCGCGCGGAGCGGCTGCATGTTCCTGAAGTCATTCTCGTTTCTTTCTCTTTTTTTGTTCTTTTTCTCGCGTGGGCAGGGTCAACACTGCGTAGCGTGGTATCGACAGCGCCGACAGGCGGATACGGGCGCATTTGATCGCAGGTTTGATCACGACTTAGTCTGAGGTGCGGCTGCATGGTGACTTTTAATTCCGAGTTGGCTAACTGCCGAGCCAAACTAGATCCGTGGCTGCCCTGATAATAATATTCGGGGTTTTACGTCCCAAAACCACGATATGAATTATGAGAGACGCCGTAGTGGAGGGCTCCGGAAATTTTGACCATCTGGTGTTCTTTAACGTGCACTGACATCGCACAGTACACGGGCCTCTACCATTTCGCCTCCATCGAAATGCGACCGCCGCGGCCGGGATCGAACCCGCGACCTTCGGGTCAGCAGCCGAGCACCGTAGCCACTGTTCCACCGAGGCGGACCCGTGGCTGCCCTGATCGCGATCAAAAGTGTCCGCGCGACACCGATAGGTGTGAAAGCCGACGGCACGCAGAAGTCCGAGCCATCGTGGTGACAGCTGTTATGTACACGGTTTGTTGCTTTTGTTCCTGCAACATTGGTCGATTTATTGTCGGTGTGCCTGCGACGCACGGATAAAGAATGGATACGACATACGACCAGCTCGCGTGGCCCGGGCTACCGTTCCAGTACGTGTTTTGTATCAGAACAACCGAGTACCCGCGCGAGAAAGCGAAAGCAAAAAGCAGCACCGCGCGTAAAAAAAAAAAAAAGAGAGAGAGAGAAATGAAAATAGCGTCAGGAAACAAACAATAACAAAAAGAAACATGGCTCCACCCCTGTCCCTCAGTGCACCTCTGGAAAGGGAGACCCTATTGACGTACGAACGTATACAAATACATACTTCGAGGCATACGACAACAAAATCCCTGACTCTCTCGTTAACATCAGTGCAGAACCTATATATAGCTACTATCGGTGTATTGCAGTCATGCATCGAAAAGCTTAACCGCAGAAGAAATCATGGCTTAACAGTTGGTCAGTTCTGGTGATTTTTGGGAATTTATCTGTCGGGTAAATCAGTGTGTGAGTTCCTCGTTGTATTAGGCTGTCTAGTAGAGTCTTTCTTTGTACAATAACGCTCCGGTAGATTCAAACACAGTTCTCGACATCACCAATTTCTTCACGGTCAGTGCATAACGGAGAGAGGTACTTCGTCCTGTTTTGAATGCTCTGACGATACTACTGCAAAATCTCGAGCAAACGCCCCCCCCCCCCCCCTTTACAGTGAAGGATAGTTCGACAAGATTTAGAGGGGGGAGCCCTTGCTCGGTCAAGAATGAAAATTCAAGATGGCAGCGGAAGAGCCGCTAAGAATAAAGAAATTCTTTGTTGAATACGCATGCATGCACTATTCTCATGCGCCCCCCCCGCCCTGTTTTTTTTCTTTGGGAGATTTCAAACATGCGGCCTCTCCTCCCCCTCCCGCTATTTTCACTGTTTTCATTCGCCCATATTTTTCAAGTCTCCCAAACAAGAGAGGATGGCGCATGGTCGGGTAGGGGCGCTTGCTCGAGATTTTACGGTATTCGCATTCTATAGGCTACAGTGGCTTCCGATGGACTAAGCGTCTTAGTTACACCTTGCTCATGGCGGCATTTCTTCTATGCCTGTCGCTGTGTCCTGTTTAAATTAGCAGTGCACAAACCCTGTGTCGTAAAGTCATCCTCGTCGTTGCCGTGCTGCGTTCACACGCATGCTCCCGTCACACAGTGTAACTACTCGTCTTAGGTAAACATATTTCGTAACAGCAAACACTGTTGGATAGCAAAATACCTGCGAAATGACTCGCACACCATTGAATAAAATCCATGCATGAAATCTACATTTGCATGAAATCCACCATGCAAGAAATCTACATTGTTTTGTTTTTCTCAAACAGCACAGTGAGCTGGTGCTGTTGTAATGTGCAATCTGGAGAGCTGAACGCCGGTTGAAAGACGACATCAAAAACGCTTCTTGAATTTTAGACACAGGCTGTGAATTCCTAGCGTTCTGTGTCTTGAAATTGCAGACGCGTGTGCATAATCATGAAATGGTAACTCATCTTTGTGCCCGAACACGCTCAAGAAAACTTTTGTGGTCCAGCTTTATTGAACGTTTTTATGCGCGCTCACTGGCCTATATATCGCAGATACTGCTATAAAAGTCAATAGATATTCAGCGCTGCATGTTGTGTCTTTTATCCACGTGCGCTTGCGGCGCTTCTTTGGAATGTAGCAGGTCATCTTGCAGTGCGGTTGGGCCGGTATCAAAATGCTTCAGCAGATCCAGAAAATATATTTGATAAGTCGTGTTCAGGCATTTGTGCAAAGCACGCGTTACAAGAACCATAAGTACGAGACCAGTGAACGTTTCTCTTCTTTTTTTATGTTTGTCTTTTGCAGTTGTGGAGTCAGCCGGTTTTCCTGAGGGAGTCCTTGAGATGAACAGCGGTAGCTTGGGGCGGTATGATGAATGCCTCAGCATCGAAGTACCAGACGATGCCAACAGCAGCCTGGTGGCGTTTCGAGGCTCATTCTGTAGCGTCTTCGTGAAGATGCGAGGCAACCCATTCATCAGGAAGCTCATGAGACGCCTCTTCGAGAGTACGCCGCAGCTCAAAATGCGGCTAGAAAGCTTCGAGGAGTTCGAGAGCCTCCACGAAAACCCGTATCAAGAGGGCCTACGTGCGGCGCTTTGTGCGCCGTCTACGTGCAGTGCCGCCGACATGGAAACTTTGCTCACATCTGGTAAGTGGACCAGCCTGCGCTATTTCGACATCGCCATCAACGCGTGGTGTTGATGAATAGGTAGTACTTTGGTCCCTTTGTTAGGGCAGACCACGGATGTAGTGTTAACTATGGCACCAAAATGACCTTTACTTGTATATTTGCAAGCAAGAGACGTGGGGTTAAACTGACACATGTCGAAGCATGCTTATATGGCCGTGGTCGTCGCTTAACTACTTCGTTTTATACGTTGAGATTGGGAATCTGCGCACTCACAGTGAACAAACGAGCTCGAATGGTTACCATTAACTGCTAGACCATTAGTTCAAGAAGTCATCGTCGACGTTTGAAGGAGAGTCCGCCGCAGTGGTGTAGCAGTTATGGTGTTCGGCTGCTAACCCGAAGGTCGCGGTATCGATCCCGGCCGCGGTGGTCGCATCGCAATTGAGTTGAAATGCCAGAGGTCCTTGTACTTTGCGATGTCAGTGCATGCTAAAGAACACCAGATGATCGCAATTTCCGGAGCCCGCCACTACGGCGTACCTCGTGATTGTATCGTGGTTTTGGCACGTAAAACCAAGATATTATTATAATTGTTGTTGTTATTGTTATTATTATTATTATTAATATTATTATTATTATTATTATTATTATTATTATTATTATTATTATTATTATTATTATTATTATATTAGATATTTGAAAGACAATCTCCACCGCCTTCCGGCCGGAGACGTTCTCAAATTCCTAGATTGAGAAGGGTGGCGGAAACAAAGTGTCAAATGTGACAACCATAGGAACTACTCAGATAACGAAGTCATGAAAGGTGATTATACTTGGTTGCATAGTTTGTTACACAGTGAACCAGTTAACGCCCTTAAGGGGAGTTTTGCAGTGTGTATAACTAACACCCTTACACCCTAGGAAAATGGTGTTTTCGCGTATCAAAACACCCACACCATACTATAGGGTGTTGGCACTGGCCTAACACCCTTGTCACGGGGTGTTTCCAATGGCCTAAACACTCTTATCACTAAAAAAAAAAACGTGAAAAGTAAACTCTACCAGTCAGGGAACATGCAGTTGCAGATGACATCAGCATAGAAGGCGCACGTACACGCCAAACAGTCCACACAACAGAGCGAATGTAAAATACCCTGGGGACTACACAGCCTTATGGCTACACAGCCTTACACTGACCATATGGTATATACAGGGTGTTTCAAGAAATGTGTCCACTATTTTTTAAAAAATCAGCAAAATGCGGTATTTGCTCGCTGTCTTTACAATTGCTTTTTCTGTAGCAGCAGGCATCTCAAGATAGTTGAAGACATGATTTGGGACAGTAATTAAGAAAGTTAAATTAATCAACTTTTTAATTAGCGGAGTTAGGAGGTTAAGTCCAATGGGAGAATTGAAGTACCTTCATGCGAAGAACCCATTTCAGCCTTTGAGATTTCGAAAAAGCGGTCTCTATTAATTATTGTGGCATAATGAAATTCAGGCAAATTCAATGGCGAAACCGAAACCCAAGCACCAATGAGCGCAACAAGCAGACGACTAGAATGACGTCACTGTTCAAGACAATGTTTGCAGAGGTGAACTTCTTCCCCGTTCGTTAACGTATATGCGTCATGCGTGCTACTAATGCAAGCGCAGCCCACACACTCACACCAAGAAGTCGGTTGATGGTCGATATAATGACGTGCACTCATTGTGGACGTCGCAGACGAGTATGGCAGTTGCGCTCTTCCGCGTTTCGGTTTCGGTTTGGCCGCTGAATTAGGGAGAATTTCATTACTTCGCAATTATTCCTAGAGGCCGCTTTTACGAAATTTAAAAGCTGAAATGCAACAGTGAAGAAATGCAACAGAAAAAGCAACAGTGAAGACAGCGAGCAAATACCGCATTTTCTTGATTTTTTAAAAATAGTGGACACATTTCTTGAAACACCCTGTATAGCCATAGTATCTTAAGCCGCCGTTCAGTGCCGGTGGGGATACTCTTGTTCCGTATAAATGAACATTAAAATTAACAGAAAAGGCGTGAATGCATGGTGTGCTTGCAGATAGCACTAAAAGAGGTATATCTTATAATCTAAACTCGCCGAAGATCCAACGAATTTTTAATCAGCGAGTCCCAGTTATCATGTGGCACGCTGTGGTATGGGCCATGGGTGTTTCGATAACCCATAACAACCTTACCTCATGAAGGGTGTGGTGTTTTAATTAGAACATCACCCCTTAAAGGCTATTTGGGGAAGGAAAACACCCTAATTTTTGCAAATTTTGGTTAGGCAAAAGGGTGTTTTGCTTGCTTGAAACCGCCTTAAGGGTTCAAAGTGGTTTACAGTGTACTATCACATTGAGCGTCTGAAGTATTTATATTTAGGATTGATAACGCCTAGGACGAAGAAGTTGAGCTGTAAATGGAGAGACATTGAACTGCGACGAGGGTGACGTCTACTTTAAGAAGACGTCTACTTTAAAAAGTAGTACTAATCCGCGCAACATCAACTCAGGAATAACGCACGACTTTCCAAGTGTGCGGCTCAAAAAAAAAGAAAAAAAAAGATCTATTAGAGCAAGCTCGGCCAGATTCTCAGTTGTACAGAGTTGCATTTTTTCTCAGTGAGGCCTTAAAAAGCATCTGGCTCTGAAAAAAAAAAAAAAACGAAATGAATCGGTTCACGTATCGGTTATAAACTTATAAAGTACGCTCCCTATATGAAATAAGAAAAAGTGCCTTATTTGATGGAATAACGTGGCCTTGTGATTTCAATACTAAGATTTTCAGAGGGCAAAACTTAAAACATGTGTGAAAGCACAGAGTTACATGCTCATTTTGACATTTTGTACGGTGGGTCCCATCAAGCGAAGAAGGTCCGCTGAAAACTGTACGCTTCGGCCTCATTTTATTGGCGACATCAAGGGCTATTAGGAACTCTTCTCATCCTGTAAAGTACGCTACCAAGAGATAAACATTTATGTAGTTAATACTGTCGCGAAGCATTGCGAAATCCTCTCATAAGCACTTTTTTTGTGCGTGCAGCCAAGACGTGTTCGAATTGAATTGTTTGGATCAGATTGAGCCAAATAGTATCTTGCACATCTGAATATCCGCCGCAGTAGGTTGCCCACATTTCAAGTGCACGGCACGTTTGAGGTGATTTAATGACATGAACACAATAACAAAGTATTAGACCAAGCTCGGCCAGATTCTCAGTTGTAAAGAGTTGCATTTTTTTCTCAATTACGCTTAAAAAAACATCTGGCAGTGAAAAAAAAAAAACGAAATGAATCGGTTCACGTATCGTTATAAACTTATAAAGTACGCTCCCTACATGAAATTAGAAAAAGTGCCTTATTTGATGGAATGTTTATTGTACGTGGGTGTATTAGTTTTTCGGGGACTCGAAACAAGTTAAAATTCACTGGGTAAATGTGGGCCATAGTTATAATTTGAAGGTACGTCTCTTCATGTACAACAAAGAACCTTTGCGACGAACACAACTGGATGGCGTCCAGTCTTTAACAAAGTCAGAACACGCAATTAACTGAAAAGAGGCAGACAAGGCTGGCAGGTAGCCTCAGCAAGTACGCTAAGCGGCTCCACTTAGCGTAGTTGTACGATTACCGCGGCCTTGTCACCGTAATCGTACAGTTCAAAGTTACTCTGCACTTAAACGCCACTGTGCACAACTACCCAGTAACTGTTGCCGCTTTGTGCCTCTTCAAGCAAGCGGAATTATACTACGTCGCGGATCACCTTAAAAGTGATATTGTAAAATTTCTAGCTTTTTGGCTTCTCGAGATGCCACAACTCAGGAACAACTCTTTCAATGTGTATACCTCGACAACAGAACACACAGGAAGGCCGTAAACGCCGCGGATTTTTGAGAGAAAATATTGATTTGGACGAAAGCGTGGTAGTATGTTAGCACGAGCGTGGCATTTTGTACAGGTACACCGCGCAGGGAGCTAATGTGTTTGAGGAGTGTGCCTCGTCTATTTTATTGCGATAGCAATTAATGGACAGTCTCGACTGGTTTTTGCCGTCGCCGTCACCATCATGTCCTGTATAAAGCCCAAATTGATAAGATCCCCCGGCGCATCGTACGTTCTACCTGCGGGTAATAGCGCGAGGGCGGGGGCGACGAACGCGGCTGAAGCAGAGATCAAACGAGCCGGCCCATCTCCCTCGCTCCGAGGCGCATGCGATAAGATGCCCCCCGCCAGTTAGACCAGCCGTCGAACGCTCAAGCAGAGAGGAAACACCCCGCTCGTCTTTACGAGCATTAAAAGACGCAAGAGGGGGGGGAGAGGTCTCTCGAGCAGCAACTGCTACCTTTGATTTTAAGAGCACGGTCGTCGCTGGCGCGCGCGTTATCTGGCTATCTCGGCAGCCGTCAGCGGCGGCTCGTATATTCTTCTACGTGCTGCGCTCTCAACGCGAAGAGACGGTGCGAAAAATGTGCCTTGAGCGGCCGCATTCTCTTACACCACGGTTTTGCATGAGATCGGACCCAAAAGAGGTAGCTGCCAGCCTCACTTCGTATAACATTACAATTTGTTGCTATCGCATTCATTGCTTCACCCTTGCGGTGAAACTGCGACTTTTTTTTGTACCTGTACATGCATTTAAGGTGCCCTCCTGTAGGTAACCTTAAAGGGGCCATGACACCCAATTATCGCTAATAATTTGTGCTATGTGGGTTAATCTTTGGGTGTGTGCACAAACAAGTCGGTGAAATTTCAGCACATTTGGTCGAGAACTTAATGATAACGAGCATTTTTATACACACGCGAGCGACCCGACAGTCTGACAGTGGCGCAATCGCGAGCGGGGACGTAACAAGCCGCTTGTTTTGCAAGCGTCTGTACTCCGGCCAACCATATTGTTTCGTGGTCAGCTGCGCGTGCGATGGAGCTATTTCAGCTTTCTTTGATTCTGCATTAAAAATTGAACGGTTTGCAGCGGCTGAAACTCAGGTAGAAGACGACGGCTCGACTCCATGAAACACATGACGTCCCACACGCCATGACAAAAAAGGCGGTCGCCGGCGGGGTTTATAGCCCGTGACTTCAAGGGCTCATTTCGCAATGAAATATTCTTTTACAGTCCATTTTTCATACATGTACAGGTACAATAGACCCTCTACTTCTATATTTCACTGAAAACCTCAATTAGGTGGGTGACCGTGTCATGGGCCCTTTAAGGACTGCCTTTTAAATCTGGGAAGCCATGAAGTTAGCCAATAATGGCCGAACAGTAAGAACGCCGCATACGCATCAAGCAGCGACATACTTTGTTACCTGTGACCATAGCTCGGCACACTCACTCATGAGTGCACTCAACTCACACTCATTTGAACGTGGTGAGTTGAGTATGAGTGAGTACTCATGCGTGTGAGTGGACGTGAGTGTGAACGTGAGTGAGAACTCATGCGTGTGAGTGGTCGTGAGTGTGAACGTGAGTGAGTACTCATGAGTGTGAGTGGACGTGAGTGTGAACGTGAGTGAGTGCGAAGGCTGAAAAAATTGTGGTGAGTGAGTTTGAGTGAGTACTCCCTTAAAGTGCCGACCTATGGAGTTCGGCACACTCACTCATGAGTGCACTCAACTCACACTCACTCACACTCATTTGAACATGGTGAGTTGAGTATGAGTGAGTACTCATGAGTGTGAGTGGACGTGAGTGTGAACGTGAGTGAGTACTCATGAGTGTGAGCGGAGGTGAGTGTGAACGTGAGTGAGTACTCATGAGTGTGAGTGGACGTGAGTGTGAACGTGAGTGAGTGCGAAGGATGAAAAAATTGTGGTGAGTGAGTTTGAGTGAGTACTCGCTTAAAGTGCCGAGCTATGTCTATGACCTGGTATCACGTCCTGATGATTGGCGGCAAAAAAAAAAAAAAAAAAAAAACCCTTTAGTATACAATTGTCACTGTCTGAAACAGGACCTAAAGTTGTAAATGCCCTGCATAAACGGAAGGTGGCCCGCATCAATTTTCAGCTGTTTCTTTTCTCAGGAAGGAACTTCAATACCTGTTATAGTTACGTCGGGGCGAAACCCTACACAAAGAAGCGTTTATTTCATTATTTATTTAATGTCCTTCATGCGCAGCTACTGAACCATACGGCATACACGTTAAGGTACCTGTCTGTAAGGATTCCTCACCGACAGCGATGGGTACAGAACAGGTCACTGCACTGTAAGTATGCACTCTGTGGTAAGAATGCTGCCACATCCTTTTTATCGCGGTGAAAGAACATTCAGGCTTTTTCAGTGACTTCACGCAGTTGAAAAACTGTTGTTAATGACAGAAAAAATTAACAACCCACTCATTAGTTCCTGGTAGATTTTCTCGCCGATCCAGTGTTTTGCTGAAATTTAATTAGTTGGATTAATGATAAATGACAAAATTCACTCAATCTTATTACATTTTTCTTCTTTCGTCTTGCTGCCGAAAAAGATTTCAGCTTGCACAAAAATGATAGGATGGTTGATAAATCACCATGGCCACGCACTCGAATAAAGAAAAATATTCCTGTCTCATTTTAATAAACAGCATTTAGTTCAATTGTATTCGGATTCCAACAATATAAGCTGACAACCAAGAAAAAGACATAGGCGGAAGTAGATCCACCGCATTACTTGGTCCACTTTGGTAACGACTTGCGTGTGTTATTTTCTTTCTATATATCAGGTGTGCTTTGATCTTCTTGCTGGCGGTGGTGATTTTGGCCTCTGCAGTGGATCTGTGGTTCCGGCATTCATCGAAAACAAGGAAAACAGCTGCCAAAGGTTCTCTGCCAGAGTTACCATACTTGACACGTGGTTAAAAGTTGCATTGAATAAGGCACTGAATTTGCCAGGGGGTTGGGGGTTCAACCCCCCTCCCCCGAAATTTTTCAATTTTGCGTGCGTATATGTACACGCACACATACTAACGCACGCACGACGATACATAAAGCACGGTTGAACACCCCCCCCGCCTCCCCCTTCGCCCAAGAAAAAAATCTCTGGCTACGCTAGTGCAATGAAGTATTATTCCAGCTTAACAAATAACAAGTAGCGCTAGTTAAGATTGACCCATACTGCTAGACGGGTGCTTATAGGGACGACAGAAACTCGAACGTAATCGAAAGGTGGCACATCCGGAAGATCCCACGGACTGTAGGAACCTATGTAATGGAAAGCAATGAGCGAGGAGCTGGATTTGCCGCATTATTTGACGTCTCGTGCAAATCGAGTAGTTGTGTGACGTGACGCTATCTTACCATGTAAGTCGATTACACTGTGACGCCTCAAAGGTAGCTCACAGTCAGACTTAAAGGGACACTAAAGGGGAAAACGATTTTTCGCGTATTAGTTAAGCACAATTTCACAATCCCGAAAACACCACTCTTACCGCGACACGACGCTTGGTAAGCGAGAAAACACGCGAAAAGAAAATGCGGATGGATGACGCCACCTTTAGATTCCCGCACCAAACACCGTGACGTCATAGATTCTGAAGGCGTCTACTGAGTCCTTCGTAGCTTCTAATCAATAAAGATGAGGTGCATTGTCATCTGTGGGTGCCATAGACTTAACATACGAAGTTTCAGAAAATTTCATCGAGCCAATGTCACAAAAATACGAAAAATACATTTGGAATCTCTGACGTCACGCGCGCAGATATCGGCGCCAAATTTAAAACAATAAAACTTTAACCTTGATTTTCTCCGCTAATAATGAACCTATGATAATGAAACATATGACATTAGAGTTCTCAGAGTGCATTTTGTCAACCTAAACCAAGTCATTGTTTCACTTTAGTGTCCCTTTAATGCCGACACTCGCGTTCGAGAGCACACATCAATTACGTCGGGGAGAGATGAACGCCTCGGTGCCTTAACGTGCACCCATTATGAGCAGCGTTGGTTGACGCATTCGTGCAGGGTCGAACAACGCTACTACAGACCTTTTCAACGGATAGGAGGAGCACCTTCTTTAAGGAGTGTTGCAAAAGAGTACGAAGACTTGCGTTCCGGTCTCGGTAGAGTATTTTTTGAGGGGGGTCCCGCATATTTACAACAGCCGAGAGGGGATAATGATGAAACCCAGGAAGCTTTCGTTGAAGAGGTGCACAACTCGTAGTACAGCACATACAGGGTGTTTTTTTTTTAGACAATGCGTATTTTTTTTGTAAAAATTCTATGATTTTTGTAAAAATTCTATGAAAAAACTCGAAATAATTAACTTGCCCGCATATATAATTAATTGGATTACTGCCTATCTAACTAACCGTAAGCAATTTGTTGTTCTTGATGATAGTTTTTCAGGTGAACTGCCGGTCACTTCAGGTGTCCCACAGGGCAGTATTTTGGGACCCTTGTTATTTTTAATACACGTTAATGACATCACTAACATAATTACAGAGCCCGTACAAATCAGATTGTTCGCCGATGACTGCGTGGTGTTCAATGAAATAACTAGCAGTGATGACCAAGTTACACTCAATTCTAACCTTCAAAACATAGTGTCCTGGAGTCGCAAATGGAATATGCAATTAAACGCAGAAAAATCAGTGTTTATGAAAATTACTAAAAAAGTTAAAATATTATCCTTTCCCTATAACATCGCTTCCAAACCTCTGACAGAAGTTACTCAATACAAGTACCTAGGTGTTACTATAACTAACAATTTATCCTGGAATACGCATGTTTCTAGCATCTGTAAGTCGGCCTTTCGTAAGCTTTGCTTTTTAAGGCATAAATTAAAACAGGCTCCCTTCAACACTCGTCTAACAGCTTATTACTCGCTAATCCGTCCGAAATTAGAATATGCATGCATTCTGTGGGATCCTTGCACCAAACGTAACACTGACGCATTAGAAATGATACAACGCAAAGCAGTTAGATTCATTTTTTTCCAAATACCGTTCAACTGACTCCCCAACAACCATAATGCTAGCTAATAACATTCCAACGTTGCAACTACGGCGGGAAATTCTCAGACTAAAATTCATGTTCTTACTGAAAAATAACCGTTTATCCCTTAACCCACAGCCTTTTATAAATCCGCTCGAAGCTCGTCGGACAAGGCATCGCCATACTGAATCCCTAAAGCCTTATAGCGCTAAAACTAACTTATTTAAGTATTCATTTTTCCCGCGTACAATAACAGACTGGAACAACTTACCTTGTGAACATCTGTCCAATTTTGACGCTATTGCTCAATTAAGATGATAAGTATTATGTCTGTTTTTTGTTTCCTTTTTTTTCTTCTTATTGCTCTGAACATGTATATGCTTTGTTTATATGCCAATGTTTGTATAGCTATCCTTGTTTTGTTCCATACTTACAATGTTGCTTCCTTTTTTTATATTTTGTACTGTTTTTCCCATGCCCCTCCTGCTTGGGCCCTTACTTGGGCCTGCAGTATGTCATAAATAAAAATAAAATAAATAGTCACGCTCTAGTCGTTTTCGCAACTAAAATGACATTGACGAGACTAATTAACAATAGTTCGCTAACCAAGTGTTTAATTATTGACTTCACAATGGGGCCAGAGGCTACGCCCGTTCGTCAGCGCGCGTCATGACCTGGAGGATTTTCCTTTTTTTTCGAACACGCAGCTCGCTCTCAATGTGATCGCAAGTGAGCGCGCGGGTACGTCGCGGCATCCCGCGGCGGCCGCAGTAAATATGCAGCTCACGGTGCTTAGTTCAGTGATTGGCATTGGACTTTATGTATATGGGGCGGTTATTCGGGCTTATGGCATCATTTGTCGAAAGGAGAGGACTTTGAGAAATTATTGTAAATTCCAGGGCGCGTGCTGTGCTATAATGTTTGGCTCACATGTTCCCAGGAGCGTCGACTAGCGGTAGGCAGCGTTTTCTGACTACGCCAAAAAAGTGTTGCAGGGTCCATTAACGGAGTACCGACACGAATTTTTGAAGGCAAGATAACTTGTGGGATTGATTTGGGAGGACACACAGACATCAGCTAAAAAATATCAACGGCTATTGCAGGCTAGAACATTTTAAAATCCGTTTTAATCATCTCTTCTTGCGGACCAAAAGGTCGTGGGTTCGACTCCCGTTGACGGAACCTTTTTTCTTTGCTTTCTGATCGTGCATATTTTTTCGACGTCACTTCCGTGACGGAAATACGTTACTGAAGTCTTGGTGGACCCCGGCATAAAACACTTTCGTGTTAAAATAAAAATAAACTCTATCACCTATTTTTGCGCACGCGATGCCCGTCACAGCTGACAGAATTCAAGTCACTACGAAATAAGCTCAACAGTGAGCTTAAGCGTGCTAAAATTACTTATTATCATTCCATTTTCTCTGGATATCACAAAAAAACGCCCAGACGCTGCATGGAAGGTAATGAACTCCGTTTTGGGTCGTGACAAGAAGCATATACCTCCAGAAAGTATTTTGGTTGACGGTCAACGTTTTACTGGCACTATGTTGGCTGAACACTTTAATACATACTTTGTGAATGCTGCCATGCCTGACTGTAACAGGAAATCTGGTAGCACGTCACATACTCACTTTTTGGAATACAGTGTTAGTGACAGTTTGTTTTTAACTCCAACCGATGAAAATGAAATTGTTAGAATGTTCATGAATCTCAAAAAGAGCGGGGCTTTAGATGTAAACAATATACAAATAAAGCCAGTAAAATACATAATTGTCTGTATCTCCTCTGTGCTAGAGCATATCTTCAACCTTGCACTAGTTTCTGCTACCTTCCCCGAAGAAATGAAGAAAGCAAGGGTTTCAGTAATACACAAACGAGGCGACCAACATTGCATGAAAAACTACAGACCAATATCCATCCTCCCAGTTTTTTTCAAAAGGTTTAAAAAAATTATCTGTCATCGTATAACATGTTATTTTTTCTAGTAAGCACATCCTATCAGATTCGCAATTCGGGTTTCGAAAAGGAAGGTCGACTGAAACAGCCCTACTAACAATGAAAGGAATCATAGTGTACAACATCGATAACAGACTTTACACGCTAGGCCTGTTCATTGATTTTTCGAAGGCGTTCGACTCGCTCAGTCACAAGATTCTTGCGGACAAGTTGTTCGCATGTGGTATTCGCGGGAAACCGTTGGATTTATTTAAATCTTACTAGAACAACCGCCAGCAATACGTTTGTTTGCAAAGTTCTCAATCGCCATTTCTTTCTATCTCCAGAGGCGTGCCACAAGGGAGCATTTTAGGACCCCTCTTGGTCAACGTGTATATAAATGACCTCGTAAATATTGATAAATCAGCAAAACTTGTCATATATGCCGACGACAGCACCATACTATTTTCGGGGCCTAATGTGAACACACTGTCAATGCTGTCAATATGGTCCAGCCTAAACGGAATAAAGATTAACCCAACAAAAACTAAAATTATTATATTTCATGCAAGAAGTAAAGCAGTTCAACTTTTAAACCCTATGTCATATGAAGGTCAAAACATTGCTGTGGTAAGTGAACACAAGATACTCGGAGTTACTTTTTCCTCTCAGCTTAGTTGGAATTCGCACGTAGAAGAGCTGTGTAGGAGACTGTCATCAACTACTGGAGCATTATCACGATGTCAGTGCCAGCTCCCCACGAAGGTGAAGCTTCAAATACGCGCTATTCGCATCCCATCTAAAGTACTGCAATCTGGTTTGGATTACCACAACTAAGCAGAACCTAAATAAAATCTTGCTTATGCAAAACAAGATTCTTCGACATATTGCAAACATTCCCTGCCTCGCCTCAACTAGAAAAGTCTTTCAAGAATACACTGTCATACGGGTTGAGCACGTATACAAATTTCGCGTTTTACAAGCGTTCTACTGTTCCGACACATATAAGGAATCCCTGGCAACTATGTCCCACCTAAAACCTAATGACGCTACTATGCGTACGGGACATCCTTTAACGTGGTTTTTTCCTCGTTACTGAACCACCTACAACTTACAAGCACTCCGCTATAATTTATCATCCATTCTAAATGAATATGCTGAACTTACTACTGATACACACCGGCATTTGCGTGAATTTTTTGCGTCTATGTTGTAGCTCTCGCGTGCATATGTCTTGATTGTGAAAACTTTAGCCTATTTTCTTATATCGCATTTTATTGTCTGTCTTGTCATCATTACGTGATATCTTATTCTGTGAATTTTTTTGTACTTTCAGTTGTATGTTATATGTTGTATGTTCAGTTGCCTGTTCACCTTCAGGTTTACAGAATGCTGTTCTAATTTATTTTTTGTTCTTGCAATTGCACTACATTTTTGTATTATAAAGTTGTTCATGCCGTACTAAACATTTCAATGCGAATTTTACTGTGACTCTCTGTGTGCTATTTCTATTGCTTGGTGCAATCCTAACTGCATTTCTTACAGTATTACTCACGTATGTTTATGTACGATCTTATATGCCCACTTGCGCTGTAAACGTCGTATGCTGCCAATGTAAGGGTATTCAGGGACCAAGTCAAGCTGCCTATAGCACCTTTTAGCCCTGAAGACTATCCGGAATTTTCTGGTGAAAATAAACTTAAACTTTGACTTTGACTCTCATGATTCGGATGCGCGGTAACTACCTGCGCTATGTAGTCGTATTCCTTTACCACTTTCAGTGCCTAGCGACCTATCGAACACCGTTGTTCTCTACGGAGACTGTTGAACATTGCTCTAGTTTTCTGCATATTAATTAGCAAACCCACCGCTCTACTTTGCCTGTCCAGTTCAGTAATCATGCTTTAGATTTCGCATCCTGAGTTACTAAGCAAGACACTTTCATCAGTGCAACTCAAGTTACTATCGCATTCTCTGTCAACTATTATCCCCAACTGTTTTCAATCAATGGCTTTCAAAACTTCCTGTAAACACACGGTGAATCGCATTGGAGCGATCGTATCTCCCTGCCTTGCACCGCTCTTTATTGAATTCAGGATCAAGGCTCAAATAAACTTGGGATCTCACCACAGGACCAATATTCGCATCTAAGCGGGGAAACCAACCTTCGTGTTCACAAAATAAACGATGATCTTATCAGTACCATCAGGCAGTTTGCGATATAAATCGCAAGTAGGGACGTCACACAGGACCCGGGCAAGGTTTCCCAGGAGATGAGAGACCTGATTAGGAAACGCCAAAGCATGAAAGCATCGAACCCAACACAAAAAACAGAGCTGGAAAAGCTTTCGAAGTTAATGAAAAGGCACAATGTAGCCGACATAAAAAGTATATAATATGGAGAGAACTGCGAGTGCTTCAAAAAAAGGAGAATGCCTGAAAGCCGGGAAGATAAAACTGGCTACCGGCGAAAACCAGATGTCTGCACCAAGAAACAAGGAAGGCAATGTCAATACCAATATGGATAACATAGTTAAGGCGACTGAGGAGTTCTATAGAGATATGTACCGTAGCCGGGACCACCAGGATGATAACGGAAGAAGTAGAAGTACCGAGGAACTTGACACCCAACATTTACGATTGCGGAGGTAAAGATAGCCTAGAGAGGAATGCGTAGGGGCAAAGCAGCTGGTGAGGATAGGGGAACAGCAGAGTTATTGAAGGGTGGTGGGCAGATCGTTCAAGAAAAACTGGCCACACTGTATATACAGTGCCTCTCGACTAGTAGCGTGCGGGAGTTTTAAAAGAATGCTAGCCCATAAGTGCGCGTCAAAGACTTGCAAAGTTACAAGCCCATCAGCTTACTTCCTTCGCGGGATTGAATCCCGGCCGCGGCGGCCGCATTTTCGATGGAGGCGAATATGCTCGAGCCCCATGTGCTTAGATTTAGGTGCATGTTAAAGAACCCCAGGTGGTCGCAATTTCCGGAGCTCTCCACTACGGCGTCTCTCATAATCATATCGTGGTTTTGGGACGTTAAATTCCATGAATTATCATAGCTTACTGCGTGTTGCTTCCGAAGTATTTACATAGGTAATCGCTTATAGAATTAGTGGCACCTTAGATTTCAATTAACTAAAGGATCAAGCAGGAATTCATAGAGGTTGCTTTACAATACACCATATTCACATCATCAATCAGTTGACAGAAAAAGGCGCGGCATATAGCCAGCCCCTATATATATAGCCTTCATAGATAACGAGAAAGCATTTAATTCAGTCGAAACCTCTGAAGTTATACATATTTTTGGGAATCAGGGTGTAGACGAACCATAAGTAAATATAATGAAAGATATCTACAGCATCATAGTACTCCATCAAGAATCCAGTTAAATCCCAGTAAAGAAGGCTGTCTTGGACTAGCTGACCTGACTGTGTTACACAGAGTTATACAGACCGTACTATGAGATGGAGAGACAGTGAAGGCAGAGGAAAGATAGGGAAGGTAACGGCGTTGCACCTATTTCTGATTTCCTACATTGGAGAAGCGGTAAGTCGACAGAAAACGAAAAAAAAAGATGAACTAGAGTATGGAGAACATACAGTCAGCGTTTACATTACGGTAAATCCGAGAGAAATGCGCTAGCATTACGTCGGTATATGGGTCGTTTGCGGGGCCGAGCAACTATAGGCTATACTGCGAGTGAACAGCGCGAAAACGGGACTGAAGCATGTTGTCTGTTTCGCCGCTTCAGTCCCGTTTTCGCGCTGTTCACTCGCAGTATCATGTACCAACTGCCCCTTCAGGACACCCTTTTGTAGGCTATAAGAGTGATCAGCAATGTCACCAGTTGCGGTGAACTCGCTTCTCAATGTTGCGTGCACGAAATTAGACCGATGGGAAAACGTAAGAACGCGCTAAGCGCATCTTCGTGCTGGCTTGCGAGAGGGAAACATACAGCGTTGCGGAAAACGCGTCGAGCGTCTGAAAGCGCTTGCTTGCACACGTGATGCAGATAAAGGCGTTCATTAAGCCTAGGAAAGGCCTTGGTACAAGAGGCCTCGAGCTCTGTGCCCGCGGACGGAACATTTTATTTATTTATGTTTGTTTCTTAACGCGATAGCATTAAAACCTTGTTTCGCCGTAATTCCGGCGGTAGCGGCGGCTTCGTTGGTTGTGAGTGAAAAAAAAATTCCCCATCTCCCGCTAAAGGGAACCATGTGTGGATGCGAAGCAGCGGGGAAGATAATTAGCTTGAGCGGGAGGAGCGTCGCCGCTCTCATTTCACGGCAGTGGTCCGGGCGCTCATCGCGGCGCTGCACAGGAGAGAGAATGAGGCGCGCGCGCTCCGTCATTTTCATACCGCGGAACTACCGTGGCGCCCCCCAGCGGAGTATGCAGCTGTCACACCACCTGTCGTGCGCGCCGCTCCGTAGAGGATTCCTAGATGAAAGGACGGGGGGGGGGGGCGTAGAAGAGGAGAGAGGGGGGAGGGGACGTGCATGCCCTGTGGGGGGTGTGGGACGCGGGAGCCGCTCCGTGGAGTAGAGGATTCTTAGAGGAGAGAGGGGGGAGAGGACGCGCATGCGCTGTGTGGATGTGGGCGCCTCTCCTTAGAGTAGATGATTCCTAGAGTAGAGGAAGGGGGGTGAGCGTAGGAGAGCATAGGGGAGGGGACGCGCATGCGCTGTGGAAGTGTGGGACGGGGGGCCGCTCCGTAGAGTAGAGGATTCCTAGAGGAGAGAAAGGGGGGTGAGCGTGGGAGAGAGAGGGGGGAGGGGACGTGCATGCGCTGTGGTGGTGTGGGACGCGGGAAGGAGGGACGGACTAAGCCCCCCTCCAAACACATGCAAGCAAGATTAAGGAATGGGGTCAACCTGGGCGACAGACACCACCTGCCTAGCCATTGCTAAGCAGCCTCTCTGTGCTCTCGGCCATGACTCAAGGAATGGGGTCAACCTGGGCGACAGACACCACCTGCCTAGCCATTGCTAAGCAGCCTCTCTGTGCTCTCGGCCATGACTCTGATGACTGTGTTAGGGTTGACGGCCTTCATATTACTACAGTGTTCTGGTTCGCATAATGGGTGCTTCCCTACTTCATGAAAGTGGCCGGACGCGGGACGGGGGACGGCGGACGGGGGACGCGGGAGGGACAGAGCCCCGAGCATAAGATGCTTCGCATCTAAAAACTTCCCCATCTCCCGCTAAAGGGAACCATGTATGGATGCGAAGCAGCGGGGTGATGGCTGGCTTGAGCGGCAGAAACATCGCCGCCCCCCGATTCGCGCCAGCGGCCCGGTGCACTCCGTCATTTTCACACCGCGGAACTACCGTGGCGCCCCCCAGCGGAGGTTTCAGCTGTCGCACCACCTGTCGTGCGCGCCTCTCCGTAGAGTAGAGCATTCCTAGAGGAGAGAGTAGGAGAGGACGCGCATGTGCTGTGGGGGGTGTGGGACGCGGGAAGGAGGGACGGACAAAGCCCCCCGCAAGCAAGATCAAGGAATGGCGTCAAATGGATGCGGGCGCCCCTCCGTGGAGTAGAGGATTCCTAGAGGAGAGAAAGGTGGGGAGCGTAGGAGAGGAGGTGTGGGACACGGGAAGGAGGGATGGACAAAGCCCCCCGCAGGCACATGCAAGCAAGATCAAGGAATGGAGTCAACGGGACGCGGGCGCCGCTCCGTAGAGTAGAGGATTCCTAGAGGAGAGAAAGGGCGGGAGCGTAGGAGAGGAGCTGTATGGCGCGGGAAGGAGGGGCGGACAAAGCCCCCGCAAGCACATGCAAGCAAGATCAAGGAATGGAGTCAACGTGGGCGACAGACACCACCGGTAGAGCGCGTTATTCTTTTCTTGCACCCACCACCTGCCTAGCTATTGCTAAGCAGCCACTCTGCTCTCTGCCATGACTCTCATGACGGTGATGGTGGTTGACGGCCTTATTGTACTACAGTGTTCTGGTTCGCATAGTGGCTGCTTCCCTACTTCATGAAAGTGACCGGACGCGGGACACGGGACGCCGGACGGGGGGACGCGGGAAGGACGGACACAGCCCCGAGCATAAGATGCTTCGCATCTAAAATCGGCGTTGTCCCAGAGCGAAAATTCGAGAAAGATGCAAATAAAAATCTTCAGACCGAGCGATAATCGAACCCAGGTCGAATGCGTGGCAAGCAGGTGTTCCACATACAGAGCAACGCTCCGTGGTGGAACACCACGGATCCACGCCTAAAAAACGCTATAAGAATGTAATGTACGGAGACGAGTCTTCTCAACCCATGCAATCTTGCGTGGTAGAATCGCAGAATGGCACGAGGCGTCAAAACATGTGAGTTGCGCAGCGAATGGGTGGTGTAAAGCTGCCCACCCATTAGAAAGTGTGCAGCTGCACAGGTGCGCGTGGCACGTTACGGACGCGCAGTGGCTACTTCGCCAATTTGCAACAGAAAGAATTATGGTGCAGTGGGCACTTCGCAACTGTACTTGCAGTAGGCATTCTAGGATAGTTAGAAAAGGCCCATGTCACACGCGCAAATGTTCCTTTCTTGCGGCTCGGTTGAAGGCGAAGTGCACGCGGGGCCCGATTACGCTATCGCGTTCTCCTCTTGAAGGCGAAATGCATGCGTCCTCCAAGATTTTAAAGACGGTAGTCTTTCTTGGGGATACTTGAACGCAGAAATTTTGGTCTGTCTTTCTATCTGTCACACGATTGAGCCACCCGGCCAAAGTTTAAGCACTTGCTGAACGCCCAGCCATCTTGAAGTGGTAGCTACGTTCATACTTGTGAACATTGTCGATCAAAAAGCAAATATTACGCATATCTGAGGCGCAACATCAACGTAAATATTAGGTGATGTGTTATATGCCAGAAGATACATAGATACGTAATTCTAAAGACCCTAGTGTTTCTTAGGCTGCCCTGAAAATGCGACGCTATGCACGAAAAAGCCCTCTGCCGACGATATGGTGCTGTCACCTGGCAGTGGCCCTGGGTTCTGCACAAGCTCATGTTTCCCGACGCCACTGCCAGATGGCGTCCATATCTCACGCAGCGCCTCCTCTATTTTATCAATGCCAGCCAGATGCGACCGATTCACCATAGAGGAGGCGCTGTCTGAGGCATCACGGGTGGCCGCGGATGAGACCAGGACTCATGTAGTACGGCCAGCAGAAGACTTTCGTCTTTTGATGACATTTGCAGCGAAGCACGCAGACACGCGGCCAATCTTTTTTGTTACAGAGGGTCCTTGCCCTATTTGGCGCCCTTTCTATCCAGCCTCATTTGCGGCTGCGAAGAAGCCCCCGGCTTTTGATCGACTTTGTGGATGATTTTTACGTGCCGGCAGTCCTTTGTCAAGCACAATAATAATGTCGTGTGCAAATAACAGCGTTCATTGTGCAATCACAGACAGTCGCATACCTCAGTAGTGTTCAGAAAGTGCAGCAGTTTTCTTATTGGCCAGCAGCGCAGGTGGTGGTCGAGGCGATGGTTTCAGTATTTGTTTGCTTCAGTGGACGCTATGTCGTCAGGTCGATATAGAGCGGCATGCAATGTATGTTTTTCGCTGTTAAAAGGACAATGTGTGAAAATGTGTTGTTTGGTCTCCTCTTAAACGAAACCTTTGCGCGTAGCAATGCTGCTATCGCTAATACCGACAGGGAAGCAGTGGGTGTTTGTAATGGTGGCGCCAAACCTGAAAGGACAAATTAAAGTTGCATAGCATCGAAGTATACCTTGTGTTAATCGAAGATGCAATGAATGATCAAGGGAGGGCAGTCGGGAGTTTGCTGACTGGGGTAAATTCCATTGTGACTATGTCCTGCCACTGGCACATATACGAAGTTTGCGCGCCTCATCGGGCCTTAATAACGACACAGCCATATGTCGAACGCCCTCGTTGGCGGATGTGGGGTCTCGTCGGCCCTTTCATGACCTCAGTGACCTGGACGACTAAATTTGGCGTGCCCGTTTTCCACAGCGTGGCGCTGATTGGGTTTCTCGGATTTTAGACGCCAACTCTTCATGGGCGCTGTGAAGTAGGCTTGATTTCATTGTTTCAGAAGCCGTATTGCGATCACTGAATATGGCCAAAACTGCTTAGGTGGTTATTACTTAATGCGACGAAAAGTGGCTATAAGAGCTGCCTGTACCTTACTTTTGCTGTTCTTGCACGCAATAACTTCGTCGATAACAGATCGATAAGCTACTCCAAACAGCTCTTCGGTGCGGTGGTCGATTATACTAAAAATATACCATTAGAATATACGAAACAGCCGCATATAACTGCCACCGCAGCATGGCTGCAGTTTGCATAAGTACCAGTGCCGAAACGAGAGTGACAATGAGGGCATTTTAGGTTCAACGTGCACTGTAAAAAATGTATGTTAAATAACATAAAATTTACAGGCATTTTCTGTTTTACCTACATGAAATTTCTTGGATTCTGCAAAAATTGATACTCTGTTTTTGAAATGATGTAATTTGTCAGTTCAACCTTGCAAACAAATAGTTTCTGTAAATATCAGAGCCACTTCGTAATGAATACCAAACGTTGTTAGATTTTACCTGTTCTTTCACAGAAAAGTTATGTTAGAGCTATCAAGACCTTGGGCATCACGTCAATTCGCCTAAAAGTTTTCTATCGTACTTCATCCGCTGCAAAAGTGCGACGCTTGGTAAAATAAAAGCCATCTCTAGAGCAAAGCGTGAACTCGACATTGACCATCTTGCAAATTAGTAAAATTCAGACTTCGAGAAAAATTAATGCCAAACTCGACAAATACCAGATGCATGTCGGCGGTCTTGTGATGTGCCTTCTGTTGAGAGGTTCTACATGATAATGAACGCTGAGAAGGAAATGAAAGGCGTTGCGCCGATGCCGCACTACACTCAATTTGCAGGGATTGCCGCAAAGCATTGCGGATTCTGGACGCCATTGAGAACAAAGCGTGCACTACTTTATTATTTGAACTTGGTACTAGGAAGAGAAAATTTCTACAGAATAACAGAAAAAAATGTGCGCAAATACAAAAAGCCTGTTTTCTGGGAAGAAATTAGAAACGAAAAATCTCTGTAGAAAAGCAGAAAAATAATAACAGAGAATGTACGCAAAACTACAGAAAACTACTAATACAAAAAACAGACAAGAACAGAACTGTTATGTCACTAAATTTGCCATGCATTTTCTGTTCTTCTCACAGGATTTTTTGTTACAGTGTGTCGTACTTCTCAGGCCGATCCAATAAGCTCTGTATACACCAACATTCATTGGCTATACGAAGTTCCTCGTGCAGTCTTTGTCAGACGACACTCGGATAAAGATCGAAGTGAAGTTGAGCTTCCGCAAACAGGATCTTTTGTTTTATGCCTGAAACCACTTGAACGACGAAGGCGTTGGAGGTGCCTGTTGGCGTTCATACCGCTTTTGAGCAGACTGCAAGATTTACAAGGTAGTCGTGGAAGTTCCTAGTAGGAGAACCAAATTATAAAGGTACCTGGATATATTCTTTTGTCTCTGAGGTGGACTGTGGCATTGATCTTGAAAGCAGTATTTTTGTTTTGTTTGTTTTAACAGATATCCTTTTTCTTTCCTCTTCCACTGCTTTTTGTGCAGACAGAACTGCGAAAGCGCAGCTTCTGCTGGCTTTCTCGGGCGTCACCAACACACAGCGACTCTTCGACTTGAATGCCGGCTCTGGAGGACGGCTACGCTGTCTCGAAGGAGTGCGTTTCCTCAGTGCCGTATGGGTCGTGGTCGGACACAATTACGTCGTAGCGGAACCCAACAGCATGGGTATCTATTGTGCACATATTCGGGCTCTATCCTTCAACTTTCGAAAAAAAAAATGTCTGGGAAAGCGTGCTGGTTTCATGTTCGCAAGTTGTACAATAATGAACTCTCATCAGGTGTTTGAAATTTATTTGGAGCCCCCCAATCGAGACATATTAGGATGCCTGTGCTGCTTTGCAATGCTAAAGATTGCGGTTTGATTTAATTTGATGTGGTAGTTTGCTTCGTTTGCGGAAATGGAATACTTTTATGATGCACAGGAGTACAAACCGAGCCAACATTTGAAGGTGAGTTGATTGATGGAGGGGGGGGGGGGGGGTTGGTCACTCACAAATGTCGGCAGCATTTTGTTTGTTGAAGTGCTTATTGGACTACATTGCCAGGGAGAGACTCGATTTTTTTTGCTCACGCCTTCCCTCCACCTTCTCTGCCTCATATTTTTCCTATTCTGCACTGATCCGTCTCACAATTTCATCCTAATTTCAATTTTTTTTCACGCAAGCTGCATGGTAACTGACGGACACTGCCGTATTTTCGCAAATGTTGCAAATGACATTTACGCGCTGCTGCACTAATTTTAATATGAGTGGCCTATTGCCTGCAATGGCTGACGGGCTATCGCGTTTTTTGTGTTAGAGATCGCACAAAAGTCAGCATGTTCCATAAGCGCAGCCTAGATTATGTGATTAAAGCACTGACAGCCCAGGATATGGAAACACCTAGCCTCCCTGACAGCGTCTGGGCACTTGTCATGCTAACTGGGGTGCTGTACCCGCAATGCCGTCCACAAAATTTGTAGAGTGTAGTGTGCCGAGTATTATCCAGTGCGTAACTATATGCTCATTTATGTACACGTAGCCCTAGTTCGCATTTAGTGCGCGACTACACGTTGCGCTGCACGATTTCATAAGAAGAATATTCAAATCAGTGCATTAATTTGTATAATGCAGGCTGATGCTCCTCTTAACGCCTTTTCTTGTTTTTTACAGGTAACGTTCTGGACATCTTCGCACTCAAATCGAATATTGCGCTCACCAGCGTGTTCTCTGGCTACCTCAGCATCGAAACATTTTTCATGCTCAGGTAAGAGGGCGATCTTAGGGTCAGCAAGCAACTAATTTTCGCTGGTGTTCGCCTATGTAAACAGCTGGTTTAAATATATTTAGCATCGTTTGTGCTTGCTTGTCTAACGCTGGTGTGAGAATAGTACGACGACTTCGCAAGGACAACAAAATCGAAAGGACAGGAATATAGCTCAGGGCGTCGCACTTACAAGTAGAACATTGTAAAGTACGGTGCGGAACTTCTACTTGTCCTTAACGGGGCCCTGCGACACTTTTTCGGAATGGCCAGAAAAATTGGCGATCGGTAGTAGAAGCTCCTGAGAACACGCAAGCCAAACATTACAGCGGAGCAGGCTGCGCGAAATTTGCAATTAATTTGAAAAGTCAGATAGAAATCGTTCTTTCTTCTTTCTACAAATGGTGCCATATACCTAAATTACCACGTCATATACCCAAATTCAAGGCCATTGGCTGATTTGAGCGTCGTGAGCTGCATAGTTACGGAGCCCGCCGCGGGAGGCCACCACGTGCCTACGCACGCGCTTGCGATCACACTGAAAGTAAGCCGCGCGTTCGAATAAAAAAACAGAAAAAGTTCTCAAGATCATGACGCCTGCGGGTCGTAACTCCTTTCCCCCGTGCCATCCCCTGCATGCTTTGCGTCGGTCGCGCTCGCTGGTAAGAAAGGAGAGAGAAATAGCTTGAAGCGTGCGACAAATTCCTGTAACTAGGCTCGTGCTTCACGGATTGTAAAAATATTTCCGGCTGTCGATTCTTAAGACAATAAACTCCTTTAATGAAGCCATTTCATGGTTACTTAGAAAAGTGTTGCAGGGCCCCTTTAAGGCTCACATGTTCCCACTTTCCCTCATAAAAGGCCACAACAAGAACACCTTCAAGGTTTATGCCATACAGACATTTCTGGCAGCAAATCAATCATAACCCAGGCAATTCTATGGCGATTATCGTCGCGATGCCATTGGACAAATTTGCCCCTGAGCTTCCATAGCGATAGGCGCATATGCAGCAAACAGGGCGTAAAACCGTCACTCGTTATTGTATCGGCACCGCTGTTCGTCCCGACCTGGAAACAGTGAATAAGGCTGTGTTAGCGTTTTGAATTGGGCTGGTTGGTACATACTGATTTTGTGAAACTGTGAAATCGTTGAGGCTTTTGCATCCAAAAAAGTGAAGAATGTTGTGTCAGCGTATCTTCGCTATGGCTTCGCAAAAAAAAAAAGTGATGTATCTTTCGAAAGTGTGATTTGGCATTGTTGCAGCGATATTTCGTTCCCCGGTATGTATACTGATTGTGTTTTTCCTGTATATATTCACGTGCAAACGCAATAAAATATGGTTTTTAGCCAGCGCCGTGTTTGCGTGCTCTCATCTTCGTCCTGTTCTAGCGCTGTTTCGTCATTCAAAATCTCAATGAAGCTGTTTATTAGAATTGTTCAATGTGTAGAATTATGAAGCGAAGGAAGATATTTTGATAAATATTTGAGGAAGATTTTGGTTTCCAGTCTCTATGGGTAGTGAGCACAGAATTAGTCCCAAACGGTGCATTTTCCTTCCAGATAGGAAAAGTGAATGAAGATGACTTGTCATCACAAATAACCGATTTTGATTGGTTATTAACCAATTTTGATGTTTTCAGTTATTTACAATACGAGCCAAGACCGCAAGACCGCCGGAATCATGGCTCGCCGCGGCATAGAATGTCATATGGTGTATAATCAAGTAGCTTTGGCACTTTCTTTATGCAAGCTAATGGCAATAGCTGCTTCGAACAGTTACCGATTGACAATAGGCAGTGCCACTTCAGCAGCAGGGACGAGGCCCGCGCCGTATGGCGAAGCTTCATTTCACTTTCACCCTTCTACGTCACGAGGGGTTTAGACGGCGAGGCTTCGGCGTTCCCACTTACGTAATCACATCCATATGACGAATCGGGTGCGCAGATTAATACAAACCACCTAGTCCCGCTGAGTGCCGTGGTGTAGGGATATAAAATTAATGAACGGCTGTTATATTTATATAAGAGTCCATTGTCAAATGTAGGAGCACGGAGTTACACTATTTTTACAATTTCCATTTAACCTTGCAGTGCAACCTATGCTTTAACGTTCGTGTAAAACGGTATCAGAAAGCATAGGCGTGGGCACGAGGGGGGAAAGGGGGGGGGGGGCGACTACTCTCCCACACCTCAAAGCACCTAAGGTCGGGCCACGAAGTCTGGCCCATACATTTACCCGGTCGGACCGGCTCCGTCAATGTTGAAAGACCAGGGTTATGGCCACGCAGGTTTTTGATGATAATGCATTACAAGAACTCTTTAATTCCGATCTTTACTACCGGAAAGTCAATGAGCAAAGGCCAGGCCATTGTGAGAAGCACGTCACCACTTCAGTTGCATTTTTTTTCATCTATGGTTAAGCACGTTGTCTTTTGGACTCTACCACCAGGAGGGGGGTGAGCGCTGAGATAAAACTTTGCCCCCAAATGGGGAACCCTGAGCACGCCAATGTCGAAAAGTCATGCAGAAATATTTTTTTTTCAAGCAAGAATACATTAATGCGATGAAAGGCATACTTAGGCATATACACAATGATAAGAGGGAGAAGGCCTAAACTACGCGGAATCTCCATACTGCTTGCTACTTCTCCTTCACAGGAAATGAATATTTGTATTATTAAACATTTGTCATCATAATGAAGACATTCAGAACTTTAAGCACCTTGCGGAGTCTTGCCACACTATTTTAGATTTGTGCGTATTATTGTCAGGTGCCGGACTCTGCCGCATTATAGTACTTTTTTGTAACATTGGACTAACAAAAGAGCTAGAGTGTTAGTCGCTGCGGCCTAATGGCCGTGGTACGAAAGAAACGCACGTACACACGCTTTAAGAAGGCAGGCAAAGAATGAAGTTGATTATCTGCTGTAGGGCGTTAATACAAGTTCGTGGTGAGGGGAGGGGGAGAGGGAACACTGCAAAGAAACTTCATGCGTGCGCAGCGGGCAGCCAATCGTAACACAACATCGTGCTCTGTAACACAGAACGCGCAGAATTAACATCCAATATTCTTTACTTGGTTTTATTGTTTGTTAATTTAATTAATGTTGTGTCTAACAAATGAAAACGAGCCCTTAAAAATTCCCCTTCTTTCGTTCTTTCATAGAGAGGGCCTCGTTCTGGCAGACTCGATGCTTTCAGGTAGTATGCGTGGGATTATTAGTCAGCTGCCAGCTCGTACAAAGATCTCGTGCATCGTGACGCCAGAAGGCAGAAAAAGAGTGTTCCACACTCGCCGTCATGGCAACTAGTGGCGCCGAGAAACACTCCCCCAGGTTTAAATGCACATATATTCCCATAAAGTGGACGGAGGGTGGGGGGGGGGGGGGGGGGGGATCACTGTTGCTGTAGCTCAGTTGGTAAAGCATCGCACGCGTTATTCGAAGGTCGCAGGTTCGATCCGTTCCAGCGGCAAGTTTTGTTTTTAGTCCACTTTACTTTACTTCATATTTACATTATTATTGCTACAAATGACAACCCGATACTTTCCTTGGCTTTCTTGTCTGTTAGTTTTAATTTAAAAGCGGACTTGCCTTTTAGCATTTCTTCTTGTTGGGAGTGACACTCCCTGTTTCGCCTTTCTCCTTTCTTCAAACCTCTATTTTCCCGTGAAATTCTGTCGTGTTTAAATCTTACCTCTGAAATGAAAAGCACACGCCATGGCTTATGTCCTTATCCATGCTTCATACGGGTTAGGCGCTCTGAGGCTGACCAGTGCATAATTTCATTACAGTGGATTTTTGGTCGCTTACGCTATATTCAACGAGGTGCACCAGAAGAAAGAACCAATTCCATGGCCAGTAAAAATATTGAGGCGGCATGTGAGGTGAGTGCACTGTCTGTGCCTCATGATATCTTCTCTTGCAGGTAACATGGCCAGTGTCTTTTCTCGAAGGGACGAGTGCTTACTTAATCAGTCTTGAGGTAAAAAATTCCATCAGGCAACGCTAAGGAGAGCACAGGCCTGTGTTCTTATTCGACAATCATTAAATTCAGACTTTTACGCTCTAAGTCAACTGCATTGTTCTTCACCCTTCCACCTGAAGCTATCTGCTCCTCACGTGGCGCTGCGCGACCTCCGGGATTGGCCCACCTTTGAGCAAGCGACGATATCGTGTGTGTGTAATTTGTGACATCATGCGACGTAGTTTGGGTACCGTTGGCGTTGTCAACGCCGGATTTTTGGACTCATGAGATATATAAGGCCATCGCCTTAACAAAGAAAGAAGTTTTCTGGGTAGTTGACGCAAGTTGTAGCCCATTAAATGTATTACTTTACAGTTTCTCTATAAAAGTGCCATACGACAAACGCGCGAGAAACCATTTTTTTTGCTGTCGGCTGCTTTGTACGTCGAATGGCCTTCACTGCCATCCATGCCTGTGCATGAACGCAGTGACGCTCTTGTGAGGATCGGTGCACGGCTTGGCGCCGCTTGGACGCTGGAAATGATTTGGCGGCATCTGCCCTACTTTCATCCGGGTCAACGTTCCCCGAAGTGCACCTGACGTGGCGACAACACGGCAGTCGTGTTCGGAACCCTTCAAAGCTTTCAGTGCCCCTCGTCAAGCAAGTAGGACATACTCGGCCGAGTTTGACGGTTTTATGGCATGGAATTGAGCTGTTTGCAGTCAAAGCTACTCGGAAGAAGTGGTCACCTGTGCACTTCTTTGTCGAACGTTCTGCGAGATGCAGCCGAGCGCCTGAGATCCTGATGGAGGATCTGAGGCGCTCCATCAGCCGCCCTTCCCACATTCTGTGGTGCCTTTATGACTTTTTGACCCGCCGGGACCTAGCCGTCAGCTGCGCTGGCGCCGCTATTGAGGAGAGGAAAGACTGCACCTGACTGCACGGCCAGTTTTCAGGAACGTGCGACCGCTCGAACCTGTCACTGTGCTGTGTGGTGCACTATTGTGTCTTGTGTTCGCCTTCTGGGCACCCCCCGTCGAGCCGGACGCACCGCTTCCATCTTTCCTGGGTTGGAAATGAGGTGGTGCTTGAATTTCCTCCATTGGGAGCAAAGATGAGGACGAAATCTTGATTGGCTTGTCCTGGACTCAACGACTTTCCCCAACAGAGAATCTGGGGAAGACCAAGGACTTATAACGCGAGCGTCGAGACGCTCCAAAAGCCCGCCACCGTTACTCATGTAAATAAACGTGGTTGTCATCAGCTCCGGCTCCTGATCTCGACTTCTCCCTGAGGCCTGGCTGGTTCCGGTCTTATGGGCGACCCCCGAGTATGACACTCTCAACCAGCAAGAAACCAAGTGTAGCGACAAAGCTAAGATTCATTTCATGTAAGATTCATGGAAGATGTATGCGCATAGAATTGAAGCATCTTCTCAATTTTATGCGCATAGATCTTCCTGACTTTTGAACACCGGTCAAGAAGTCTGTTGTACAGGCTCCTGCTGTATTGAAGTGAATCATTGCCGCTTGCAAAGCTCCGATCTTACGGACCTGTCTTACGTCTATAGTTAAGCATCAGTCGCTAGCCCACCATTTTTCTGCCTATCCGGCAGGCCTTTTTTTCGGCCTTCACTTTTGTAACTGGTTGCTTGCGAGATGAAAAACTACATTACTTTAGGCATATTCTGAAACACTTAAAATACTTAAATGTGGGTTCGCGCCACAAGCCGTGTTTCATCTTAGAGAAGTCATAGTCATTTCAGATATATTTTCAGTTTAGCTGTGCAAATTATTCTCTATAGCGCCGCCAGCAGTGGTATTAAAAGGGCTCCACAAGAAATTTACTTGTGAAAGGTGGCATGAATAGTTGAGCAGTAGTATAATTTATGAAGCATGGGAAGGTAGCATGGATGAGAAGGGATTACCAAATCCCTTGCAGCCAGCACCTCTGTATCTCTCGCAGCGTCAGGCGCACGAGAGATAGAAAACAAGGCTAATACATGTTCATGGGAAAGAACAGGCAGGAAATATTGAAATGAAAATACAATTCGTTGAGCCTACACATCGTGGTTTGCAACATACGGATTTCGGCAGTTCCGAAATTTGTAATATAAGGGCTTTAGCTGCCGCCGGCATTTGTGGTGCTTTGACTTCTCTCTTGTGCCCGTGTTTGCAGGCCCAGTCTTATAGCATGAGTGAATATGTTATAATGCGTACGTTGAGCCAGAATTTGCTGAGACTGCTGGTATTATTTCACTTGCGAACTAGGGTAAATATAACAATGCGAAATCGAAGAGAATGTTAGCAAAAACAATGCCACATGGGCTGCAGAGGAAGCATTGAAAGTGGGAGGCCAGTTTTACATTGGTAAGATTTGGCAGAAATGGGGCGTAAAATATATCAATACAGTTTTTTTTAAATAATTGCTCATTTGCTTTCGCGAGGCAGGAACTGGTCATTGTAAGCAATTCTGGAATTGAAATAAATAACTGAAATCTAATCAGTTGCCTTTTCTATTACGTGTACAAATCTGACCTCTAGTATGCCTAGTAGACCACATATTAATCATTTAGTCGTTAGAAAAGCTCTAAATTCGCGCTAATTTGATAACACGATTAAACAAGAAAACGCTATACTAAAACTCTGTGCGTGCTGAAGCAAACATCAACACGAATCGTAGTTGTGTATTTTACTTAAAACTCCATTCAGCACGTTTAAATTATTGCTGCACTTTGCAGATAGTATTGTGACTGAAACGACAGAGCGACATTGCGGCTTTGCAATGTCTAGGACTGTAACATCGCTCTGAGACCAGCAGCGTGACGCCCGAATTGGAGCGCCTGAAAGAGCTTGATAATAAGCCTTGTTCTTATTCGCAAAAAACATGTGCGGCAGGCACCCTCTCCGCCAAAAATACTCTATGCGGTGTTCTTGAGGCTAAAACAAGTCAATAATCATTTTTCTATTTTTCTTCCTTTCTCACAGAATGACGGGCCCAGCATTCTTATTTGTACTGCTCGCATTACTGTACCCTGCCCTGTTGAGTGGACCAATAGCCGACCACATTAAAGAAGACAATTTCGTCAAGCCATGCCGAAGCTCCTGGTGGACGCCCCTGGTGCACGTCTTGAACATTCAGCCCATAAAGAAGATGGTAGTTCGTTACACCAGTGAATATCTATGAATACAGTGTTCCTTGACACTAGAGGCCACTAGTATGGTCACAGAAAGTGCGAACATGCGGGGACTTGAGCCATGTTTTGTAAATTTCTCAGCACAAATTTATTATTTCATGCTTCAACAAACTTGGGCGCTGTAAGAAAGCGTAGTTTCAACGCACTTATTGGGCAAATTTAGTTGCGTAGACGTCTCATTGAAAACTAAGATCACACCAGAGTCGAAATTCTGATCAGCGGCAAATGCAGAAATATTTTTCGAAGGTGGTTCAAGCACCCTTTGTGCTTGTTTGTGCGTGCGTTTGTATACATGCATGTATATGAACACGTGCAAAAATTGAAAATTTTCGGGGGGGGGGGGTTGGGGGGTTTGAACCCCCTCCCCCAACCGTTGTTCTCTACGCCAGTAATCTGACTATTCACAAGCAAAGCCGCGCAGGGTTTCCGAAACAGGCTTTCTGGTTCGTGAAACGTCTATGACAATAAACGTTTTACTAAGAAAACAACACTACATATAGGGAAATGTGAGCAGTCAGCCACATGTGGAAATTTTTTTTCTTTTTCTTTCTCTGGTTTCAAATTTGATGAGGAGAGCGCTTTCCTGCAGTCCTGCAGGGTTTCGTGCAGGGTTTCAGTAGAAGTTCGTATAATAACGATTCAGGGAGTATTATCACCTTTGTTTGAACAGCAGAGCTGTTCTAGGGCTGGGCCTAGCGACAGATGAGCGTCCGCGTCCCTTGTCACGCCCCGGTAAGTAAGTTACACCCATAGATGGCGTAACTGTCTCGATCGTGGAAGAAGCGGTAGCCGAACTGTGAAGCGGGGAAGGGGCGGCTCGAGTGTGAATAGGGCCTGAGGTCCCTGTAGCAGGGGCGGGTGTGGCAGGGGCTGATATACGTCATTTCCCGTGGATTTATACGGTAAAATAACGTAATCACAGGTGCCCGCACAAAATCACGACGCATCAAAGAAAATCTCAAGGCAAACACAGCAGAACCACAGCTCCGCTGTTTCTGCAGATTTCACACTGGTCGGAACAGGAGTATTTTTTGTTGCAATAGCAATTATATGGGCAATCTCGACGGGTTTTTGCCGTTGGCGTCGCCGTCACTTTCCGTATCAGGTATAAATTGATAACATCACCCCGCACATCGTATGTTCTACCCGAGAGTAGAAGCTCTGCGAGCGCTGGCGACGAATGCGGCTGAAGCGGAGATGAAATGAGCCGGTCGTCCCCGTCGCACGGAGGGCGCATGCGATAACATCACCCTGCATGCGAGACCTGCCGTCGATTGGTTATCAAGAAGAGAGGAAACGCCCCGTTCGTCTTTCATAAGGAGCATGAAGAGACGCCATAAGAGGGGGAGGGGGTGCGTCGCCCGAAGGGCGAGGTCGGTGGCGCACGCGCTATCTCGACAGGCACGAGAAGAAGGCTCATAAACTTGCTCGAAAAACGTGGACGAAGAGAGAAAAAAGCAGCACAAGCGCATACTAACAACCGACATTTTTATTGAAAACACGAAGATCATGGGAAGCAAAAATACAAAACCACACGCGCGTGCTCAAAAACCAAAAAACTCCTACATTTGCGCATCAAGATAACCAATCTCAGTTTGGTGCAATGCCACGGAGGGCTTGGCGACACAACTGTCTCCGGCTTTTAAAATAAAATAAGCTTCAACAAGCTCACGAGTCGTACGTAACCTTCAACTAACCTGTCATTGCACTGTCGTGAGTGTAATTGCAGCCCAGATTTCCGAGGAGCCAGAGTCATAGCGTGCTACAAAGAAAGTATGGCTCGTGAGCTTGTTGAAGCTTATTTTATTTTAAAAGCCGGAGATAGTTGTGTCGCCAAGCCTTCCGTGGCATTGCACCAATTATAGATTGGTTATCTTGATGCGCAAATGTAGGAGGTTTTTGGTTTTTTGAGCACGCGCGCGTGGCTTTTTGTATTTTTTCTTCCTTCATAATTTTCGTGTTTTCAATAAAAATGTCAGTTGTTAGTATGCGCTTGTGCTGCTTTTTTCTCTCTTCGTCCACGTTTTTCACGGAGTTTTCTTGAAAATGGAATACCAACTCGCGCAACAGTCCATTCTTCTAAATAAAGTAGCTGTTATCTCAGCACTTACTTCGCAAGTATAAAACTGAGAGCATGCAAACCGCTTTGGTCCCTGGAGTGGCCGTATTCCCTTAAACCAGCGCTTTGTTCAGTTACGCGAGATCGGATCCAGAATAGTTACTTGCTAGTCTTACTTCCTATAACATTATAATTTGTTGCTATCGCACGCATTGCTTCGCCCTTAAGCGAAAGTGATTTTATTAGTTATACTTGCAGCTGATTTAGTTGGTACACGCTTAGTCAAATACGCGGGACGCGTAACCACTACGGAAGGGAAATGAGACAAAAAAGTTTCTTTTTTTTATCTTCTGTATTCTTTATATGGCGTCTCTCATACCAGGTGTTGAAAGTTCAGCTTCATGGTTTTCTTAAAATTCATCACTGGAAAGAACGTGATAACCGCTTTTGCAGAAAAGTTATCTATCCAGGGGGGACACAAAGTGAGACTATAATCGTTGTTGTCAGCCCCCAAGTTAACTAAGAGTGTGTAATGAACTTCTTAATGACTGCACCAAGCGGGCATGTTTGTATTGGAAAGTTGGGAGTAATCATGTTTCGACGCAGTTTCACTTGAAAAAAATGCTTCTAGCACGTCTGTGCTCCGAGATATCCCGCTGCAAAGTTTGATTGCGCTTCCCATGATTACGCATGCAAGGCGATGAGGATCTACGCAATGTTCTTCCCTGATGTGACGAGGAGCCATTGCTTGCTATCGCCAGCCGGTAGTACAAGGGTAAACGTTGTGATCTTTGCCTATGCCTTCGACCCGTTGTCAGTTTAAACGCCGCACGCAAGTGCCACGGCACATCGGCGGGGAGCTTTGCGCCAGTGCTCACTGTCATGCATGCGTAATCATGCAAACTGCAATTAACCGTTGCAGCGGGATATCTGCGAGCATAGACGTGCTAGAAGAATTCTTCCAAGTGAAACTGGGTGGAAGTGCAACTTCCTCCAACTTTTTTAATACAAACATGCCGGCTTGCTGCAGTCAATAAATAGTTTATTATTGAAATTTAGTTAATTGCGTGTCTGACAGCGATAGTTAGCGTCTCACTCTGTGTCCCCCTGAATAGATAACTTTTCGTATGCTTTTCATTGCTGAATTTTCAGAAAACCATAAAACGTAATTTAATGACTTGTATAATTGCTTTGGGGCGTAAAACCTCAAGAATTAATATTATCTGAATTCTGTGGTGGTTACGCGTCGCGCGTAAATCAGTACGTCAATTTACTGAAAGCAGCTCCATAGACGTTGGTACATTGAGTATCGATTATTGTACGCATGCGTGAAACTAGCTGCTCTCCACTGATTCTGGATACTTGCACGTGGCAGAATACAGCGTGTTAACTGCAAGACATAGCATTGTAGACAGGAAATTAGTAAGGCCAAGGGTTTTGAAAAAAAAGAAACACAACACAGATGGACTGCGATCAGTGCTTGGGGAGAACACCGAAGGGAACGAATATTTTCGGCGTGTTTCAGTGGGAGTGTAGAAACAGAGGAAAACAATAGTCAACGCCATTTTTTTTTATTTATATATAAAAAGGCATGCTACGTTGAGCCGCGGCTATCACAACAACATAATAGTAATATTGAAGAAACGTACATAATTAAAAAAAATAGAACGAATAATAAGAAAAAGAAATAAGAAAAGAGGTAAACAGAAGCATTATGTATACATGTACGATATGTGGCGTACCAAGAATAAGCAGAGACTCGGGTATGTTCCAGTACATACAGCCTGATCACATAGATTACCGGGGATAGAGTCCGTACAGTTAGTTTTTTATGCACTTACGTATGTCATGACTATCAGATATGTTCATTTATAACACAATACTATGAAAGGTAGCCGCATCTACTAAAACTTTTAATTTTTCCTGACGGTGTGCGTTTTTCGCAGGCCCCGAAAAACTTAGTGGAATTTTAGATGCGAAGCATCTTATGCTCGGAGCTATGTCCGTCCCTACCGCGTCCCTCCCGCGTCCCGCGTCCGGCGTCCCACGTCCGGCCACTTTCATGAAGTAGGGAAGCACCCATTATGCGAACCAGAACACTGTAGTAATATGAAGGCCGTCAACCACTACCACAGTCATCAGAGTCATGGCCGAGAGCACAGAGAGGCTGCTTAGCAATGGCTAGGCAGGTGGTGTCTGTCGCCCAGATTGACCCCATTCCTTGAACTTGCTTGCATGTGTTTGGAGGGGGCTTAGTCTGTCCCTCCTTCCCGCGTCCCACGCCACCACAGCGCATGCGCGTCCCCTCACCCCCTCTCTCTCCTCTCCTACGGTCACCCCCCTTTCTCTCCTCTAGGAATTCTCTACGCTACGGAGCGGCCCCCCGCGTCCCCCCCCCCCCCACCCCCCCACAGCGCATGCGCGTCCCCTCCCCCCTATCCTTTCCTACGCTCACCCCCCTTCTCTCCTGTAGGAATCCTCTAGTCTACGGAGCGGCTCCGGCGTCCCACATCCCCACAGCGCATGCGCGTCCTCTCCCCGTCTCTCCTCTAGGAATCCTCTACTCTACGGAGCGGATCCCGCGTCCCACACCCCCACAGCGCATGCACGTCCCCTCCCCCCTCTGTCTCCTCTCCTACGGTCCCCCCCGTTCTCTCCTCTAGGAATCCTCTACGGAGCGGCGCGCACGACAGGTGGTGCGACAGCTGCATACTCCGCTGGGGGGCGCCACAGTAGTTCCGCGGTATGAAAATGACGGAGCGCGCGCGCCTCATTCTCTCTCCTGTACAGCGCCGCGATAAGCGCCCTAGACCGCTGCCGTGAAACGAGAGCGGCGACGTTCCTCCCGCTCAAGCTAATTATCTCCCCGCTGCTTCGCATCCACACATGGTTCCCTTTAGCGGGAGATGGGGAATTTTATTTAAAATCGGCTATGTGGTTCATTTGTAATTAACATATTAAAGAGCTGCTGAACTAGACATTCTTTTCTCAGAAGTAGAGCCGATTAACTTTTACTTGAAACAACGTACATGGAAAACAGACAATCTCCGCACCTCTCAGCTGGCCACCGCCGTCGCTGCCTTTTCGCATAGGCCTTCGATGTTCTGTGGCGCACCAGATATGCATCGAAAACTGGACCACACCGTTTTCTTTTTGGCAATCGTATTATTCATAGTCGCAGTATACATGTTATGAAGGCTCCATGAGATGTTTGCGCTGGTGATTTTTACATTTATTCTACATGCGTGACTGAACAGTCGCGAAAAGTGAGTAAGCGTTTAAGTGCCTTAGGTCCATCTTTTCCATTTCTTTACAGTGTGGAGGCCACATGTGGTACCTTTCGTGCAATTTCCAGATATACATTGCGTGTTTCGGGTTCATCGTGCTGATGAAAAGGTAAGAGAGAAAGAAAATTAGCATTCCTCTTCAAAATGTCTCGCAAATTTTTTTCAAGCGCATTTCACGGAAAAAGTGCACCTGGAGTATGCTCATAATTGCTATCCCAATACAGGAATATGCCGCACACAACGCGGGCACTGGCGAATCAGGCACTGTTGCCCGGGTTGCCACGTTCGTGTTTCTTTCCTTTGTTTTCGTGTCATTTTAGCGGCAATTATGCTATACAGCAAGAACCAACTAAGTCTTCAACAAGTTTTCTTGAAGTATATAGAAATTTACGCAGGTAGGTTAGCAGCGTCGTTACCTGGGTACAGCGTGGGATATACAGGCGACAGGGACAGTCACGAAAAACATTTCTCGGAGGAAGCTCTCGAAAGACGTCAGTATTAACGCCAGTGTTAAACTGTTCTGCCAAGAGGAAGTGTACTAGTTCCATCCTGTTGCTGTTCCTTTGTTTTCACAGTTGGTTGGTTTCATTTCTGAAGTAACGGCGCTGTCAATAACTGTGTGGTTTAGCAAGACATTTCTCTGCATCTCTCTCTTTGTTGCAGCAAGTTAGAATATGTGCCACAGTGATTTATCAATGTGTTCAGATAGTTGCATGAGAAAAAGCAACAACACTCATTATACGCGTTTACTAAGCGATTGATTTAATACTTTCCCTTTAGTGAAGATTTAAACAATATTATTGATGTCGCACGAATGGTTTTTCAGTAGAATAAGTGTCCTGCTCTTTTCTGTTTCCATATCACGCTCCTATACACCTGAAAAAAAAAAAAAAAGAAAGCCCCTGATTGGAGGACTGTGCCTGGTGGTCTTATCTGCAGCAGCAACAGTGGCTGTTGCGGTGCAAGTCTACTCCTACCGCTACGGCGCTTTCATCATGATGGGATCACTGCACATGGAGTAAGCTTACGTACAACATTGTTTTCTGGGTTGAGCAAACCAAATGTAGATTGGCAAAGGAGTGACGAGAAAAAAAAATAGTAATGGCGTTGTTTCTCTTTCGTACTTTCTGTGGAGATGTTGGGATTTCTGACGAGCACCGTTCGTTGCCGCAGACGGACTGGTAGAAATATTCATGTTTTGCGTCACGGCATTCTTGAACAAAATTTGCCGTTGGTGTCGATGCGGCATAAAAAAATCACCGCCATATCCACAAAGTGAATGATGTTAGAGGAGCTTGCTCTGAGATGATCGGGTAACCCGGGAATCCTCCGTACACATCTCCTACCATCATATATAGACGTGACAACGTTGTTATATATACATTACGTGCGGCGCTCGGGCGGCGAACCCGAGCTGCTGCTGCGTTGCGAGCCCGCCGCGCTGCTGCCTTGGCTTCTGCGGTGTTCATGCGGCCGAGCGGTAACGAAGAGTGTTCACTGCGTGAGCTCCCGGCGAAGAGAAAGGAAGCGCATGTGCCGAGAGTGGTGTGCGTCGCCTTGAGCGGCGCCGCCATCTAGTGAGCATTCTTGAAATCACCGGATAGCCGGCGCCTTGAGCGGCGGCGAGCCATCTAGTGAGCATTGTTGGAATCACCGGAGAAGTGTACACGCCGCCGCCGCCGGACAAGGCGCGAGCATAAAGGCTCATTTACACTAGCGCGACACGACACCAATTTTGGTCTGCCGACTGTCTTTGGGAGCGTCTTTTGTCGTGTCGTCGTCCCATTTACACTGCAACGACACCAAGAGTCCGCCGATGGTCTGTGGGGCGGACTCTTGGTGTCGTTGCATTGTAAATGGGACGAAGACACGACAAAAGACGCTCCCAAAGACAGTCGGCAGACCAAAATCGGTGTCGTGTCGCGCTAGTGTAAATGAGCCTTAAGAAGCTTGCCGAGCAAGCTCCTAAAAGATTAATCGATTCTAGAGGCAACGTAGTCAAGTGCATCAATGCGACCATTATGATAAGACAACCTCGCGACGGTCGTTCATATATATATATATATATATATATATATATATATATATCTATATATATATATATATATATAAAGGAAATAATTGTAAACTTAAGGGCTCGTTTGCTTTGTTAAACACAGTATTAATGAGAACTAACAGACAAAGATGCCAAGGAAAGTATAGGGGAAGCTATAAGAAGCAATTGTAATGTATATGTGAAGAAAGGAAAGTGGACGAAAAAGATAACTTGCCACCGGCAGCATCCGAACCTGCGACCTTCGAATAACGCGTCCGATGCTCTACCATTGAGCTACGGTGGCGGTCATCCCTCCGTCCACTTTATGGGGTATATATGTGTACTTAAACGTGGGAGCGTCAGTCAGCGCCGCCTGCTGCCATTACGGCGAGTGTGGAACACTCTTTTTTGCCTGTAGGCGTCACGTAGTACGTGACCTTATTACGAGCGGGCAGCTGACTAATAATCCCTCGCATACCACCTGAAGGCATCAAGTCTGCCAGAACGAGCCCTCGTTATGAATGAAGGAAATAATTGTAAACTTAAGGGCTCGTTTGCTTTGTTAAACACAGCATTAATGAGAACTAACAGACAAAGATGCCAAGGAAAGTATAGGGGAAGCTATAAGAAGTAATTGTAATGTAAATGTGAAGAAAGGAAAGTGGACGAAAAAGATAACTTGCCACCGGCAGGATCCGAACCTGCGACCTTCGAATAACGCGTCCGATGCTCTACCACTGAGCTACGGTGGCGGTCATCCCTCCGTCCACTTTATGGGGTATATATGTGTACTTAAACGTGGGAGCGTCAGTCAGCGCCGCCTGTTGCCATTACGGCGAGTGTGGAACACTCTTTTTTGCCTGTAGGCGTCACGTAGTACGTGATCTTATTACGAGCGGGCAGCTGACTAATAATCCCTCGCATACCACCTGAAGGCATCAAGTCTGCCAGAACGAGCCCTCGTTATGAATGAAGGAAATAATTGTAAACTTAAGGGCTCGTTTGCTTTGTTAAACACAGTATTAATGAGAACTAACAGACAAAGATGCCAAGGAAAGTATAGGGGAAGCTATAAGAAGTAATTGTAATGTAAATGTGAAGAAAGGAAAGTGGACGAAAAGATAACTTGCCACCGGCAGGATCCGAACCTGCGACCTTTACGGCGAACCTGCGACCATTACGGCGAGTGTGTTCCACACTCGCCGTAATGGCAACAGGCGGCGCTGACTGACGCTCCCACGTTTAAGTACACATATATACCCCATAAAGTGGACGGAGGGATGACCGCCACCGTAGCTCAGTGGTAGAGCATCGGACGCGTTATTCGAAGGTCGCAGGTTCGGATCCTGCCGGTGGCAAGTTATCTTTTCGTCCACTTTCCTTTCTTCACATTTACATTACAATTACTTCTTATAGCTTCCCCTATACTTTCCTTGGCATCTTTGTCTGTTAGTTCTCATATATATATATATATATATATAGAGAGAGAGAGAGAGAGGTGATTGTGTTCTCCCCTTCACGTTCTGAAAATATTGCTGTAATAGATCTTGAAACATATATCGACGCTGATAAGGTGGGTCTGCATATGCTACTGAGACGAGAAAATTCCTTATGGCTGAAGCTTGAGAATATGCCATCAGCAGGAAGTGATACCTTAATAAAAACGCGCAAAAACCAGAAGCGACAGAGAACAAAAGGAAAACAAAAGAATGTAACACATAGAAAAATGCGCTAAGCTCAAAACGACTCAAAGAAGAAAAGAGACGTGCGTTCAGCTTGCGTGTGGAAGACTGTATGTGTAAGCCCTGTTGACCGAACCATGTTGGTCTTTTTAAATGCGAAGCATTTCTTAGCGAACTTCGGCGAGTTTGAGCGTATCTATCTATCTATCTATCTATCTATCTATCTATCTATCTATCTATCTATCTATCTATCTATCTATCTATCTATCTATCTATCTATCTATCTATCTATCTATCTATCTAGCCGCCTACGACTTTGTGCTCTCCTGGCCGTATCGTTAATGGGATTTGTACCAAATTTTTTATGACATAACATGACTGTATGACGAACATAAATAGCTGGTCATATCATGAAAATCATGACTAACTTGTCATGAAAATAATGATTTACATCCCACGTTCATGGCGCGCTCGCGGCCGTTTCGTTAGCTTGATATACACCAAATTTGGTATTGAGTGAAATGATTGTATGACGAACACAAATGAAAAGTGGTAATATGAAAATCATGACTTCATGAGCGAAACGACTTGCATTTCACGCTCATAGCGCGCTCGCGGCCGTTTGGTTAGCTTGATATACACCAAATTTGGTATTCAGTGACATGACTGTATGACGAACATAAATGACAAGTCGTAATATGGAAATCATGACTTGTCATGTGCGACATGACTTGCATTCCACGCTCATGGCGCGCTCGCGGCCGTTTGGTTAGCTTGATATACACCAAATTTGGTATTGAGTGAAATGATTGTATGATGAACATAAATGACAAGTGGTAATATGGAAATCATGACTTGTCATGTGCGAGATGACTTGCATTCCACGCTCATGGCGCGCTCGCGGCCGTTTGGTTAGCTTGATATACACCAAATTTGGTATTCAGGCACATGACTGTATGACGAACATAAATGACAAGTCGTAATATGGAAATCATGACTTGTCATGTGCGACATGACTTGCATTCCACGCTCATGGCGCGCTCGCGGCCGTTTGGTTAGCTTGATATACACCAAATTTGGTATTGAGTGAAATGATTGTATGACGAACATAAATGACAAGTGGTAATATGGAAATCATGACGTCATGTGCGACATGACTTGCATGCCACGCTCATGGCGCGCTCGCGGCGGTTTCGTTAGCTTGATATACACCAAATTTGGTATTGAGTGACATGACTGTATGACGAACATAAATGGCTGGTCATATCATGAAAATCATGACTAACTTGTCATGAAAAGTATGATTTACATGCCACGCTCATGGCGCGCTCGCGGCCGTTTCATTAGCTTGAGATACACCAAATTTGGTATTGAGTGACATGACTGTATGACGAACATAAATGACAAGTGGTAGTAGGGAAATCATGACATGTCATGAGCGACATGACTTGCTTTCCACGGTCATGGCGCGCTCGCGGCCGTTTCGTTAGCTTGATATACACCAAATTTGGTATTGAGTGACATGACTGTATAACGAACATAAGTGGCAGGTGGTAACATGAAAATCTTGGCATGCATGTCATCTACAATGCCATTTACATGCCACGCTCATGGTGCGCTTGCGTCCAGTTCGCTAGCTTGACATACACCAAAATTGGTATATCGCGACGTGACTGTATGACGAACACAAATGACACATCGTAACATGTAAAACATGACATGCAAATTATGTAAAGCATAATTTGCTCCTTCCTGGCTGCTTCGCATTACATCGATTCCCACAGTGCGTGGGATCTGCCGGCTTTTTTCTTCGTTTTGTTTATATAAGAAACGCATGAGGAGTTAAGTACTGTGACGGCTGTAACCTTTGCAGGCTCTAGCTGTCCTGAGTAGAGTGCAGGGAAGTCACGATGATCACCCAGTTCTGCCTAGCATAATTGACTCTTCCAACTAAATTGCTCCTCCTATTGTATTCCACATTTGCCAAAGGATATTTTCACGCGTGAGTATATGACCGGAAACAGGTCGATAAGCTCGCTTCTACTTTTATGCCCACAACTGTGACTTTACGGAAATTTTGTGCGAACTTTTTCAAACCCGCCTGTTGATTCGTCACTGCCGTCTCAAGAAAAGCCCCCCTTTCAACTCCCCCTTTCTACGTATCCCAGACGAAAACATCAAAGTTAGCGTGCTTTGTCCCCCATCGAGGTTTGGGCCACGCAGTGACAGGGGCGGACAATGACAAAAGTTAAAGGTGACCTGACTATTAACGTGCGAACTTTTACGTCGGCGACAGCAGGTGAACAGTACGTAGCGTGATGTGCGCCGTGCCCTTCTTGGAAGACACTCGAGCACCTTATTTCTCGATCTGAGTTTGAGGGAGTCTGAATGAGTCGACTCGTAAGTGAGTTTGCTGACCTATGCTTGTGTGGATACGTGTTAGTGCGTTCAAGCCTTCAACACAACTAAAATACGCTTCATGCGTTCTGATGTTCTCGCGCTCAGATGTCATTTCGTCTAATTTGAACTATTGAAAATAACGCAAAATTCAACTGCGGATTTCGGAGAATTGCGGATTTACTAGAAATTAACTCTGATTAACGCCGAATTTCCGCCATAAAGTAAACTCCGATACACACCCTCCGAATTGAAAGAAAAATAGACTGCGAAAACATGTCGCCTTATACCGGGTGTTTTAAGAAATGTGTCCGAAATCCTCAAAAATCAGGGAAATGCGATATTTTGCTTGCTGCCTTCAGAATTGATTTTTCTGTAGCGGCAGGCATCTTAAGACGGTTTTAAGACATCATTTGGGACGGTAATTAAGAAAGTTAGATTATTTAATATTTCCTTCGCTGGAGTTAGGCGGTTATGTCTAATGGGAGAATTGAAGTTCTTCATGCGAAGAACCCATCCCAGCTTTGAGATTTAGAAAAAGCGGCCTGTAGTAATTATTGTGGCGCAATGAAATTCAACCAAATTCAACGGCTTGCGCCGTTGAATTCTGAAAGCAATTGGGAAGGCAGCGAGCAAATATCGCATTTTCTTGATTTTTGAAGGTTTTGGACACATTTCTTGAAACACCCGGTATATGACCCTTGATGATTGCTTGTACTCGAGTGGTTGTGATGCTTGACGCCACCGCGTGCTCACGGCCAACCTGCTTGCTCTCTTACAAAACAGTGCTTTGGCTTCTAATTTGTAGAGTACTTCTTATTTTTAAAGGTGTAAGCTTATCAAGCGAAGCAATTGTACTGCCTTACTCGTGTCGCCTGTCGGTCGATGTACTCGAAAGAAACCCCCCATTACCCTCAGCTGGCACGCCGCAAATCCTCCGCTACCCCAAGAGGTTCGTCGGATAACGTCCCTCTGCCAGGCGATCACAAGCGCTCCCTCCCTCCGGAGATGGGAAATTAAGGGCCAACCACTGGCACGCGTATGCACGCGCAGGCACGCGCCTACGCGTCAAAAGTGTCGTGTCGCGCCGTTGGAGGAAAAGTGCGCGCAACCACTGGTACGCGTCGACGCTCACGCGTCGACGGCTGGAGACAGTGTTGCTTGATCTTTTGGTTTAAAACTGTCCAAGTACAGCACAGAACGGCGCGTTGTCAAGCGAAGCGAGTTGTTGCGTTTTCGAATATATAAAGAGCGCGTTAAAATATTGATTGTGCTTCACCCACCGCTGTTTTGACTATTTAAGAAGTAACTGCCATCGCATTGACCAAAGTAACAACCGTAGTATGCACATGTAATCAACATCGGCGTGTGCGCTGCTCCCGTGAACGAAAGTTCGCGTAGATCTTTGCATCACGGGGCACAGCCACCGATGTTTGCGAAATCGATAGAGCTTGTACGATCGCCTTGTTGACGCCTGTTCACGGCATTGTTATTAGTGCTCAACAGGAATATAATCATCCTGTTCATGAAAATGGTTCTGCTCCTGTTGCTGCTAAATAGAAGCGGACGGGAGCGGCGTCGCCCGCACCATCGGTGGGTTTGACGTCTCTTGGCGCGTACTTTAGTTACGAAAAAAAAAAGAAGAAAAGAAAGGACAATGGACGTTTGCTGCGCAGTCTAAACGAGGTGCCCTAAAACTTTGGTGCATAGCAACTAATGCGTTTTACATTACCAAAAAAGACGGCTTTCCCACGTACCAGGGGGGTGTCACCATGACTAATATTCGAGCTACCTAATGTGCGTTACAGTTTATCACATGGGACAACATTGAAGAGTTTGAACACTGCAGCAGCCATAGATACTAACTCAATTTTTTTCAATAGCATGGAAATGAGAAACAAGCATTTCTGGAAACTCCCATTTAAGTAAGTCCCTCTAACAACAAAATACAGGTAAACTGTAGCACTGCAAATAGGGCTCGACTTTCTTGTTTTCACATAAATGAACATGCACTGTTCACCACAAAATACGCATCGAGTAAATACCTAAACATTCTATTCTCACGCCGTGTATGCTTCCAGGCAGTGCACAAAACATACTCAGATACCTGCTTATTGTTTTCTTGCACAGCTTGATGTTTTAAGAAAGACAATCACGTCTGTAAAACAAAGCAAAAATAATTGACCTATAATATATTATACAGCATTTGGTTCATGTAGTGGGAGTGTGCAAGAGATTTTGTTCTCTGAAATAAAATGAGTGGTACGATGGTGTCGATACATTGCATAATTCTTGCTAGGAATGGCTCAGAAAAAGAACTTGTGAGCAGGGCTTTTGGTCAAAATATCATAGGGACCATCCTGTTCAAAAGCTTTAAACAGCGAAAATAATTTTTTAAAGGCTCCAATAAGCAAAAAAAATGAAGTAGCGTCAAGGTTTGCAAACACCAGGTTCCTATACCAACACTACCAAATTCATTAAAATTAGCATGAATACGCTGGTGCATCCAGTACATGTTTACATTTCATATTTTACAGCATTCATTGAAGTATAAACCACACATGAAACTTCATGACGTGACATATCGGGAATAAGGTTGAAACTGAGCACTGTATAGAGGGCTTTCGCACGTTGTCTGTAGTCGGAATATCCTCTAACGCAACAAACCACACCTAACACTTCATGACGCGACAGATATGAGCAATAAGATTGCAGCTGTGCACTGCGTAGAAGGCTTGGTACGCTCTTGGAAGTAGAAATATCCTTTAACGCGAGAAACCACGCCTGACACTTCATGATTCGACAGATATCGGTCATAATATCGGAACCACGCACTGTGTAGTAGGTTTTTGCAAGTTTTTGGTAGTCTAAATATCTTCTAACGCAACAAACCACACCTGACTCTTCATGATGCAACATATATCCGTCATAAGATTGGAACCGACCACTGTGTAGAAGGTTTTCGCACGTTCTTGGTAGTCTAAATAACCTCTAACGTAATAAACCGTCCGTGAAACTTCATGATGCGACAGATATCGGTCACAGGATTGCACCAGAGCACTGTATAAAAGTCTTTGACAAGTTGTCTAACATAGCTGAACTGAATGTCTTGATATTTCAATTATGCTTAAGTGCGTGCATAGTTTAAGTTAGTGCATATACAAAAAACCGAACAGAAATGAAATAGTCCTTGCAAATACACACAAGGATTTAGCTTTTGAAACCATCAAATAATTATTTCAGCTCAAGCCACTTCGGAGGAAGAGATAAATACGAGTGCTGTTTTGAATGGTCTCACAGGTGTTTGTGGTTGCAGATGAGGCAGCGTTTGCATCCCTTCTAAACAAAGGACAGTTCAGCAATAATGCACTTTAATTCATTCTGTACATACATGTGGCAACATGTTCTTCTTACTGTCGTGTCATTGTGCCCCTCAGATTTCAATGGAGGTGCTTCTCACTTACACGCTTCTAGCTAATTAGCTGTCCAGCTGTAAACGAAGTGTGTGTTATATTTAAGTAAACTGTAAAACCATATAAAAGCACCATTGTTGGCATTCTACCTATTTTATGAGTATCAGAATAGACTAGGGAGTATCTATGTCAGAATAGACAACTTGCAAAAAAAAGGTATGTGCAACTGGGCATCTGCTAATGTGTAGTTGCACGACAGAGAAGCAGAACAAGAGACAAGAAGTGAAATAGCAGGCAACACAAGCAGTACTTAATCATGCAACTTTCTTTTTCTGTCACCACACTCACGCACGTTCGAACTTCTATTTTATACATGAATGTAAATGAGACAGCTGACAGCTGAATGTGTCGGCGGCGCGGGTACCCGGCACGAAATCACGGCACACTGCTACCAACAAACGCGCGCTTGTTAGTTTGGCAACACACGCAAACGATTTGCACCGAAGTCAACCAATGTTTCAACGTCGTAAAATCCGCAAATGCACTCATGTATGTCGTCACATCACCGGAATGTGTTGGCAAGTGCGAGGCAGTGCGAGGTTCGCTTTAGGCAATGATGAGGCGAATGGCGATGTTGAAAAAGAACACACTGCGGATCAAAACTCCTGCGTAAGAGCCACGCCATCTCTCGGGCGTCATGTATAGTGTCTACGTTGCGACGGAAACCGCGGAAACAACTACTGTCAATTTCCTTCAACCAAATTTCCTCACGTGAGCTGGTTCAAACGAACTCGACGGTAGAGCCCTACGCTGAATGCAGACGACACCGCTCTGAATTGACTTCGCGGTAGGCGAGGGCTCACGCTCAAGACTTCAAACCTCCGAAGCATGTTTACACTCGTTCAACACAATTCAAAGCACAGGAGCAGCGACATGCCGCCGTAGTCAGAACGATGTCTTCACTCGGCTGACGATCGCACTCAAAACCGGCGAAGGGCAGCCGGCAGGAATTCGCTGGATTTGTCGGCATCGCTCGAACTCGGCACGAAACCGCGTCCCACTGCTAGCACTCGCGGTCGTTCGCCGTGTCGTTGTCGTACAGGATGACGACGCGGTCACTCAGGAACGTTTCGACCGTAGTTTCCGTGCTTGCGCCGTCGAAGCGACGGCCATTAGGCATAGCGGTCGGAAGTATCGAGGCTTCTGACTGGTTGGCGCCGCCGTACGCGCTGTGATGTAGGCGAAAATTTCAAGCATTGCTTGACCCCTCGCGCCTCGAGGCGTCTCGTCGCGTACCCCCCTCTGCGACCGACGCTGAAAGGCGCATTTGACGCGTAGGCGCGTGCATACGCGTGCATACGCGTGCCAGTGGTTGAGCCTTTAGGGTTCGCTCGATCCGCGCGCCAGTTCCATGCCAGCTGCGCTCTTGGTAGGACGCGCTTGGTCCGCTCAGCCGACGAAGAGGCAGCCTTGAAAGAACGACAGCGGGAGCAGGCCCGAAATACAAATGCGGGGGGATTTGCGCTCGGATCAAGCTCAGCGGAAGGACAAAGATTGGGGGGAGGGTGGTGGTCAAGGTTTCTGCATTTGTTTAAAGCAGTTTGCTTGGCTAGTTGTAATACTGAACTTTGTAATACTAAATGTTGTAATACTGAGCGTTGTAATACTGGATGCATTGTTTGGCATGGGATATTGGTTTAGGGCTTCACAGAATTTGGCAAGCTTCGCGTGCCCCCTGTTTCTGGTAAGGGAGGGGTTCTGGAAGGAGGTAAAGGAGGGTGATTGCGCCCGTGGTGTCTATTTTTTTCTTGTCCGTGTGTGTGTTGAGTAAAAAAAGTCATGAAGGGAGGGGTTGATCAGTTTTTTTAAGGGCGGAGCACTCTAGGGGGGCCGGGCTGTCGTATGCTATCTGTGATCGTGTGCTGTCGTCGTCGTTTGGCGTAACGCAGGCAAAACCCCATATAGCATAGCCAGCAGTAGCAGATTGAGCGCGCGCTCGCGCCAAAGAGAAGTGTTCTTCCTCTTGTTCTTCCAGCGCCTTGATGATGATATTAAGTGTGGACATTACTGCTATGGCTAGAGAAACACCACAACACAAACCACGCATAAAAATTGAGAGAGGAAGCAAGCGAGAAACAGAAAGAGAGAGAACAAAAGGAAAAAAAAATTGGAAGAAAAATAGGCAGAAGCAAAAATAAAGAGAAAAAAAAACAGAAAAAACTGGAAAAGAAAACAGAAATGAAAGAGAGGAGGAAAGAAAGAGAAAACCGAAGAGAAACAAAGAAGGATACCAGGGCGATGCTGCCTTAATTTTTTTCGGTTGTTCTTTGTAATTTCTGGAAGCTTTTGCAGTTACTAGGTCCTGCGTGGTTTCTTTTTCTCTGCGTTCTCTTCCTACATCGACACTTTTCGTCGTTATGCGTTGGTATTTCTGGCCGGTCATCTTGCTCTCCCTGTTCCTACGTAAGCTTGGTCGACCAGCTTCCTTTGGCCACTGTTGGCCCTTTTTGCGCCACGGGCTCGGTCCCGAATTATTGGCCATCAAAGCTTCGGCAATAGATAGGCCGACCTCAGGTGCGGACAATACGTGGGTCCGAAGTCGGAGGCCAGTACATCGCTGAGCGAAACATTTTTTGCTAAAAGTCGTTGGTGCAGTTAAGGCTGAAAGTTGGGCTAGTTGGTATCGAGACGGGGTAGAAGACGGGGACGCGAAGAGGCTAGCGTGGTCCCGTGTTTCTTATTCTCGTCCCCATCTTCTTTCACGCTCGTAATTATGTCGTCAATATGTCCGCGTCACTTTGTTGGCAGACCGCGGATACTGCTTTCCAGGTCCCATGTTCGGCGTGCGGTAAACGCCTGCCGGCGTCGTTGAATCACGTGATATAGTTGCAGGGCGCCGCCGCTTGGCACAATAATAACGCGAGCAAGCACTGAATTTTTCGGAACAGTGTTATTGCCAACAGGCAGTGTGTAAATACGTCAAGCTCATAGCACTGAAAGCACGTGAGATCATCGTACGTACACCGGAAACTCGCTCGAATGCGTCGTTATTACGCCAAACTAACCGCAATATACGAAGTGGCATTTATGTGTTTTCTTTCTACACTCACAAAAAGAAGCAGTAAGATCTCATTGAATACAGCTACTTACAACCTCCGACTGACCTTTAACAGCTTTTTAGTACCGATTTACCAGCGTGAAGATGTATTAAGGCGAAAGCTTTTAATGTCTCATACTCGCGGTGACCGGTGTCCGTCCGGCCCCCTGGCCCGGTGCCTGCTGTTGCGTCTCCCCCTCACGCGGGAGGATAAATGCGCCTTATGAGCGCTGGAACGCGGATGCCATCTGCACGATGCGCAAAGCGCGAGAATACGAACACATGCGAAACGGAGGCAGAATAGTCTCGCGTCTCGCTGCGATTAGCGGTAAAAATTTAAAAAGAAAACACGCACACACTCCGTTTGTGTGTCATTCCACTGGGAGTGTAAAAAAAAAGACATGGCATAGTCAGTCGAATGGCCTCAGGCTTTCGCCGAACACAGTTTGGAATTTAGAAAGTGTCCTTCAGTTTTCATGGAGACTATGTAACTTGGTGTACCAAAACGTCTTCGCCATCGTATATACGTTTTTTTCTTGTAGCGACAGTTTTACGCGAAATAGACGTGGCATAGAAGTGCTTAAAGGTTGGTTTTACTTAGGACTTTTCTGACTTTTTTTTTCTACACGAGTAGTACTGATCACATTCGGTCATAGCGTTATGGGAAGTACTGAAAGGTTGGTTTTGTTTAAGGGATTTTCTTGCGTTTTTTTTACAGGAGTACTGCTGATCACATTCGGTACGTATACATGCTGCCTCACCAACATTTCGTCTCTTTCGCCATGGGCGTATTCGAAGCGTACGCCATCGTCAACAAAAAACTGGGCTCGACTGCACGGGTGAGTACTTCGGTCGTGTGACTAACGTCCTCTCCTCGGAAAAATAAGTTTAACAATTTAGATAGCCATAACAGACAAACAGAATGAGAGAAAAGGCCTGCAAGCTGTATAGCCTGTTTGGAGAAAGCGAGAGACAACTGTAGGAAATATCTTCACCTTAATAAGAGCCTCAGACAATGACACGTGTAGACCGTGGAATGTTAAATTCACCTTCGAAAATATCCTTTATCTGGCAATTCATCGATAATAATGCATGTCCTTCTCTAGCACATACACACGTTATGAGTGGGTGGCGAACAACGCAAAAAAGAGAAAAACTGATCTAACCAATCCTTAGATCATTCGCATTTTAAGCTGAAAAGTTGTTGATATTGCCACGCGCGTTTCTTATTTTCACTTCGCTCTATTCGGTTTTCGCCCTCAAAGGCTGTCAGCAATGCTCAGCGCAAACCGCGCCTCATTGTTCTAGAAGCTTCGCGATCATTGTAGATCGTTTTGTTAAGATTGCGCGCAAGACGCGAACACTCGAGCTTATTCAAGAGCTTGCACGACAACCAGTGATAAGACTGGAATATTCTATGGCACGCGTATAAATTCCGACGCGCTTCACCGCTTGTCAGTTGATCGACGGCCGACGCTCTGTTCGCCGCTACCAGTGCCAGCGTGTATTGCTGTAATCTGACTTTCAGTTTACCGGCCACAAGTTCGGCCTAATAAACAGTTTCATCTTGAACATACCGACTGCTGCTTGGGTCAACGTCACGACCACGTGACAATACGCATTAATTGCTACAATGTTCATTTGCGGGCATACTAGTGCGTGCTAAATATGACAGAAATGCCGCCTAAATTCGAGGGGACATTCACGGCCCGAAGCATAGCGCAACACGTTGTAGCATGAATCAGCGACACGAGGAGGTGCCGTGTGTCCAGCCTATGGCAGCATGCGTCCGTGGAGTAATCGTTCACTGGGTGGATGATAGGAAAGGGTCCGGCGTTACGTATCTGCCGTGACGTGGTATCTAGCCGCATATACGGGAAGACATTTAACCGATCGCGTAACGGCGATTTGAGATAGCTGGAAAGGTGGGCCGATCCTGGAGATAGCGCTATACTGACCTGCCCTTTCTTGGCCAGGGATTGACAGAGCTGGCGCACCATGCTATAAGCCTTCGGAGAGCAGATAAAGAGAGGCTTTATTAAAGGATTGCTCTCTCTCTTGGGTATACTTGTTGCGATGACGATATCTAGATGCGTTGTGTAATTTCACTGCGTAGTCACGGAGAGAAGTACGCCGATGAGGGTCGCTTAAATGGGGCTACATATAAACCCATTGGAGTGTTACGCTGGTTAGATATTTTAAATGCGAAGCATTTCTTAGCGAACTTCGGCGACTTTGAGCGTATCTATCTATCTAGCTATCTATCTAGCCGCCTACGACTTTGTGCTCTCCTGGCCGTATCGTTAATGGGATTTATACCAAATTTGGTATGACATAACATGACTGTATGACGAACATAAATGGCTGGTCATATCATGAAAATCATGACTAACTTGTCATGAAAAGTATGATTTACATGCCACGCTCATGGCGCGCTCGCGGCCGTTTCGTTAGCTTGATATACACCAAATTTGGGATTGAGTTACATGGCTGTATGACGATCATAAATGACAAGTGGTAATATGAAAATCATGACTTCATGAGCGACATGACTTGCATTCCACGCTCATAGCGCACTCGCGGCCGTTTCGTTAGCTTGATATACACCAAATTTGGTATTAAGTGACATGACTGTATGACGAACATAAATGACTAGTGGTAATATGGAAATCATGACTTGTCATGTGCGACATGACTTGCATGCCTACGCTCATGGCGTGCTCGCGGCCGTTTCGTTAGCTTGAGATACACCAAATTTGGTATTGAGTGACATGACTGTATGGCGAACATAAATGAATAGTGGTAATTAGAAAATCATGACATGTCATGAGCGATATGACTTGCATTCCACGCTCATGGCGCGCTCGCGGCCGTTTCGTTAGCTTGATATACACCAAATTTGGTATTGAGCGACATGACTGTATGACGAACATAAATGACAAGTGGTAATATGGAAATCATGACTTGTCATGTGCGACATGACTTGCATGCCACGCTCATGGCGTGCTCGCGGCCGTTTCGTTAGCTTGAGATACACCAAATTTGGTATTGAGTGAGATGACTGTATGACGAACATAAATGACTAGTGGTAATATGGAAATCATGACATGTCATGAGCGACATGACTTGCATTCCACGCTCATGGCGCGCTCGCGGCCGTTTCGTTAGCTTGATATACACCAAATTTGGTATTGAGCGACATGACTGTATGACGAACATAAATGACAAGTGGTAATATGGAAATCATGACTTGTCATGTGCGACATGACTTGCATGCCACGCTCATGGCGTGCTCGCGGCCGTTTCGTTAGCTTGATATACACCAAATTTGGTATTGAGCGACATGACTGTATGACGAACATAAATGACAAGTGGTAATATGGAAATCATGACTTGTCATGTGCGACATGACTTGCATGCCACGCTCATGGCGTGCTCGCGGCCGTTTCGTTAGCTTGATATACACCAAATTTGGTATTGAGCGACATGACTGTATGACGAACATAAATGACAAGTGGTAATATGGAAATCATGACTTGTCATGAGCGACATGACTTGCATTCCACGCTCATGGCGCGCTCGCGGCCGTTTCGTTAGCTTGATATACACCAAATTTGGTATTAAGTGACATGACTGTATGACGAACATAAATGACTAGTGGTAATATGGAAATCATGACTTGTCATGTGCGACATGACTTGCATGCTACGCTCATGGCGTGCTCGCGGCCGTTTCGTTAGCTTGAGATACACCAAATTTGGTATTGAGTGACATGACTGTATGGCGAACATAAATGAATAGTGGTAATTAGAAAATCATGACATGTCATGAGCGATATGACTTGCATTCCACGCTCATGGCGCGCTCGCGGCCGTTTCGTTAGCTTGATATACACCAAATTTGGTATTGAGTGACATGACTGTATGACGAACATAAATGACAAGTGGTAATATGGAAATCATGACTTGTCATGTGCGACATGACTTGCATGCCACGCTCATGGCGTGCTCGCGGCCGTTTCGTTAGCTTGAGATACACCAAATTTGGTATTGAGTGAGATGACTGTATGACGAACATAAATGACTAGTGGTAATATGGAAAATCATGACATGTCATGAGCGACATGACTTGCATTCCACGCTCATGGCGCGCTCGCGGCCGTTTCGTTAGCTTGATATACACCAAATTTGGGTATTGAGCGACATGACTGTATGACGAACATAAATGACAAGTGGTAATATGGAAAATCATGACTTGTCATGTGCGACATGACTTGCATTCCACGCTCATAGGCGCGCTCGCGGCCGTTTCGTTAGCTTGATATACACCAAATTTGGTATTGAGTGACATGACTGTATGACGAACATAAATGACTAGTGGTAATATGGAAATCATGACTTGTCATGTGCGACATGACTTGCATGCCACGCTCATGGCGTGCTCGCGGCCGTTTCGTTAGCTTGAGATACACCAAATTTGGTATTGAGTGACATGACTGTATGGACGAACATAAATGACAAGTGGTAATATGGAAAATCATGACATGTCATGAGCGACATGACTTGCATTCCACGCTCATGGCGCGCTCGCGGCCGTTTCGTTAGCTTGATATACACCAAATTTGGTATTGAGTGAGATGACTGTATGACGAACATAAATGACTAGTGGTAATATGGAAATCATGACATGTCATGAGCGACATGACTTGCATTCCACGCTCATGGCGTGCTCGCGGCCGTTTCGTTAGCTTGAGATACACCAAATTTGGTATTGAGTGAGATGACTGTATGACGAACATAAATGACTAGTGGTAATATGGAAATCATGACATGTCATGAGCGACATGACTTGCATTCCACGCTCATGGCGCGCTCGCGGCCGTTTCGTTAGCTTGATATACACCAAATTTGGTATTGAGCGACATGACTGTATGACGAACATAAATGACAAGTGGTAATATGGAAATCATGACTTGTCATGTGCGACATGACTTGCATGCCACGCTCATGGCGTGCTCGCGGCCGTTTCGTTAGCTTGAGATACACCAAATTTGGTATTGAGTGACATGACTGTATGACGAACATAAATGACTAGTGGTAATTAGAAAATCATGACATGTCATGAGCGATATGACTTGCATTCCACGCTCATGGCGCGCTCGCGGCCGTTTCGTTAGCTTGATATACACCAAATTTGGTATTGAGTGACATGACTGTATAACGAACATAAGTGGCAGGTGGTAACATGAAAATCTTGGCATGCATGTAATCTACAATGCCATTTACATGCCACGCTCATGGTGCGCTTGCGTCCAGTTCGCTAGCTTGACATACACCAAAATTGGTATATCGCGACGTGACTGTATGACGAACACAAATGACCGGTCGTAACATGTAAAACATGACATGCAAATTATGTAAAGCATGATTTGCTCATTCCTGGCTGCTTCGCATTACATCGATTCCCACAGTGCGTGGGATCTGCCGGCTTTTTTTGTTCCAGTAATCGAAATTATAAGGACACTCCAGGCACATTCTTGACGTCGCCATCGGCGTCGTCTTGAGGATCAGTATATAGTTAAAGGGCGATAACATAGCTCGTGCATTGTATGTTAATGTGCAAGGGAAAGCGAACCAAAGGGAGCCGACGATCGCGGCCCAAGCGCAGAGGTCGTGCGAAGGGCTCATGGTGGCGGCTGCGTCGCTCCGACAGGATATACGTACTTTGAGCGGACGAGCGCGGTTACGCGCGCCTTATCACGAGAAGGATCAGCAAATGGCTCATACTCTCTAGGTGCCGTGTTTTCACCGCTTTACTTGCGTTGAAGCGATAGACAGTACGAGAGACGCTTCGCACGCTGTAAGGCCGTGTTTCCTTGCGCCAGCATTTTGTTGAATTACGCCAGATTGAATGCTAAAGGAGTTAACTGCTAGGCTTACTTTGTATAACATTCAAATTTGTTGCCATCGCATTCAAACTGATTCGACCTTGCGGCGAAGCTGACTTTTTCTACAGTGAACCGAAAACATGGCGAGACCTGGTGATATCTCACGTGACACTTTGTCAGGATTGTCAAAAAATCCTTCGCACTGAAATAAAAAAAAAACACATAACTGATAGAGTGTCCTGCGTGACAGAGTGCACATCACATTCAATTAGATGCAGTACTGGCGTCTAGTCGCCTATATTAGGCGCAGGAAGGATGCCGTATAGGTATCGGCGTTGACGGTCGAGGCGAAAATTACAATGTAAGACTTGTGGGTTTTGTGCTTGCTGCTTCCCGTCCATAGTTAAAGCAAGGATGGCAGAAGCCTGAATTCACAACAAGCAACAACAATTTATTTGAAAACGACGACTCATACGGCAGGGTCAGCGCATGGACATGGGGTAGTGATTGCTGCTGCCCATGACCTCGGGCAACAGCAATCAGCCAGCGTGGGTGGCAGCGTCCGTCCTTCTTGGCAGCCAAGGCACGTCTCCCCTGGGCAGTGCGCAGGCTGCCCCGTTTAAAGCACGCGGGTGGGCCACGCGCGCCGCTAGTGCGCAACACGTGGCGCTATCTCTAGATAGCCGGTGTGTGTGGTTCCCACAGTCTTGACACAACCTATAGTTTTCTAACAAATACCACAGGCATAGCCGCATAGATGCCACCTTTGTAGACCAGTTTGAAGGGCAAGGCGGGCATGTCTTACGGCTGATAACTTGATTTTGAAAGGTCTCAATGAAAATAAATGTCCATAACCTTTAATTTAAATATGAGAGGTTTGAAGGACGTAACATTTCATTGCCTCCGACTGAAAAGTTTTAGATCGTATTAGTTAGCTGTCACCATAACTGAACTGAAATGCGGTGCCATTCAGGCTGCGCGCAAATAGAGCGGGCCGGAAGAACACGAAGGGAGCCATGTAACAGTGTGCTTCCATCGGGCATAAGCCCGATAGAAGCACACTGTTTCTTATGCTGCACAAGGCGACGGATACTTGATGAGAAAAACCCGCCGTATAGATCACTGCCCCTAAGTAGAGTGTGTAAAGCCAACTCCCGGAAAGCACCTGTCAGTTTCGTTTCTCGATTATGCCCTGCGTCGGTTAGTTCCGAGTACGAGTAGTTCCGATCCAACATAACAGAGCGGTGGCGTTTCCTGCACGCCCGGAGCTCTTGGTTTCGACTTCACCATTCAAACTTCATGTTGAATATCTCAAATTACATGGACATTTTGTAATTTCTAAAAAAAAATGGATAGCCATGAATTTTGACTGCCTACAACTTTCCCATGCAATGCACTGCCTTCTAGTTCTTTGTGTTGTTGATAATTAGGAATTTAATTAACAAGGTCTTGGTAATTGTTGCCTTTAAAGTAGCTTTAGCTGCGGCAAAGTATTTCCGCCTAGATGTAGAGTTCATGTACGAAGACGACAGCCGCCTTCCGTCATAACGTTTTAATAAACACTCTTCATTGTATAAAAAAAAAAAAAAACAGACCCCTTGGATATGGTGCCTTTTCATTATGTCCTTATGAAATACAGTCTGAGAAACTATGAGGTGTCACTGTTTTATATTAGAAAGCAGTTCTCTAACGTTGACATTATATATTCAACTCGACCAACAATGTATCCATGTAGCCATGACATAAGTTCCATGTAGTGAAGTTCCTTTCCCACCGTTGATTCTATAATCCTTAGCCCTCTCTCATGCAGCATATCGCCACTGAACATCCCACAGGCTGTAATATTTAGCCCTTTTGCATGAATACAAAATCACTTGTTCGAATCTCATTAAGCGAACGAGGTGCTTTCACGTCAAAAGCAGTCGAACGAAGATGCGCGCGGTGCGCTCCATTAATTAGCGGCGGAATTCGCATTCTGTGAGCTGGCCTGGCATCGAAGTGGTTTCGTAGGATTATGGAATTTATTATGACATATGCAAATCGGTCTTTGTGACATGTTCCACCAAATTAATCGGTCGTACGTATTTCCGACCCATTGATTGCGATTTGCGATGGCACGGGCTTTAACTCGCTGAGTTTGTCAAAAACAATACACTGATCGCGACGACATAGGTGGTGCGCGCCAGTGCGCGAAGCGCCAGGGTGGCACCGAAGCTAGCCGCGTTAAGCAAATTTTATTAGATAGGCTGCCGATAACTAATTGCTGCTTCCTCCTCTTCCAAACCTCTATACTCGTGCAGGTACGTGTCGCAGTGCTGTGGGTCGTCGCTCTCGCGATTACAACGCTGGTGTGCTTGTTTCCCTACGCGTGGGATTCGGCTTCCATTCCGTACGACCCCGTGCTGGCGGCCGTGTATGCCTCCCTCTATCCAGTGCTGTGGAGCGTATCGCTCAGCTGGATGCTACACTCGTGCATCACGGGAACGGCAGGTATAACACGGGGCATGACGTTTCGCTGTGCATTTTGTTCATTATTTCATTGATGTCTCCTTCCTGTCCCGAGGGCACTACATAAGGCAGGGGTCTCAAACTCAGCTTGCGGGCCGCAGTCACGAAATTGTCTCCCGCAAGGGCCGGGACAGCGCAGAAAGTACGAGCGGGGGGAATGGGGGGTGGGTGGAATTTTCAGGAAACTTCATATATATATATATATATATATATATATATATATATTGTTGCGGTATATATATTGTACTTCAGGGTGAGTCAGGGGACACGCGGATGGGAGACCGAGGTTCGCAAACTCCTGCCTGACCACTGCTTGAATTAAGGCTACCGATGGCTGTGATGGGTCAGTGGCGTGTGTTGTGAAAATGGGCGATTGAATAGGAGCTGGACAGGCAGCTTCGATCTCCCGACGAACGATACGGGTGACGTTGTCGTAGGTAGGCGTCTGGCGAGCGGCTTCACACGACGAAGTTGCGGCCGTATTGGGCAGTCGTGTGAATCGCTGAGCTATACGGCGGCTCTTTGCTTGTTCAAACCGCCGGCACTCTTTGATGATTGCATCGACGGTGGCAACGTTGTTATAGACGAGCAGGTTGAAGGCGTCGTCTGCGATGCCTTTCAACACATGCGACACCTTGTCAGACTCAGGCATGTGCTCGTCAACTAGGCGGCAAAGGGCGATGACGTCGTGAATATACGCGACGTACGATTCGGTAGGTGTCTGTGCCCGAGTTGCCAGTTGATTCCGCGCAGCCATCTGCCGTCCAGCGGTGTTGCCAAAAAGGTCGCGGACCTTCTCTTTGAAGGAGTCCCAGCTTGTAATGTCGGCTTCGTGCGTCTCAAACCACACCCACGGAGGACCATCAAGCTAGAAAAGCACGTTGGCGAGCATAAGGGTCGGGTCCCACCTATAGCCGGCGCTGACCCGTTCATACAGGTTGATCCATTTGTCAATGTCAACGCCATCCTGCCCGGAAAATACGCCAGGATCACGAGCAGGAGGTAGGACGACGTAGGTAGAAGTCGCGGTAGGGGCGGGTGGTGAAGACGATGTTCCTTCAACCTGTGCCATGGTTGGTCCCGCGATGATACGGCCGTTGCGGAGCTTCGTGATGGGTACAGGGAAGAACCAGCACCTCCACCACAAATATGTTACGTAAAATGAGACGAGACGTGACTATTTGCGAGTGTATTTACACCGATCGATCAAGATGGAGGGCAGCACGCACAGCGGACAGGCCAGTCCTCTTCGTCGTCTTCTGTACGGAGAATGTCTCTCCCTTGATGTGGTAGCTATGTAGCAATATATATACAACAATATATATATATATATATTCGAGGAGAAGTCGCCGGATCCTGGAATAGAAGAAAAAGGGTGTTTTGACTCACTGCTTTATTTTGACGTTTCGGCCGTAGGCCCGGATATACACACACACACACACACACACACACACACACACACACACACACACACACACACATATATATATATATATATATATATATATATATATATATATATATATATATATATATATATATATATATATATATATATATATATATATATATATTTCAAGGAGCTTGGACATCAGGCTCCGAGCAACATATCCGTGCTGATCTCCAGAATGACTGAAATGTCGAATCTCGACGCCGACTATGCAATTTAGTTTTGTTCCGTTACAAGTAATCGATTACTTTTAATGAATAACATTTTCTGGTAATATTATACTGTAATCGAATACCTTTCCGAAACTGTAACGTTATAGGTAATTTCAATTGCATTTTCTTGTGGTTGATTACCTGTAATCAATTATCTTTTTTTGTTCCAAAATCAAGTTGTAACCGGTCTTCTACGGCAGTTCTCTTCCCGAAAAAAAAAAAGCGACCGCTCGGCAGGGACCCCCTGAGCGGTCGCTATTTTTTCACCTTTTCCTTGGCCTCACCTGCAACGCCTTTCTCGAGCGCCAGCAATAGCGAAACACGACGCTTAATTCATAGAGGACATGGACACTAGCATCGAAGCACTGCGCATCTACGAGCTGGTGCGCACGGTGTACCTACGTTATAATACCGCCTTTGCCTCAGCACATGCATTGAGAGAGTGTTAAGTGTAGCGGCTGACCCCTTAACGAGGAAACATTGAAGAATCAGTGTCGATAACTTTGAAAATCAACAGCTGCCTAAAGTTTGGAACGTGTAACACTACATCACAGAAGCCGCATTAAGCCTATCAGCCTTCACGCAAGCCTCAAGCCTTTCTTCAACGACGCAAGCCACAGTAGTTCCTTGCAGTCACAGTAAACTTGAGCTATTGTGTTTAGCAATACAAATTTGATGGAAAGTAACGCAAAAGTAATCGATTATAATTCTGTAATTGCTCAGTTACTTTTCTGAGGATATAATCGACCATTGTAATCAAGTACATTTTAAACGAAGTAATTGTAATTGTGATCGCTTACTTATTTGCTCTAACGTGTACAATTGTGGTTATAACACATGGTGACCTCATGGGGTGCCTCAGGTAAAAAAAATGCTTTAGACTTGTCATGCACGTGTGCATACCCCAAGGAAATACTCATTAGAAAAATATGTATATATGGGACGAAGACAGTAATCTACAGGCCGGCGCGGACCGCAACTGAGAGCATCGCGGGCCGCATGCGGCCCGCGGGCCGCGTGTTTGCGACCCCTGACACAGGGGGGACACATGAAGACGTCTAAAAGGTGGGGCCAGTAATACAACAAAAAAAGTTTGCTAGAGTGCCCTTGCTATCTTAGAGTTACTAATGTGCAACAATAAACAAATAATGGCAATAATGCACTTATATTTACCTAAGGTAAAGCGCACTATTGGGAAACTGAAGTAGACAAAATTATTCTGATGGTAATAATGAAGAAGCAGTAGAATCTTCTAATAGGGGGGTTGCTGGTTCATATTTACAGAATGTCTTCAGCGCAAACACGATGAGGGTAGAATGGCACACAAATAAAGATGGGAACGAGCGGATCAAGACCGAAAAAGGATAAAAATAGAGTTCGTTGTAAACTAGCAATGATCCTGTTTTCTTTTGAAGTGATCCTTCGGTTCTAATGCGTAGATCTAGCTGAAAATCGAGAAAGATGCAAATAAAATAAATAATAAAAATTTTCGGGTCTTAGTGAGGATCGAACCCAGGCTGTCTGCGTGGCAAGCAGGTGTTCTACCACACAGCCACACTACTGCTTGGAATTACATTGAAAATAACTCTCTCTGCTTGGAAATGCAGTGAAAATAACTTTCATGCTTTACAAACACACGCGTCCTGTATGCAAGCGTCACAATACAACATGTAATATCGCAGTAATACTGCGTGGTACAAGCGTACATTGCCATGGGACGTCAGAACATGTGAATATCATAATGACCTCATGGTTCAAAGCCGGCCACCCATTACAAAAGGCACACACGCTACTGCACGTATTCCCTTAAGACCACGTAGTCGGTGCATAGCATCTTCGAAAAAAATTCCCTCTCATAATTGCTCGTGGTTTAAAGCATGCTATCCATTACATAGTATGCACAAAGTGATTAAAGTACGCACTAGGGACAGGATATCGCTATCGCGTTCAACTCTTAAAGGCGAAGCTTAAGGGTCCCCCAATTTTTTAGTCTCATGACATTGACCCAGAACGCATGCTAATATAATAATTGTAGTGGTTTATTTTCCTTTTTGTATTTCGCGGGCATCACTAGTAAGCAGAAAAACACTAATACTTAATACATGGAGACATAGAAACAATGTAATGGGACGTCTTGCAAACTAATCTACAACTTTCTCAAAAGGAATTTTCGCCCATCTTCATTGTTTCAAAAGTTAGGTAATTAAACATGCATAATTAGGCAATTAAGAAGAACACAAAAATTGTGTGACGTACCCCAGATGATATTAAGCAATATGTATTTTTAATCGCATCGTCATAGAGTGCGTCGGCTAATTTTCAAACCTGGCTAAATATGGCTGGGGCGCCCTGTATACCAAAATTGACATGGCGGGACATGACTGTCACGAGCCTAAATGACAGGTCGTAAACAAAAATCATGACAACCATGTCATGCACGCCATGACTTACATACTGCGCTAACGGTGTGCTGGCGGCCGTTTCGCTAGCTCGATATATGCCAAAATTTATATTGAGCTACGTGACTGTGTGATGAACATAAATTACAAGTTGTAACCTGAAAAAAAATGCAATGCATGTTACGAACGTCATGAGTCACATGACACAGTCTCAAGGCGCTTGTGGCCGCTTCATTCACTGAATATATACCAAAATCGCTATGGCGTGGCACGAATGTATGACGGACACAAATGGCAGGTCCTGAAATGCATATCACGACATGCATGTCACGTACGGCATGACTTACTTGCCACGCTCATGGTGCACTCGTGGCCGCTTCGCTAGCTTGATATTTATCAAAATTGGCATTGCGTGACGGGACTGTACGGCGTACATAAATATAAGATGGTAATATAAAAATCATAACGTTAATTTCATGTACGTCATGATTTACACGACACAGTCTTGAAGCGCTCGCGTTCATTCCATTCACTGGATATATACCAAGATTGGTATGGTATCACATGAATGCGTGGCGAACATAAATGACAGGTGATGCATTGTATATACCAGAGTATACGCTTCACTATCATGGTATATACCAGAGTGTACATGCATGAACGCATGACAGTCGTGCTATATATATAGTGAACTACATGTCATGACATGAACGCCTTCATTTGCCTCAAAGACAAACAATACCATGTATGCAGGTCCATTGCTGACTGCTTCGCATTACATCGATTCCCACAGTGCGTGGGATCAGCCGGATTTTTAGGGGCGAAGCTCCTTAGGGTGTGGGTCTGTCCCTCCTCTGTAGTCGTAGTAGTAGTAGTAGTAGGTAGGTAGGTAGCCACGTGTAGTGGAATGTACCCACTCCACGTGATAAAGATGACGATGACGCAGTATAGTGGAATGTACCCACTACACGTGATAACGATGAAGTATAAGCGCGTTCCAGTATAGTGGAATGTACCCACTACACGTGATAACGATGACGATGACGCTGATGACCATGAAGTATAAGCCCGTTCCAGACCACACATTCTCTTTCTGCCATGGATGAAAACGATCGAGCTTCGGCCACTCATCATCATTCACTTCGTGGATATGGCGTGATTTTTTTCTTTGTATTGGAACGCCCCATGTACAGTTCATGTGCGACCAGAAATTCCCTTTTCGCGATTACGCCAATTACGCTGCCTTTCCGTATGACAGTTTCTGTCTTCTACGTCGTAAACGTCGGGACTGAGGTACCATTTGCGCTTCGCAAATTAACAGCATTGTGTCCTGCTAAACTCCGCTTTCCTTCACCAGGACTCGTGAACCGGTTCCTGAGCATGGGAGTGTTCATTCCACTGGGGAAGCTGAGCTTCTCCCTCTACCTCGTCCATCCGTATGTTTTGTTCACCAAGGTGGTCACCATCAGGCAATTCAGGGCACTGGACCAATGGACAATGGTGAGACGCGCGCACACGGAACGAGCTTCGTTTTTAACCTTTAAACTTCAACTTGTATAAGCATTTTTTCGCAAGTCCGACAATCAGAGTCTGCTTAAACTAAACAGAAATTGCACTTACTTTTTTTCCCCGTCGAATTGAATTGTGCATGCTTATAAAAATTGATAGGCAAGTTTCAGTTCTTTTACTTGATATACAGCTCATGAAAAATGGGGACACTTGAGCGGGAACTACTGGCGGTATGCAGCGTTTATGCGCACTTTTATGCGAAGCTCATGAACATAAAGTTTTGTAGAAATTCTTTTATGGTTTACAGCTTACTGGGGGGATGATGAAGCACCGTGACTTCACATATTTCGGGGGGAATACGTACACACCGTGAAGAATTAACGTTTGTTCGGATCCTCGCAGTCGAATGAAAGTTATGTGTTTATTTTGTCTGGCCGTTCGTACAGTATAGTAAGAATCAGAGAAAGCGTAACAATGAATTTTACCTTGTTGCTATTTTCTCGTATTTGTCCACGATTTGGGCCTCTGCATGGCTGCTGTCATCGGGAATGGGCGTTTATGGAAACGAAAAGAATGGTGAAAAGTAGGCTTAATTATCTGCATTGTGGGAACCAACACTCTGGACGGCACATTCGAGATGAAGCTTAACGTCACTGGGGAAGACGCCTTCATGTAATGTTTCCATGTTACTAGCGAACACGGCCAAGGACTGCAGAAAAAGAGACAGTACAACCACTAGACTTCAATGATCTTTAATCGACATGAAAGGACAGAATATATAGAATTACATTGCGCACACGCAGGTGCCACGCCACAGACAAAGTGTTTCATAAGGGATTTCTCCGCCGCCTATCTGTACCGCCCGCACGCCCGTGGCTTTTGCTTGTGCAGATAGTCCAATTCTTTTTAAGGGGACACTAAAGGCAAATAAAAATTTGCGTCAGAGTGAAAGATCAATGTTTGGGGATGTGTAAAACGGCAATATTATCAACAGCAGTGCTCTAGTAATCGAGAAATTAAGGTAAATGTACGACACCACATGCGCTACGAGTGGGACATCTAGGAAATTATCCCAATGACGTCACAGCATCCGCCTTCAATTAATCACTGGTAATCCAAACCAGCTGCAGTAAAAAAAAAGTCACAGTTTCACCTACAAAGGTGAAGCAATGAATGCGATAGCAACAAATTCAAATGTTATTCGAAGTGAAGCTGGCAGCTAACTCTTTTAGATCCGATCTCACGCAACTTTACAAAATGCTGGTTTAAGAGCATACGGGCCGCTTCCGGGACACTGTTCAAACAATCTCCTCGCGTTGAGAGCGGAGCACGTAGGAGCCAGCCGCCCGCTGTCGGCTGCTGAGATTGCGAGATAACGTGTGCGCCAGCAACGACCGCGCTCGTAAAACCAAAGGTCGCAGTGGCTGCATGAGTGACCCCCCCCCCCCCCCCCCGCGTATTTCCGCCCTTGTTAAAGACGCGCGGGGCGTTTCTTCTCTTCTTGAGCATTCCCTGGCTGGTCGAACAGGCGGGGGGGATCTTATCGCTTACGCCTCGGAGCGACGGAGATGGGCTGGCTCGTTTGATATCCGCTTCAGCCGCGTTTGTCGCCCCTGCTCCCGCGCTGTTACCCGCGGGTAGAACGTACGATGCGCTGGGGGGATCTATCAATTTGGACTTTATACGCGAAATGACGGCGACGGCAAAAACCCGTCGAGGCTGTGCATATAATGGCTATCGCAATAAAAAAGAACCTTCCATGCATTACAACACACAATAAAATGCTGCTTGTCCGTTTCTGTTTAATTCATAGAAAAAAGAACCGCCTGGCGTTACTATGGGGAATGGCGCGAGTGGTTCAAAAGTAGCGTTTTCGCCTGGTTAGGCTGGATAGGTGGTGCCATCTAGCGGGGCCCAGTTGAACCCGGCCAACACAAACATCCACTGCGGCAAGCTTCAATGACCATTGTTGCTGCTGTGGCTCCCGCTACTTTCTCTCTGCTGCTACTAGTGTCGGTGGCCACGCAGTAACGGCGGGCAACGTTGGGCGCGGAAACAGTGAGATCAGAAATACCGCTTCAGGCGGGTGATTTGAACTGCGCTAACGCGATTCGGACCACTAAAACGTGATTTTATTTCCAAATAAGCACTTCCTTGGCACAAAAGTACAACATTCGAGGGTTCTGGACCGCTATTTCAACAATCAACGTCGACTTAATATTTGCCTTTAGTGTCCCTTTAAGGCGATAGTCTTAGATACCTCATCAAACGGAAAGTCTGACCGCCGGCGGCGACCGTCCGGCGCCTGTCGGGGGCAAGTGAAGTAAAAAATCATCATCACGTCATGACGTCATCGGATGTCGTCACCATGGCGTCAGAGATCACAAATATTTGTGACGTCATCATGACGTCACACATTCTGGTGTGACGTCATGTGACGTAACGCCACACGACGCCGTTGCAATTCCCTCCGTTGGGCATCGCACAAAACTGGAGAGCGCGCAACCTCAAGAGAACAAAATGAAGACGGATCTTGGCAGTGGCATGTGACGCCACGGCTTGTGTTTCCTGCTACCTCATACTTCGACTGAGAAGAAAAAGAAGATGGCTTTCGCCTTCGAGTCGTCCTAGGTGAATGCACTTGGGACTCTGTGAGTTTTTTCGACAATGCAATGGATGGAGTGCTGAGACATGCGTCACTCGCCCTGTGGATTTGGAGAGCCTCTATTATCTCCCTTTTTCTTTGTTCCTTTCCAACATGCTTCACAGAAGTAGCGTCATATGCCGGGATACAACCTTCCCACTTTTTGCGGTGCATCGCCAATAAACCTCCCACTGCAAGTGATCTATGAGCCGTACGATGCTCCCTGAGCCATTCATTAGCGCATCTGCCCGCCTGGCCTACACATTTGCCGCAGGCAACTGGAATGGTGCACACGTCTTCTGTTCTATAAATTGTAAACTTGAATTGGTGTTTTTTAGAACACCGCGGCTTCTCAGGTTCCGCCACTGCGGAGCATAGCAGCGCCAGCTTATTAAGGGCCGTGAACAGGACGCCAAGACCACATTTTTGCGCCACTTTCTTGAGCCGATGGGAAACGCCATGAACGCACGGGATTGCGAACCGTAGCCTGCGTTTGTTGTTGTTCGCTGTTTTAGATACGTAGATGATTTTCTTTTGATTCTTAATGTTGACGGCTTGCTCCATAGTGAAAGCTCTGTTTTTAAATGCGAAGCATTTCTCCGAGTACTGTAAGCACTTTTGCGTTTTTATCTATCTATCTATCTATCTATCTATCTATCTATCTATCTATCTATCTATCTATCTATCTATCTATCTATCTATTTAGCCGTCTACGTATGGGTGCTCTCGTGATCACCTCCTTGACTTGGGGTAGACCAAAATTTGTATGGGAGGGTAAGAGGTATTGACGAATAGGTCTGTCTCTTCATGACGTGAATAACGTGAAAATCCTGTCGCGTACGTCGTCAAACCCTTTCCTGCAGACACCTGTGGCACATACCCGTATACAACGGGCCGCGGTATGCGGGTAGGCGCCACACGTGTTTCACAATTTATATTTACCCAGGAACGGCGAGGACATACATTAGTAATTTAAATGCGAGAGCGTTCAGAAAAACTGACGTTGGCAGCGCTGACCCAACGAATGCAAATAATAAATATCAGGGTCCCAGCAGGAATCGAACCCAAGCAATCTGCGTGGCAATGAAGTAGTCTACCACAGAGCCACGCCAGGTCTCAGAACTGCTTTGGAAAAATACCCTATGCAGGCGTAATGGTGAAACGTCAATTGTGGTTGCAGTGCTGGCTATCTAATTTTATAAACATTACATATATACTCTTATGAGGCAGGCGTCATGTCGGGTTAACGTCAATTGTATACGTAAGCGCCATTCACTGTAGTTGGTCCACGAAGCACTATCCAGGGCTACCATCCTCGCAAGCACAAGTGCTACAAATCAGCTTACCGCTTCTGCTGTTGTTAGTATACCCATGTTTCTGTTGGCATCGTTACGCAACTGTAAACAACTGGTTATATAAAAGATATGCGACTGTTCAACATATGTCTGTGCGTACAACATTTGTACTTATCTTTAACGTCATTTGGTAACGTTTACCTCCAATAAAAAAATTACAACCCAGTCACCTTGCCTCCGCATGCTTCGCATAACATCGATTCCCATGGTACTTGGGATCTGCCAATTTTTTAAGCACTTTAGATATTTTAAATACGTGTGCGGAGGGGGGTCTGTGGTTCACTCATGAAATGCCTGTGAATGGCACCATCAAGTTTTTAGAACCGCCCCTCAGCTTCACGGGGTAGCGCACATGCTGGATGTACAAGCTGCGTTCCAAAAAAAAAAAGAGGTTCTTAATTATGCATCAACTCATTCGAAGCTGGTAAAGCGCGGAATTGGGATGAATAGCCTGCGTGCGGCCTTGCAGAGGTCCTGCCCACGCAATGTTCAGGCTAGCTTGAGTGGAGAACTTGCGTGTCTTTAAGGCGGACTACCCTCGGGAAACCGTGGTGTCGGTTGTTGAAGCGCTCTTGAGTGCTCAACGCTAGCTCAAGAGGGAATGAGACCAAGGTGGATCTAGACAAACGCAAGATACGGGTTGCAATCCCGTACGTTCACGGCGTTTCCCATCGGCTCAAGAGAGTGGCACAAAAATGTGGTCTTCGCGTCCTGTTCACGGCGCCTAATAAGCTGGCGCTGCTATGCTCCACAGGGACGGAACCTGAGAAGCCGTGGTGTTCTAAGAAACACCAACCCAAGTTTACACCCTGTAGAGCAGGAGTCGTGTAAACCATTCCACTTGCCTGCGACAAGGGGTATAAATGCTAGACGGGCAGATGCGTTAACGAACGGCTCAGGGAGCATCGTACGGCTGTTAGATCACTAGCAGGGGGGTGGGGGTGGGTGTGGGGTTATTGGCGATGCCCTGCAAAAAGGGCGGAGGTTGTATCCCGGCATATGACGCTACTTCTGTGATGAATGTTGGAGGGCAACAAAAAAAGAAAAGGAAAAAAAAGGAGATAGTAGATGCTCTCCAAATCAACAGGGCGGGCGACGCATGTGTCAGCACACTATCCATTGCATTGTCGACAAAAGAATTAAACTATTTGTAGAAGCAAAACCCATGTTTGTGCGGGCGTTACAGATAGTTGGCGGTGAAATTCCTTTTGAAAAACTTTGGGACGTTGCATGCATCTGCGCGTGCGCAATGGAACTCTATATATTGTGTCCTTCATGTAGATTAAAAAATCAGTTGCAGTCTAGCGGTTCTCATGTTTCTTTCTCTGTTGTCCTTGTGTGTGTTCGCCATTAATATGGAAGCATTCAGTCAATACCGACTAGCCCAGCTAAATGCATGAACCTTTATGCAATTCAGAAATTCGCATAGCGACCGCTCTAGCTCGTTTACAAGTGCAGTGAAGCCGCACCGCTGTGGTGTCTGAATTCGGGGGGATTATAGGCCTCCCTTCTGTTGAAAGCGAAAGAGGGACCCGCTGTCTGAGGCCAGACCACAGCGGTAAGCCCACGATGAAGTGCTCGAGCTCCTCCTTGGCGTTGCTGGGGCTGAAGCTGCGCATATAGGAGTGTTATAGGCATAGGTCGGCGAACTCACTTTTCATTAGACTCACTCAGACTACGCTCGAGCCGTGAGTGTGAGTTTCTGAATGAGTCCAGCTGAGTAAATATTCTGGTGAGTCGTTATGCTTTAAAATAAGTCGTACCTGATGTGTTACTCCACCTCACACGTCGAAAAATATAGGCTCAAGGAATGAATCTCGGACTATATATAGTCAGGGATATCTACATATCAGCTTATCTTGAACTGTCATAGACTGGCCAAAATATTATTCTAGGACTGATCTGCACAGTGCACAAGCGCGATATATTTTATTCCTCTTGCCCGCCTCGGTGGAACAGTGGTTAAGGTGCTCGGCTGCAGACCCGAAGATCGCGGGCTCGATCCCAGCTGCGGCGGTCGCATTTCGGGGTAGGCGAAATGGTAGAAGGTCGTGTACTGTGCCAAGTCATTGCACGTTAAAGGACACCAGATGGTCGAAATTTCCGGAGCCCTTCACTACGGCGTCTCTTATAACCATATATATCGTGGTTTTGGGACGTAAAACCCCAGATATTATCATTATATTTATTCTTCTTCAAGCATAAACATCCCTCCACAATTCCCAGATCTGTTCTTTTTCAAGCATGGCTCACTAAAATATATGTAGTTGAAGAGCTGGCTAACTTTACTTCTTTATGACCACTTCCTGTCCTTACTACCAAGTTGACTCGGCGAAAGCGAAATAATCACTGAATATTCAGCGCATTCGAGGACCGGTAAAATGAATGATGGTTCGGAGCAAATAAGTCTATTAGTGTGTTCGGCTGGGCATTCGTTAAGCGAATGGCTACACTTTCTGCTGCCACCGTTGCCTCCAATCCAAATCGCCGTCGTCGTATCTACTGAAGACGAGGAGCATCAAATCCGTCGGACCCTCGGTTACAGCGTACAAAACTGGGCGAGTTGGTTGAACTTCATGGTTTTTAAAAGCAGCGCAAAAAGACGGTACACAAGATGAAGGAGGACACAGGACAAGCGCTGAACTAGCAACTGTCGTCTTTATCAAAAGAAAGCGAATAAATACAAGCAGTTTTGCTGCGTGCGCACCCTCTAAGCTGCAGAAATTGTCACGTGTTTTCAAGTAGGCTCATTTCACAATCATGAAGATAGATAGATGGGGCGGAAATGCAAGTATCATGATTTTTCTTGATGTGGAAAGCTTCGATGATTTCACGTGATCTTTGATCCATGTGCCTGAAGATGACATGCGTACGATCGAACAAAGGTTTACAGCCACATGAGCGACAATGATAAGACAAATGTGATGTGGGTGTGCCCTTCAATGTGTTGCTGTGTTGGCGGAGCCTCTCGTTAAGGCAGGCGCCAGTCTGTCCTATATAGACTTTTCCACATGTTAATGGGATATTGTAAACAACACCACACACGCACGTTACAAATCGAGTGCGATGCTTAACGGAGCACACATTCCTTTTTTGCTGAACCTGCCATTGTTCTATCTACAGCGGCGCATGCTCTCCCAAGCTTACCGCGAGCGGAGAACACAACATTTACGTCAAAGCCTTTTGCAATCTTTTTGAGCCTGTGTGACAGTCCATGAACATATGGAATAACAGCGAAATTCTTAGGCTTTTCAGTGGAGCTTGTGCGTTGCCCAGACCGTGCTGCAGATAGCTTCAAAGATTTTAGCAACCTGAGGGAAATACATGATAAGGTTGAACTTGGGAAGCCCGCATTTTTTAACCGAGCCAACTGTTCCTGAAAGCTGGCCTCGACCTTATGGTGACAAGACTTGTTAAGGGCAGATTTTAGTGAATTGAAGGCAATGCCTTGTCCTGTGTCCTCCTTCATCTTGTGTACCGTCTTTTTGCGCTGCTTTTAAAAACCATGACCCTCGGTTGTTTGTCATTAATCGTGAAACGCTGTGAGGAAGCATTGTCTTCCGAGCCTCGGTGCGAGAGAAGCAAAAGCCCCCCAAGGATACTCTTCCCAGGCTAGTGGATGTGCGGAATAGAAGCTTGCGCGAACAAAAGAGAGCACACAATCAGCGCAGTCGCCTTTCTCTGTGCTTCCTTTTATTGCGATAGCAATTACATGGACACTCTCGGCGGATTTTTGCCATCACCGTATGGTTCCGCATATGTATAGGTATGTATATATATATGAAAAAGGCACAAAATAAATAATTTAAGTCAGAATAAAAAATTCTGAAGCACCCGACCAATCGAACCAGCGACCCCTTGCTCCGCAGCGCGCTGCGTTCGACAACTCAACCACGCGCCCCGCATGTTGTGGTGTGATAACGGCGAGCTATTTATATGCACCATTTACCGCTGGCGGTACGCAGATCTCGGAGGAGCTTGGACGTGTTTTAAATGCGAAGCATTTCTTAGCGAACTTCGGCGACTTTGAGCGTATCTAGCTATCTATCTATCTAGCCACCTACGACTTTGTGCTCTCCTGGCCGTTTCGTTAACGGGATTTATACCAAAATTGGTAGGGCATAACATAACTGTATGTCGAACATAAATGACAGATGGTACAATGAAAATCATGACATCCATGTCATGAACAACATGATTTACATGCCGCGTTCATGGTGCGCTCACAGCCGCGTTTCGCTAGCTTGATCTACACCACATTTGGTATTGCGCGACGTGACTGTATGACGAATGTAAATGACAAATGGTAATATGAAAATCATGACATGTCATGTACAGCATGACTTGCATGCCACGCTCATGGTGCGCTCACAGCCGTTTCGCTAGCTTGATATACACCAAATTCGGTATTGCGTGACGTTACTGTATGACGAACATGAATGGCAAGTGGTATAATGAAAACCATGACATTTCATGTGAGCATGACTTGCATGCCACGCTCATGGTGCGCTTGCGGCCAGTTCGCTGGCATGATATACACTAAATTTGGTAGTGCGCGACGGGTCTGTATGAAGAACGTAAGTGGCAGGTCGTAACATGAAAATTATGACATGGATCTCATGTACAACGCCATTTACATGCAACGCTCATGGTGCGCTTGCGTCCAGTTCGCTAGCTTGATCTACACCAAAATGGGTATTGCGCGACGTGACTGTATGACGAACATGACTTGCAGGGGACAACATGAAAATCGCGACATGCATGTTACGTACAGCATGATCTGCTGCTTGCTTGCTGTTTCGCATTACATCGATTCCCACAATGCGTGGGACCTTCCGGTTTTTTTTTCGATCACGCAACGCTTCTACATTTTCTTTTAAATTGAAAACTGCCCTTGAGACGCGCACGGAAAATGGCCCTTTTCTGTACTCACCCGTGATGTGGCTACAGAACAAAAGGAACACCGGGAACACCTTGGGTTCGACGCTACCGCGTGGCTGGAGACGCAGAGGGCATCGCAGTTCATACCACGCGATCTTACAAAGTCTCTTACACTAAATTACTCAATAGTAGAACTCTCCGTGTCAGCTAAAACATTAGTTGTTATTTTTCATGATCTGATGACATGAGACCACCATACCGATAACTTAAAATCTAAGCTTTACAAAGCTTTAGGCATGCTGTGCAGATGCGAGAGATTTCTACCAATACCACAGAAACTCATGATATATATGACGCACTATTTGCTTCGCATCTGCGCTATTGTCACCTAGTTTGGTCCAATAGTGGAAAAAATGATTAGGTAATTTAGTAACACTGCAGAAGCAAGCCTTACGGGCTATTGCTGATGTACCTTACAATGAGCTTGCGCGTGATCTGTTTCTGAAATTTAAAATTATCCCTGTTGACCGCCTATAGGAATATCATTTTATGTGTTTTTTTAAACGTGAAACGATTAAGGGTACTACTCGTACCAGGAACATTGCGAACTTCCTAACCTACAAATCATCTCGCCGAAACCGATACACAGAACATTGGGCAGTTCTGCGACCACGCACAAAATATGGCCTTCAAACACTTTCCTACGGTCTTCCCTCAACACTAAATATAAATTATGCGATGCAAACATACGTTACATTCCTGAAAACGCATTAGCCCTACTTCAACTGTTATTATGAATGTCACCCTTACTTTTGTGTTTCTTGAAATGTGCTTCCTGCTGTATTTTTATCAGTTGCTAAATTCACAGTTTTTTCTTATGCTCTGTGTATTTTTATTTTAATGTTGCAACAAGTTTACTTATTGGGAATTCTCGTGATATGTTACTGCTGTTATAGTAGGGGGAGGTGGGACCAGTGAAGCTGCTTTTAAGCAGCTTTTATCCCGCCATACTTGCTGTTTATGCATGTTGTGTACTTACGTTGTAATAAAAAACTTCAAAAACTTCAACCTTCAAAGTTGCGACTTACGATGACTTTCCTCTGTCACGCAGCTCACGGATGCCATTTGGCTGCTGTTCCTCAGCTTGTTCTTCGCCTTCATATTCTACATTGTGTGTGAATGTCCCATCACCAATCTTGATAAGGTGGCAGTGGACGCCATCTTGAAGAGAAGGAGGCGAGATGCAACCAACGACGCCCCTCCAGCGAACGTTCGCCCCAACAACGTCGAGTTAGGCGGCTGCGGTGCACAGGGCTTTACAAAAAGCTTGAGTCCCTGAAGTACTTACATAAATGTGCATCATGCTCGAGATGCTTTGCGTATTTCTTGTTTTCATTGCACACACATAGATTGGTTCATCAGTTATCGGCATTTACTGGGTCATCCATGATTCGATACAGCTCTTTAACTAAAAGTTCTTTCCTACGTCATTCGTTTTATTAGTGACCCTATGTATAAAGCTTCTTCATGTACCAGTAAATTTTTTTTACCTTTTTTTTGACTAGGGTGATTGCAATAAGTCAGCGTTCTAAAAGTAGACACAAACAGTCATGCTTAATTTACTCAAACTTTCTAGCGAGAGGAAGATGGCAAGTTGGGCCAGTTGGTTGGTATTAATGTTTAACTTGGTTACAGCCCGACACAGACAAAGACAAAAGGAAGAAAAGTACACCACGGCGTTACCATAGTATTTTCTAACAAGAAGATATTATGGTAACTTATTTATATTGTCGAGCATTCAATTGGAATAAATAAAACGCTCTTTATCGCTCTTTCACAGGACGGAAGAGAATGAAATTTACGCACTCGTCGCTCCGGAGCTCCAGTTAATAGAAAAATGGTATGTCTACCCACGTCTCCCGTGGCCAGGAATAATTAGAACTATATCAGGAAAGAAAGCCAAGGAAAGTAGAGGGGGGTGTTATTTGTAGTGATTATGATGCCAATGTAAAGAAAGTAAGGTGGACGAAAAGATAACTTGCCGCTGGCAGGGACCAAACCTACGACCTTCAAATAATGCGTCCAATGCTCTACCAACTGAGCTACGGTGGTGGTCATTCCCCCCGTCCACTTTATGGGGTATATATGTGCATTTAAACCTGGCAGTGTTAGTGGGCGCCGCTAGTAGCCATGACGGCGAGTACTGAACACCCTTTTTTCTGCCTGCTGGTGTCCCGAAGCAAGTGACAGTGACGAAGAACGTGCTGGAATAGGGCCGTACCCGTATATCACGACGTAGCTGTGTGACGCCGGCGCAGGGGCATGGCTAGCGCCACGTTAAGTGGTGCGGCAGGTGCGCGTCGTCGCCGCCTCCAGCGATGAAAACGCTCCACTACGTATCATGCGACAATCTGTATTATACGCAGCCATAAGGTAGAACTACTCGAAGTCACGGTATAACGTGTAGACGGCTCGTCTTGTGGATATATTATGGGGCAAGCTTCATACTTAATTACTAGCACGATCGTTACACTTTTTTTTTGCTTCTCGAATATTTGCGCAGCGTTTGTTTGATTCTCTTCTAACTGTATTCGATTAATTTAAATGATTGACCTACCAATGCATGTATCATCTAACATCCGTATGTTTGCAGACTATTGCATAATTTATCGTAAAATTAACAGCGTTTCCGATACTACGTCTCTTCGAAATGACTTGCGAAGTGTGCAAGGGTGGTGCTACCTTTGGCTAATGCAACTAAACCCTAACAAATGCAAGACTGTCTCTTTCCACAGCCGTAAATATCCGCTTATTCTCTCTTACCATATTGCTAGCGCCAACCTTGAAGTATTTCCTTCCTACAAATATCTCGGAGTAACCCTTTGTAGTGATTTAACCTGGGCGAGACACATTACGAATATCATTTCATCTATAAAACAATCGGGTTCTTAAAACGCTATCAGCGCCATGCCCCTCAAACTGCAAAACTACTCGCCTATCAGTCTCTCACCAAGACGAAGTTAGAACATGCATTCTCCATTATTGAACCCTCATCAAATATATCTCAACAATCAACTCGAATCGCTTCAAAATCGAGCTACAAGATTTATTCATTCTAAGTACTCGTTTGACGTCAGCATATCAGCACTGAAAACAGAATCCGGATTATCATTACTCGCACCTCGTCGCCGCAGTGCTAGCATTTGTCTTTTTCACAAGTTTTCTTTACAGCTCCCTCGGCAAGCCACCATACATTCTTCCCCCCGACACGCATCTGCAGTCGCACCGGTCACCCGCAACAAGTGTCGAGCCCGCGTGCCCGCACCGTCACTTTTTCGTCTTCGTTGTTTTTTCGTGCAGAAACAGGCTGGAACGGCCTTTCCAACGACATCACAGCCATAACCTGTCCTTCCAAGTTTTTGACTACTATTACTGATTACTTGGCACTGTATTAAAATATGGCTTTTAGTTCTCATGCATGTACCCACCCCTTACGTAAAACGCCTTGAATGCGGTCTTTAAGGAATAAAAATGAAATGAAATGAAATGTCTTGGTGCTGTCGGTCGAATGCCAGCGGTCGCGTTTCACTTGTGCCTCCTATTTTTTTTCTTCGCTAGCTGTTTCGAGAGACAACATCCAATGTCGCAATCATTAAGACTCTGAAGCCGAAACAAAGACAGCAAAGACTCTGCGACGCAATTCCCATTAGGTCAACACTGGCACCGCACAGCTGCATGCGCAATTCGATATATTTGCATCACGATTAATATTCATGTCCATTAGAGCATACACGTTGTCACCCTGCACGCGATTCGCCACGAAGGACTCTGAAAAGGTGGAGAGGTTCAACAATAAAGAGCTTGCTGGTTCAGCTTTCAGCACCTCAGTACGTCGCAGGCATTTATTCGCATTTACAAGAGGTTGCCGCGAAATTTACTTTTGCTGAAGACCTTCTTTACTCTAAGGATCTCATGAGTGGGCTTTGAGTGCGGCCCGACCGATCCGTTTTCACGACATTCACACTCTGTACGAGATATTTTGATGTTAGCGTATCCTTAAACCTGATACACTTGCCCTTTTATTCTGAAATAATGAATTTCCTTCGCGTTTTGAGCATTACTCACACCACTATGAACGAAAACGTTGGGGACGCAGAGAAATTTCAACTCGCCAGCACCGCATAGCTGGGTCCGCTGACCACGGCGCCATCTATTGACTCGCTGCAGAGCTACTAGGTGAGGCCGGGAGTAGCCGAACATACTTAGGCCGCTCAGGCACACGCAGTGTCAACACCTTAATACTCTTACACCGTGCGCAATTTATACGTGGCGTTAACTGCTACAGACACGGAAAGTACAGGGTAATATGGGTGCATTCCGGAGCCAAAAATAATTCATACAGATATCCCTCGTCATTTATATATTTAATCTTTGAACACAGCAAACGTCACGGAGACCAAAAGAAAATATTTTTAGCAGCCTAACGTAAGCAAACCAAATAAAGGAAAGTACGTATTTGAAAAGTACTACAGTGAACTCTCACTTGAACGAACGTCCGGTTTAACGAATATTTCAGAATAACGAACTCTTAGATAATCCCCGGTGGTTTTCCTATGCATTCCATGCAAAAATCTTTAAGTTAAACGAACTACTGAGTAGTGAATATTTCAGTTGAACGAACTTGATCCGTGGACCCGGGCTCATTTTAAAATCAAATTAGTGAAGTTTTGCGCTCTTCAGCACTGGCGTAGCTGATTTGTGCCGCCCCCCAAATTGCCCATATACATCGGTGGAGGTGCAACATCGCTTGTGCATGCAGTACCACCGAGGCAAATCGACAGTGCGGGAGACGAAAACGAGCCATGTGCGCTTCAGTAGCTATACGCAGAGTTGTCAGATTTAGAAATTGTTTCCAGTGTTCGTCCAAAACCGAAAGAAGAAGAGTGCGACGAAGAAGTTGTAATGGCTCAGGCAGGTTCAAATCCTGTATCTCTAGCCGAGGCTGTAGGATATATTAAAAAGTTGCGGGATATTGTGTCACAGCAACAAGCTGTGCCAGAGACAGTGCGCAGAGACGTAAACTCTCTTGACAGCTTTGTCTCTTCTTGCGCTTTAAGGGTGCCAGTACAAATGAAAATTGCAGAATTATTTAAAAAATAAATTGCATTTCACACGTTTGACTTGATTTCTGCTGTGCCCAAGGCTGTTCCGTATTCCAGTGAATATTCAGTTTGGTGAAATTTCAGTTCAGTGAACTATTTCCTTGGGCCCCTTGAAGTTCACTGTCTCCCATAGCGATTAGGAACTTACTTAACGGTGACGAACCAGTTATAACAGGAAATGAATCGCAGTATTTTATGACAAGAAAAAAATGCGTGCTACCCTATACACAAGTCTTTTTGAATTAAAAGCATCAGAACGGCCAGTACAGTGCCTTTTAGGATGTTCGTTACACGTGCAGGCACATACACAATAGGCGCGCTAAAACACTCGTAGCATAATTTTGCTGTCATCATACAAACTGTTGCAGCAGGGTTGCTGCCGGGTGGAATTAAAAAGGAGCCAGAACTGAAGCTAAAAGTAGAAAAAGTAGCCATTCCATTTAATTTTATCCCGAAATTTGTAGCCAGAGTGAACAGAAGGTGTATTATTAGTGGAGTTATTATTACTGAACAATAAATTAATTATACCACTTTGAGTAACTAAAGCCATTGAGGGTAATCTGCGATGTTCGCATGCGAGTTTAAAACTGATGGCTTATGCTACATTATTTGGAACAATCTCGGAGGATGTCTCTCTTTTCGGGACCCTGCCGAAGTAACATTCATTAGACAATTTTAGTTCAGCGTGCGCAACGGCCTAGAGCACGCAACGCGCCGAGGGAGCAAGACTGCGCATGCGCTGAACCTGTGAGAGATGCGTGCGCTTGTGCACGCAGGGGATGCGCACGCTAGGTTTCAGCACTTACGTTGCGCCCGCTACAGCCGTTGCGTATCTTACCGGCGGCTCTCTGGCGAGATCTCGACCAAACTAGAGCAAAACAGACAAGATGGCCGTGACCGACAGGAGCATGGTGGTGGTGCCAGCGAACGAAGTCCGCGTGAATTTTGGCGTTGCCTTTGATTTGAAGCTCATGTAAGTAGCCTGGACCCAATCGGTGAAGAGGTGCAGTGAATTGTGATTGCTGCTAAGAACAGTGGCGTAGCCAGGGGGGTGGCACACCGGGTCCGCCTCCCCCTCCCCCCCGAAATTTTTGTTGCCATAGCATACAGAACCCAAAATGACACTCGACCACATCTGCCGGCCCGGCCCCCACTTAAGCTGTAGGGAGTCCCCCCCCCCCCCCCGCCCCCAGGAAACTATTTCTGCCTACGCCGCTGGCTTAGCCGGAGCACAACACATGATGACCGGGCAGCGTCAGTTCCAGCGCGCCGGCTATTTTGTCAGGAAATCAGTCTTACAAAGAAACAAGAACCCGATCGGGACGGGAAGCACCGCGATGGATTTTTGGATTGTGCACGGGGCGTCGAGCATATAATATCTTTGAACTGTGGTGGTTGCTACGTGTGTCAAACCGACAGAAGTCTGAATGATTCCCTGCAAAAGCATGTCAAGTGCTAAACACAAAAGGAGTGGTCCTAGCCATGCACTGTAGCACATGTGAATGCGCGTCCGTGTTCGACCAAGCTAAGGTGATTGTCTCGCGCACGGACGAGCCTCATGGGCATCCTCTTCATTGTGGAAGTAGCTTCTATGGCACGTGAAGAATGCCCATGAATAAGCCGGGGAGCTGGCATTCCTGGAAGACGCCGGCGCCAATGGTGGGGGTCTCTTTATCTTTAGCTTTTAGGCAATCCTTGCTGGGTTCTTTCTTTTTTTCTGTCTTCTTCTTACAAAATGTCTGTATCTGTAGGAAATAATAAACTTTCAGTTCGCAGTAAGCGCTCAACTTCGTCGTCTCTGTGTCCCTCGTGCTGCTTCGCTCTGCATCGCCTTAACAAAGATCGAACTTCAACTGGCCCGAACAACCAAAACCACTACTCGTCGTCGAAAAAGCTCGGCTTGTCTCATAGCTTGACCTTGTACGTTGCATCGAACAATATCGGTTATTACAGCTTATTGTTTCGCCACTAGATGGCGCGAAGCAACACTCAAAGGCACTGGAAGAAAAAGAAGAAGCTTTATTTCCGGGAAGAGATAACAGGAATTTAGGAGCGCACTACCCCGGATTTAGATGGGGTTCCCTTCAGTCTCGTTTACGAACTAGTATATAACTTCAGTAAAACTTTTTTTGGGCCTAGCTGGTTCATAATCCTAGATGTACATTTACAGCGCAAACACAAAGACGCACCACAAAAGAAAGAAACGACACACACAACGCTTGTGTGTGTCGTTTCTTTCTTTTGTGGTGCGTCTTTGCGTTTGCGCTGTAAATGTACATCTAGTAGTATATAACACTAAAGAAGCACTGTTGAAAGCCGTAGAAAAATGCTTACAGGACAGGCAAATACCGGACAGTTGGTGAACAAGTAAAATGAACTTAATCTATAAAGGCAAGAGAGGAAAGGATAACATTCGCTCGTATAGACTGCTAACCATTGCATCGGTATTATACAGGCAGTAAAAATAAAAATAGGATCGTGGGCAGCCCATGACGATATTTTGTGAGAACTTCAGAAGTGAATTCGAATATCGACAGGTGGTTAGACGATAACCTGTTTGTTATTACTCAGTGTATAGAAATATCTAAAATAGAAAACAGGTCCTTGTACGTGGCTTCTCTAGACATTACGGGGCGTATGACAACGTTAATTATTAAATTTTGGGAAATATATTGAAAGAAATTGGCACAGGCGACGACAGTACACAGCTTTTTAAGGATTGTAACGTGCTGCTGTGCGAATGGTACAAATGACGGAACAAGACAGGACGGTTGGTGCGCAATGTGTATCTTTGACGTGCTTTGCGAAAATAAACAGTTGAAAGTTTGCGCACCAACCATCCTGTCCTCTTGTTCCGTCATTTGTTTGTACCATTCGTCCCAGCGCAGCTACGTTACAATGCCGTACCAACTAGCCCAAATTGAAGCTTTGCTAAGCTTTTAAGGAAAATATCCCGATAAAATACAGTTTGCATACAATGGGAAGGAACAAACAGCAAAGAGAACGCTGATAATAGCAAGGGGCTGAGACAGGGATGTCCTTTGTCCCCGCTGTTATTCATGCTGTACATGGTGAAGATGGAAAAAACGCTGGAAGGTAGGAACATTCGTTTTAATCTGTCACACAAACAGGTCGGCGTGATGACTGAGCAGAAGCTTCCAGCTTTATTTTACACTGACAATATTTTCTCATTTGCGGACAGTCGATATAGCGGCTGGCGGATATATGCGGAAGGAAAGGTGAAGCTCTAGGACTAGGATTTATGGTAACAAAATGTAGATTCATGGAATTCAATGATGCCCAGTGATCAGGCGGTGTCAGTACAGGGCCAAGAAATACCGAGGGTTAGCGAATACAAGTACCTAGGAATATGGGTAAATGAGGGTGATCGGCACAGGTATAGGAAAAAGCCTCGGTAGCAAAGAGAAATAGGAATGCTGCAATAATGAAGCACATAGCGTTATGGGGATACAATAGGTATAAGGTGCTTCGAGCTCTGTGGAAAGGTGTAATGATTCCGGGGCTTACATTCTGGAACCCAGTGGTGTGCATGAGGTCGGTGGTGCAATCAGTAATGGATGTGAATCAAAGGACTGTGGGACGCCTTACGTTGGGCGCTCACGGGAAGACGACGAATGAAGCTGTGAAGGGCGATATGGGATGGACAAGTTTTGAGGTGAGGGAAGCTCAGAACAAAATGAGGTTCGAAGAGTAGCTAAGGGATACGAGAGTAGATGGGCAGAGATGGTGTTCCGGTATTTGTATAGGAAGCGCGTTCGTACAGTGAAGAAAAAGAACTACACTATAAGAAAACAAAAAAGAGTACGCCTGACAATTTTCGGAGAGCTCTGATTCGTTTAAAGAAGCACAGTGACTCTCTTCGTGGGTCATTGTCGGTGAGCTTTAGGAGAGTTTCCGGACCCTCTTAGGAACTGGATAAGGCGCGCACACAGACACGGACACTAGAAGGAAAAAAACGCAAAACAACACAGGCGCCACTGGCAACAATAGTTTATTGGAAAGAAAGGCATATACATATATATCACTTCTGTCACATGACCTGGCTAGTGAAACAGCAAAAGAAGAAAGAAAAAAAAATACTCATGGGGCTAGAAAACACGTGCCTCAGATGAGACCGTCAGAGTGTTCATGAGATATGAAAATTCGTTGTCGGTTAATGTGATGGAGGTTCAGCTTAAGCATTTCCCCCCCGCATCGCCTAATGTGAAACGTCTCTACCAGCGCGTTCTATCTCTGGTAGTCCAATCTGGGCGTCTAGATAAAATAGTAGCATCACAAAAAAAAAAAAAACGGTTTGCAACCGCACGAGCTGCAATGTTTTTTTTTTTCATTACGTGAGTTTGCCCTACGGCATCAATACATTTTACACAAAACTGTGTAGCTGCGTTTCCTCCATGAAGTGCAGGAGGTACCCTATGGTTCGGGCCGTATATCCATCGCTGCAAGTCAGGCGGCCTGGTGTGCTGAAGTTCCGCACGCCGCAGATGGCGTCGACGAGCCGCTTGAAGCCCAGGGCATGTCCATAGGAGGTGGTTCAGGTCTGCTTCCCGCACCGGCGCAGGACAAAATGGACAGCTCGAAGTTGTGTCGGTGTCGCCCCACTTCGCGAGGATTGAAGGCGTCACAGCTGCACTCACGCGAACCTTCGGAGCGATACCTCCTCTTGACGAGTAAGACCACTCGGGAGGTCATGACCACGCGGAGGTATGAGAGCTCGCGTGGTGCGCCGAAGATTTTCTTTGTGAATGTCCACAGTGTCAGAAGGTGGCAGCAGGAGCAGAGGTAAGGGGTACATGACGGTTACAGGATGGCAAGCGGCATTTGCCGCGGCATGAGCCAGGACACTAGATCGGCGAATCCAACACACTCGAACTGAGCACGGATAAGCTGCAGCGCAACGGTGAAATTGCTCTGCTACACCCACAGAACGGTCAACGCGACGGAGTACGCGAACAGCTTGTGTCGAGTCCGTGTAAAGGATCAGACATGAAGGGTGGTGCATCTCGACGAGCGGTTGAAGTGCGGCAAGACCATCACAGAGAGCAACTAACTCTGCTAGGACGGATGTAATGGGCATGTCTAACGCATAAGAGCAGGTCTGGTTGACATGTGGGTGAGAACGGCACACTAAGGAAGTGTGAAGTATAGATGATGTCAACCCGGCGTCCACATATGCTCTTAGTTCAAGTGTCTGAGATGCCGAAAGTAAAGGGCGGAACGGGGTGCACCTAGAGATAGTGTTTCCGTTCACCTCTTGACGGATACACCCCAGAGGCTTGTTGGTGGTCACTTGGCAATGATCCCATGGTGGCACTTACAACGTAGGTTCGTCAAGCGAAGGGGCTTTAGGGTCCATGTAATGCGCTAAGACAGCAGCCGCAGGAACACTGCTGTGCTTTATCATCCTTGCCTTGCGTCTTTGGTGAATGAGCTCGTCTAGCGTATTGAGCTGTGCTTCTACCTGGAGTGTCGGAATCTGAGTGAACCTTGGAAGGCCTGTGATCACACGCATGGCTTCACGATTCAGAGTTTCCAATCACGCCCATTCTGCTTTCGTGAAGTGCTGGAACTGTGCTTGGTACACTAATCGAGGCTGGAATACCGAGCATACCAGTTGCCGTGCGATACGAGTTCGCGCTCCGCCCCTTCGCTGAGCGATGCGACGAAAAAGATGCAGCATGCTGGAGGCGGTTCTGTGTGCAGACCGAAGCCATAGGGAGCCCGATCCAGATGCAGAAAAGTCTACACCAAGGACGCGGATTGTAGACGCCTCCGTGAGAACACGACCATCAAGCGTAAGTCGCATAGGGGTTCGGTCAAGCTTGCGGCGGCCCCACTTATTGGCAATGCTCATGCAGGTAGTCTTTTCTTGTGAGAGTGTGAGTCCCACTGAAGAGCACCAGGAAGATGTTGCATCGAGCGCTGCCTGCAGTGCCCGCACTTGATGGTCCAAAGAAGAGTGAGTCGACCACACAGTCACATCATCAGCATACATAAGAAATTTTAAGTCGGGAATGCTTGATAGCTTCCACGCCATCGGTAGTAAGGCAACGTTGAATAAAACTGGCGCAAGAACAGACCCCTGTGGAACACCACGTCGCGTGTTGAACTGACCGTAGCTGTTAACCAAGATGCGGACAGAAAAGGAGCGCTCTCCAAGAAAGGAACTGATGAAGGCTCGGACACGACCAGGCATGCGAATCCATTGAAGAACCTCAAGGATTGCTTCGTAGCTGACGTTGTCATAGGCTCGATGTATGTCCATTGCAATCAAAGTTCGTACGCGGTGTGAGCGGCCACCTATAAGCATCGCAGAGGAGAGGTACTGTAGGCCATCCTCGGTTCCAAGTTGAGGCCGAAATCCGATCTGGGCGGGGTGATACCACTTGAAGTGTTCCAGCCACCATGTAAGGCGCGTAGCCACCATTCGCTCCAGGGTGTTTACATAAAGTTATAGTGAGCGCAATTGGTCGCAGGTTCCCGAGAATGCCAGTGGGTTTGCCTTGTTTTGGGATGGCTACAACAACCGCATGTTTCCAGCTGCAATGTTGGGGCATGTGTGAACTGTCTTTTGCATCCAACGATCTTCTGTGTTCCTGCAACCTGGCATTTATACATCTTCCCGTTTGGCCAATGTAAATGTGACCACAGGACAATGGTACCAAATAGACAACACCTCTTTCACACTTTAAATACGACTGCCTGTGATTCACGCCGCATCCTCGTCGTTTTGGACATTTTGTGTTTTGCGATAGTTGTCTATCTATTCAGCTACATAACTTGTTTAACTTGTTTAGGGGCCGAAAAAACTACCCCGACGTCATACCTATTCGCAATCTTTTTAATCCATGTGACAGCCTGTCTATGTAGGGGATGATAGAGTGCTTTTTAACAGGTACCTTTACTTTATCAATTGCTCGGTCTTCGTGTTTTATTGCTTTCAGTAGCTTCTGCGCAATCTTGCGTAGGGCGGGCTGAGGGAAGCTCTGCTCAATCCTTCTAGTTGATTTGAGAAACTTTCTGCTGTTTTGTCAGAGCACGATTTTTTTAATGGCGGAACTCAGAGAAGACATACCAATTCCCATCTTAACAATTTTCGAATGCCCTGAGTTTAAGTTGAGTAAGGAATTTTTTTGATCGTGGCATGTCTGCCCAGCATATGTGGTTAGCTTCACGATGCAATTTTAAATCTAAAAACTGAATTTTTTCATCCTTCGGAAGTTCAACTGTAAAGTCAAGTCCGCATCCAAATTGTTTAAACACCTTCAAAACTTCATTCACACTGCTATCGAGAGGATCCGGCCTGATGAACGCTAGAAAATCATCAACATAACGAACAATTCTAGTGGCTACTCCCCCTAAACTATGCGTCATTTGACTGTTGATCATTGTGAGAAGAATGTTGCTCAGGATAGGGGCAACTCTGGAACCTATGCAGACTTCTGTTTTTTGAAGATAAAACGGACCATTTCATTCAACAAAAGTTGACTTTAAATAAAACGACAGGATTTCTAAAAAAGTGCCAACTGACTCTCCGCATTTACTCGTGAACCTTTGCTCGTCATTGTCGTCCGTAACACAGCTTAACACTCTTCATAAGTTCATCAAACGGCATCGAATAATGCAAGTCCTGTATATTCACACTGAGAAAATAGCAGTTACTGGGGTTCGACACTTTAAGAAAACTGAATAGTTCGTCAGAATTCGATATGCTGAGCGGGTCACACATAAACAGTCCTTGAAGACGTGCTTGCCAAAAGGTAGACACTTCTACCTTTCTATAACTTCATGACCAAACCAGGTGCCTGGTTCGGTCATGATTGCACGAAAAGGAATGTCTGTTTTGTGGGTTTTTGCCAGAAAGAAAATTTCCAAGTTTAGTTCCAAGTTTAGGTTTCTTGACTTTTTAACGGCTTTGGCAAGTTTCCCGATGTTGTTTTCTTCTAACATGGCTAAGGCTCTTTGCTTTATTTTTTCAGGTTTTATGGCTACAGGACCGAAGTTTTTTGCCACGGCTTCCAGTGCTTTCTGGGAGAAAATTTGCTCCGGTGCTACAACAAAGTAGCCTTCCTTATCTGCGGTCATTAGGTACAATTGGTTAGCTACAGCGCACTTAATTAGGCCATTCAGATGCGGAAAACATTTATTGTTGCCGTGCGACCTTGTGACCACGTCCACTGCTTCCGTGATGAACCGCGTACGTTCCGTCTCCGCGACATGCCACGAGACAGACCTAGACAGTGCAAGCTTTTCTGGGCGAGTCAGCACAGGTTCAACGCAGAGCTTCGACCCTGGCTGCAGAATTTTCTTGTGCCCATCTGGGACGTTGCTATTCCCCAGGGACGTTGCCATTCCTCAGGAAGTTAGGGTATAGCCAACCATGAGTATAGCCAACCAAAATCTGTGACTGTGTGATGTCCACAGTGCCATGTCGTGCAAAATAAACTGCAGATATCGGAATCATGTTTCCATATCTATTCCTTCTGATTATGAATAAATCAAAAAGTCGCGTCGGCTGGACGAATCAGACTTGTGACTTGCTATGTTGTCGCTCCTGTGCAGCGTGAGCGGCTATGAAAAATGGTACCTGAAAAGAAGAACGTGGTACTAGGATGAGAAAACGGAATGGTAGTAAGAGTTTGCAAAACTTACACAAAAATAAGTGATTTACAGAGACATAGTGAAGGCTCACAACAAAGCAACAAAAGCAAACAGGCATGGTAAGGAACCATGTCTTTTTGCCGTTATCGTGTAAAACACAACTTGCAAAAAGTAGCTTTTGTACCACGTCGCTTGGTGACAAACTTGCAGCACAAGGTGATGTGAGCCTCTTTTAAACAACCAACGCAATTGCTTTAGGCTCCTTTGCGTGGGTGCCACTCACATCTTTTCCTACGTCGTCTTGTCCAACCAAAGGAAATGTAGTACCGACTGCCTCGTTGACAGGGCGAACGCCGCTGCTGATTTTCTCATCACTAGTGGTGAGGTTCCAGACCATAGCAACACCTTCGTTTCGCCTAGTGTGGCAGTCAACTGGAGTGAAGAGGCTCGAAATGCGATCTGGGATTCTGGGAATAACCAACACACTAACACACAATCTGATTAGTTTTATTTAAACCACCCTTTGTTCATCACACCGTTACTCTACACACATCTGACATGAGTTTTTCATTTTAAATAATTGCGCTACGAAAACAAATGTTCAGGTAAAAGGAGACGGAAACCTCGTTTCGCAATGGGCACTGGCTATGCACGAATGAAAGCACTTATTTTCTGAAAAATCGCTTAAAAATTTGCTTTCAGAATAAGCCCGGCTTTGCGCCGGCATATTCCGACACGCAAGCGGATCCTCCGGCAGTCAGGGGCACGCCGTGAGTGGTTACCGACCGCGTGTTTTACAAACGTAACCCATCCTTTAAAACTCCTTAGGGAGTTTTCGAATAGGGGCCCCAAAGAAGTAGCGTCGAGGCCACTGCGCATGCGCGAAACCCTAACAGCGTTTGGGTTTTGCGTTGGGGACGCTATTTCTCGAATTTAGCGGGAGCCCCAAAGCCTGCGCCAAAAAGCTTTGCGTCAAACACTCATGGCGGCACGCACTGAAGGGACGGTTGTCAGCGTGCTCTCAGCTGATAAAAGCTGATAAACTTGGCTGATAAAAGCGCGCGTGGTTACTTTAAGAGACAAAAGTTGCTTTTTGATACTAAAAAATCTTTTTTTTGCATTTAAACACGAAGAAACGCAACTTGAAGTTATTTTTTTTATATTATCAAACGGTACGTTTTACTTTGATTTTTGTAGTAGCTTCTCTTTGACGCTGTAGTGGCGCTAGAAACGCAAGACGCAATCGGTAAGAGCGAAACCCTATTCGAAAACTCTCATCTCCTGCTTGACCCAAAGCTAGCGTACGCAAAGGGCTTTGGGGCCCCTATTCGAAAACTCCCTATTTAAACACATGCGAGTACGAGCGCCCGAAGGACAGCAACGCGCGCGGACGCCGTCCACGTTGACATCAGACATGACATATGCTAGGAACAGCGCCTGCTAGAATAACCGAACATAGCTCCCACAGTCACGTCTACTCACTCGATGTTGTTATAACGCCAAACGTCATCGCAAATGTAGGCAAAGCACGAAAACAGCAAACAGAAACGAGGGGAAAGAGTGCACGGCGGCGGCCGCAACAACGCGCGTCGTCGAAAGTATAGAGCTTTTGACATTACCGGCGAGGCGCGTCCTAAACATTTAAATTACTATCGCGTACGTGCTGGAAGCATCGTACTATATCTGCACGTCAAACTACCGTCTTTAAGCCAACAAAAATAATTATATACAGTGCGTCTATAAGTGTCCTGTACACACACTTTTTTACGTTTCCACGTTTCCACGCGCGGAAGCACGCTACACATTGGAGTATCGATGGAAATGTTATTATGACGTAGACTAAAAGCGCATCTCAAAACGCCATCGAGCACCTTCAGCAGTGCAAACACAATGTGCGATCAGCAAACAATCGCCCTTGATAAGTGACTGCATCACTCATTTTATGGGTGATGCAATCACTTACACAAAAGCGCACATAGCGGTGTTAACTCGTTAAGCGACAGTTTAATTGGACATCTGGCCAACAGCCCCGCGGATGCAGGCTACTGTTGGAAATGGCTGGCAGCCTACTTCAGCAGAGTTGCTGCAGATGCCCAGATGAAGCTGTCTAGTTAGTACCTACAAAAACAGAACACTCATCGTTAACAGGCGCACGTTGTCCATGTCCGCAGCTTCATGACTATCCCGCCCTCCAACCGTCACTTCGAGCACGGAGCCTGGCGTGAACGCCACCGAAAATGCGCATGTTCGCTCGAACACATAACTACAAGACACTCAACCAGCGCAGCCAACGCAGTCCAAAAGACCGAGGAGACTGAGAAAGGAGGCGGTGAGGCGCTGGCGCCGCGCCACCACGGTCGGTGGCCGAGCGGCCGAGACCGCCATGACGACGCCGAATGGCAAACGCGCGATATGTATGGCGTATACGACGGCGCCTTCATCACGGGAGCCAATCGAAAGGCGCTTCACGAGAGATCTGTGACTTCTCTAAAAATGCCAACTCTCCTTTTTCTGCTTTTTCTACTCTTTTTTACAGCGAAAGCTGTATATGGCTATTACAGCGAAAGCTGTCTATGGCTAGGCGAAACTAAAAACCGTTCGCCACATGTTTCGATAATGGTCTCCATTGGCTGCGCCGTCACTTACGTCGTTCTCTACGTCACACCCAAGCGCGCGCGCCATTGTCCAGCGCCGTTAGTGACGTCATTCTCTGCGTCGTACCCAAGCACGCGCGCCATTGGCGGCGCCGTCAGCAGGGCTGGGCAAAGATACTTTGAAATTGTATCGCGATACGATACAAGATACTCAGGCAAAAAGTATTGGAGATACAGGTACAAGATACCACCGCAAAAATTGTATCCGATACGATGAAATTGTATCTTAAGATACTTCGATACATTCGCAAGTTTGTTGTTATAGACCCCCATGATGTAGTAGCGAACGCCTATACACAGAGAGGTCTGCTTGAAAATTTCCAAAATGTGGCCAATTTCATTTTAAAGAAGTGTTTGTTCGTATATCAAAAAGTTTTGTCCTTTTTGGTCAAAGTAAATTACTTGCTTCCGAAGAACTTATTGCGGTTTGTTTTAGCTGCTTAACACGATAGCACTGTAGACACTTCGCTGACAGCGGTTCTTACTTGTCATTTCTGTAGTTGATGGGAGTCGCTGCTGAGCTTGCCGACCAGCTAGCCCGTTGGCATCTAACCACACCAGCTTCAATAAGATGCCTTCACACGATGGCGCAAATACCGGTGTGCAGTTGTACCTTGTCCATAAAAGACCCTTTTGCAATTCCGAAGTACCAGTGTACAGCAGTAACAACGCTGGTAGCGACATTTTTGTGGGGCATTGTGCATATGGGCCTACGTAGAGCACATAAAGCTGCTATTACTTTTCATATTCTTCCTATCTGCTGGCGTAAGCCGTTCGTTATCTATATGCTATCTAGCGTGCAATCCATTTTTATTCAACGATAGAATATGTGCACCCCAGAAACACCTCAGACCTATTGTATTGTCACGTGGTGGTGAGTATGAAGAAAGCGACAGTCACTCTGGTAGAGAGGAAACTCTTTTTTGAGCAAACTTCTGCCCAGAAAACTATAACTCAAAGTATATACGAGCAAAGCGCGCTGTACACTGATAGCGGCAATGAATGTCGTCGGCCTTCCGTAAACTGATCATCGGCAGAACGCGTTTTGTTTTATACAGCAGTGATTGCACCTTCCAAAATTATCGGTGGTGCTCGCGTAAGCCCAAGAATTAACAAGAGTACGCGTGTACTGCGCGTGATCTGAATAATAATTGTTAAGTTTTTACGTCGTAAAAGCAGGATATCATTATGAGGGACGCAGAAGTGTAGGGTTCCGGAAGTTCTGACCTTGTGGTGTTCTTTAACGTGCAATCAAATCTAAGCACATGCGCCCCTAGCATTTCGCCTGCATCTACATGCGGCCGCCGCAGCAGGATTTGCGCGTAATCTTAGCAGAACAATCTGGGACCATCTCGAAGTTTACGAAACAGCGCGAGCGGCTTGCACCGAGCGGTGATAAGTTTTGTGGTTGGGACCCGATCACGCCAAAATGAAAAAAATAAGAGCGCGTAGCAGTATAGCTGCACAAATCGTCGCAGAAAAACGCCGCTATTCACACTATTGCCCCCTATAGCTTCAATTACCTGGCAATTAGTAATATTAATAAAATAGAGAAGCCTAAAAAAAGCAAAACATAACTGAAATAGAAAGGCCGTTCCGTTTCGCGCATTCATACTGAATAAGTTCAGATACACGATACAGGTGGCACTCTTAAGAGCTATGAAAATTAAGCATGAAGTATGGTCAACTTACCTGTTAAGGTAAGACAATAAAAATCAGTGCCTATGGAAAATTGCCTGAAATGGCTCGTTGGGACGTTCATAAGAAAAACGGACAATTTGATATAAGAATGTTTCTCGAATCACCCTCGAAAGCGGGTGATTGGTCAATACAGCGTGTGGTGTACGGAAAATGTTTAACGAGCCTTGTCACGGCGGCGTGTTTCTTTCCCTACCGATACAGATACAAGATGGCTCCTAATTATTCCCATTATTATAATGCAAACTCAGTTTGGTCGTTTTACCAAGCAATAATCAAAATGTTTGGTGCTGTATACTCTATGCACGCCCACATGACATGACATAATTGTTTTCCAAATCGCCTGGGCGTAAACTCAAGTGAATATAAAAATGTAAACAATAGCAGAAATAAGGCAGACAGTTAAAAGTAAAGATTAAACAGAGAGCTTATTTTGGCTGCACTTTAGCAAATACATATTGCATTCACCAGACCGAAAAAAAAAGACAGTTCAGAGCCCGAGGTAATGTGGATGCAAGAGAAGGGCAACTCAGAAAGCACTTGCGCTAACAATCATTAAATTTCAAGAGTTCTTTGAATATAAATATCAGGAAGAAAGCGACATGGTACGCCACAATATCGTCTGATAGGTAAACGCTTGTTTATTAGATATAGCATCGGGATAGCTCCTCACTGAACAGCGGCACCAGAATTTCTGCGGTCAACGGCGCACGCATTGTGGTACGCGGTGCTTGCAAGTGGCTAAGGGTAATTAAGTGTCATTGTTCTGACACAACTAAAACGGGAAAAGGCCGAGAAAACAAAAGGCGCTTGGGCAAGCACGCGAACGTAGTTTCTGTCAGTACAGTGCGAGTTCTGTCATGTTGCTCTGCTCCACCAAAAGGGACGCGCACACCTCATCGCCTGCCCTCACTGGCGGAGAGATAAATTATGTCACTGCCCTTAGGTTTATTCAGGTGGCTTAGTGGCACCAATACCAGCCTGAGAAGTGGAGTTCAGTCAGCGATTAATGTTTCGCACGGTAGCGTTGCGATCGCAGTATCTTGTATCTTAAGATACACGATAGATTATCGAATGTAACGGAAATACAGATACAGATACTCGTTTTGCAAGACGTATCGCGATACAGATACAAGATACCCAAAGAGTATCTAAGATAGTATCTAAGATACATGTATCTTCGATACTGCCCAGCCCTGGCCGTCAGTGACGCCGTTCATCCCGTCGCAGCAGTGCCGCCGAGCCCTCGCGCAGCAGTTTCAACTTACACATCAACATGGGCAGGCCACGGATCTTATGAACACCGGAATGGCAGCCAACTTTTTGAAGAACAGCGCCGATAGCAGATCAGTGAGGGAACTCATGTTTGCCGGGCCGATACTGCAGTCCGGGTACAAGGAGATGCCCGGGTGCTAAGCGCAAGCAGCAAATGCGTACCGAGGATCCTGCAGCCTTCCAAGCCGCGTTAAATCGCGAAGCGAAACGCAAGCGCCAATGGCGGGCGGATTATGCTAACCATGACGCCGATCTAACTCGAGATATTGAACGCATGTGACAACGGCGAACCGAGGAAACGGTGTTGCCAGCAGAGCAGCATCAACGTGGCAATGGCGGGAATGCGTTCGCCGGGGCCTGCGCCCACTTTGGGCGGGAGTTTCTCGAGCGGCACTTTGGCTTCGGCTGCAACGTCTGTGACCGCCTGTGGCCGCACGTTTCAGCATCGCTGGTTAACCATCTGTGCGGAGTGCTTATTGGCGGTGTTTTTTTTTTCTTAGAGTGTAGGAGGCTCACTAGTAATTACACGGCTGCCAGTGTAAGCGATATGGCAACAAAGAGCGTTTAGCGAAAGTCAGAGAGGCGGAGAGGATTTATTGGATGGCAGCAATGTAAAAAAGAACGGCTCTGAGCAATTTCCGAAAGGGAAGAACGAAATAAGGAGTGGGGCGTTTTATGATAATTCAAAGGGAAGCGCTTTACTGTTTGAAGCGAGGTAGCGGTGCCTTAGACCGCGTAGTCATAAAGCGAGATTCAGTAAAGAAGAACAATGCACATGCTGTGGAGAAGATAAGGAAATGACGGAGCAGCTTGTGACTGAATCTGGAGATATCCACCCAGGTGTACGTTTCGCCCCGAGCCTGCATGAAGCCTTCGTTTTAGGGACAACAACGGAAAGCTAAACACGCCTGCGATAGAAATAAGTAAAAGATACGGTTATAGTATTGGTGGCAGAAAACTAGAGAAAGGACAAAAATAAATTGTGGGAAAAATAATAACATTCTGCCCATAAGGGACAGATAACTAAGCTGTGAATTTATATATTTTTTCTATAGCAAGATTCAGTTAATCCAAGTAGACAAGGGACTAGGCCAACTTGAAAAAAAACATGGCAGATCCCTCTGTCATAGGAATCGGTAAAACACGAAAGTGAAACTTGTCTTCACAGAGGCTGTTGAGCGTTTATTGTGCATTGTTTCGCCTAAAGGGCAAATGAATGAATGCTATAGCAATAAATTCTAATGTCACGCGAAGAACAGCAAGCAGCTCGAAACTTGCACTCCTCAAGCAGAAAGGTCGCACGAAAAGAACATACACAGGACGAGCGCGAACTAACAACTGTCACAGCTCGACACTTGAAGCATGCTGCTCAAACACAAAGAAGGACGCACGAAACGAGCGCACAATTTCACACAGGGCAAGCGCGAACTGACAATAATACCTGGGGTTTAACGTCCCGAAAGCATGATATGATTATGAGAGGCGCTGTAGTGGAGGGCTCTGGAAATTCCGACCACCCGGGGTTCTTTAACCTGCACCTAAATCTAAGTACACAGACGAGCGCGAACAACTGCCACAGTTACTTCTTTGTGTCTGAGTAGCGCGCTTCTCTCGCAAACGCGGCCGCTGCAGCGAGCGAAGTGACCTTCATGCTCCCTGGAAGTTCAACGCCAGCACAATACGTACAAAGCGCCCCGATCACGATATAAGCGCACGCATCGCAACGCGCAGTGCGACGACCTTTAAAGCGCACCTTCGCGCCCGTCGCGCCATCTCGCTACTCATAGCGAGAACACGCTGAAATCGCCGAGCTCTAAGCACTGCCGACAGTAAATGTTGTATATAAACAGCTCGCCGTTAGTACTACGATGAACGTACGGTTTGTGGCCGAGTCGTTCCGCGCCGCGGGCTGCGGAGCGAGTGATCGTAGGTTCGTCTCCCGGTGACAGAACTTCTTCATAGTTTCTTTCTTTGCCATCTGTTAGTGTATATTTTGCAACGTCATATCCGTGACGGAAATACGTCAGTGGAGCTGTGGTGGACTCCGGCATAAAACACTTTCGTGTTTAAAAGGGAGGTTCTTTTCTTTGCTTTTTTTTTCTTTTCGAGCCTTGTGGCACACATGTCACCGTCCCGCTATAAAGGAGACGCTCATAGCATCCATCCACCAGGCAAGCCTGTTGACGCCAAGGTTCAGTACACGTTTCGGATCTTGCCCACGGTAAACTAATGCTGTAGGAGGCAGCCTCAAACGTAGCGTGCGCAGCGCGCAGCACGTTGCAGATGTACAGCCTTGTGTACACTGAGCAAAAATTACACCATCTACCGCTAAAGGGAACCATGTGTAGATGCGAAGCAGCGGGCGCTAACGCTTACACTGGCGGCGGCGTTGACGCAGGCGCTTATCGCGGCGTTGCGCAGGAGAGAAACCTGGGGAGGCGCAAAGCACGCAGTGATGGACCGGTGTTTGCTACTGGAACATGCCAATCGCTGCTAATGGGCAATGCTCTCATTCAGAGAAGATTCCGATTGGACACAGAGACCCGCAGTCCGCTTTTAATTTACGCGCACGCTGTGATTTTTTATTGTTCAACAACGCACAGGAAAAATTTCCCACCGGCACTACCTTCCCAGGTCAAGATCCAGTGCCTATATATACGGGGTGGCCAGTGAACGGTTGTGCAGCGCGAGCAGTCGGTTTTTTCAATCAAGAAACTCGCCAGCAGACGCTGCCTGCGCGGCGCTGCGAGGCGACAGAGGGGGGCAGCGTAGGAGAGGAGAGAGAGAGGGAGGAGACGCGCATGCACAATGGGGATGTAAACGCCGAAGGAGGGTATGCCTAGAGGAGAGGGGGGGAGCGTAGGAGAGGAGAGAGAGGGGGAGGGAACGCGCATGTGCAGTGGGGGGTGTGGTCGCCGCGGGAAGGGATGCCTAGAGGAAAGAGAGGGGGGAGCATAGGAGAGGAGGAGTGCGGAGAGGGTTTGCGCATGCGCAGTAAGGGTGGTCAGGACGCACACCACCACCACCACCACCGGATTGAACTCGGCCTTAAGCTGCTTCGCATCTAATAATCGTCTATTGACGCTGTAGAGTGAATACAAAGACGAACTGTAAGGTACGCCTTGGGGCAGTACAGAAGGAGGGTACCTTCAGTGCAGTGAAGGGTGAGCTTGAATGGGAATGCCTTTCCTACCCGTCGTAATGAACTGAGACTAAAATTTGTGTGCTCAGTTTACTATAATAAATAGAGGCCGGATATTTAGGCTTTTAAAAAGCGCGTTCTGGCTTCGAAAAGAGGCAGGCAAAACAACATTAGAGGCTGCAAAAACAGGCAGGCAAAACCCGTTTTAGGCCTCCATTGTCATAAATGCAGGCACAATAAATTTTCACATAAGTGCAAATGATTTCAAAAGATGTGAGCGACCTGTATTCAATAGATGAAAGAAAAAAAATACAAAAAAAAGCACATCCCACGCATTGTGCGAATCGATTTCATGCGAACCAGTCAGCGTGTGGCTGTCTATGCTGCATTTTTTGGCTTTGAGTCATAAGTTACGAGGGGGGATCGATGACGTGTTTTAAATGCGAAGCATTTCTTTGCGTACTGCAGTCACTTTGAGCGTTTCTATCTACGTATCTATGTATCTATCTAGCCGCCTACGTCTTGGTGCTCTCATGATCACCTCCTTAACTTGGGGTAGACCAAAATTAGTATGGGAGGGTTTGACGATTATGACTGTCTGTTCATGACATGAATAATGTGAAAATCCCGTCGCGTACGACGTCAAACCCTTTCCTCCAGACACGTGTGGCACATACCCATATACCACGGGCCGCGGTATGCGGGTATGCGCCACAGGTGTTTGACAGTTTTCTGAGGAACGGTGAGAACAGACATTGGTAATTTAAATGCGAGAGCGTTAAGAAAAACCGACATCGGCAGCATTCACCCGACGAATGCAAAGAATAAATGTTATGGTCCCAGTCGGAATAGAACCCAAGCATTCTGCGTGGCAATCAAGTATTCTACCTCTGAGCCACGCCAGGTCTCGGAACTGTGTTGGGAAACGACCCTATGCGGGCGTAATGTTCATAAAACGTGAATTGTGGTTGCAGTGCAGCCCATTTTTTTATGAACATTGCATATGTACTCCAATGATACAGGCGTCACGTCGGGTTAGCGTCAATTGTAGTTAAGCGCCATCCACTGAAGTTGGTCTACGTAGCACTATCCAGGGCTGCCATCCTCGCAAGCACAAGCGCTACATTTCAACTTATCGCTCCTGGTGTAGGTAATACCCATGTTGCTCCTGGCATTGTTACGCAACTGTAATTAACTGGTTATATAAAACATATGCGACTGTTCAACGTACATGTCTGTGCGTATAACATTTGTACATATGTTTAGCGTTATTTTGTAACGTTTCGCTCAGCAAAAAAAATTACACCACAGTCACCTTCCATCCGCTTGCTTCACAGGACATCGATTCCCATGGTACGTGGGATCTGCCAAATTTTTTTAAACGAAGTAGTTGTGTGCACATCGCGGGCTTACTAGGCACGACGACTACTCTGGTGTTTAAGGGCCAAACAACGAAACGTTCCTTTCCTTCGACCGCGTCCTCACCTTACGTGAGGCCTCCTTAGAGCCAAGTACCGACGGAGGAAGCAAGCGTACTCTGAAAGCTCCCTTCACCCGTCCTCGCGGGAGGAATGGTTGCCGCGCTCCTGCGTTCGAGATTATCGAATATAAGCTTTGCTCACAAGCGTTTATTCTGTAAAAAAAAGTTGGGTCACCACATCACTTCCAAATTGAAGTGTTAATACAAAGACACGTGTACGCTTTCTTCCAACTGCGATTACTAAATGTGAAAAGCCACCGTAGTCGAGCGCAAAACGTGGTGCGGTCTAGCAACACTGAAACGCCCGCCTCTTTAAACGCTGTTAGTCTAAACGCGCTTCACGAGTCAGACATGGTGGTTGTGGTTCGAAGAAGGAAAAGGCGCCTAATTTCTGCAGCCCAGTCGGGAGCACGGCGCAGACATGCCTGCGAAAACACCCTTCTCCCCGCAGAGGTGGGGTGGGAGGGTTGCCTCGGAAACAAGCATCACGTGGGCTAGCTCATCACGTGGGCTAGCTGTGAGGTGAAGCGCTCGTTCAGGGCCAGGAGCGGACCTAAGGGCGCACGAAGGTAGCCCCAAAGCAACCTTAAGCTGAGGAAGCGCTAAGGAACCCTTCACCGAGGGCTCCTCAGTGAGGAAGCTTTCAGAGTGACATAAGGCGGCCTCACCAAAATGAAGGTTTCCTTACTGAGGAAAGGAACGTTTCGTTGTTTGGCCCTAAAGGGCAACTTATGGTCTGACGTAACGTGAGCGCCCTCGTTAGAGCACAGTCGTCAGTTTTATCGAAACGGAGTGGACGCTAAAGTGCGGTTATGCGTATACGTATAATACGTAGGATTCGTTAGCGTATTCGTCCAAGGTCTAGCGAAGCTTGAATATAGCTTGCTGAGTCATTGAAGTACATATGTAATGCTTATTAGACTGCTATAAAAGCGGTGCCTCAACTGACGTTAACACGACATGACGCCTGCATACGATCTTTTTCAAAAGCTGTTTCAAGACCTGGCGTGGCTCGGGGGCAGAATACTTGACTGCTACGCAGAATTTTTTTTTGCATTCGTCGGGTCAACGTTACCGTTGCCGGATTTTCTTAAAGTTCTCGCGTTTAAATTACGAGTATCTGTTCTCGCCGTTCCTCGGTAGATATAAACCGTGAAACAGCTGTGGCACATACCCGCATACCGTGGCCCTTAGGATACGGGTATGTGCCACACGTGACTGGAGAAAAGGGTTTCGTGACGCACTTTTGATACATGTTCAGTTTTACCTGAAGATTTTTTGTTTGATAATGCCAGCTGTGTTAACTGCTGAAATGATTTTTCTGCGTTCAGATGGTCGTTTGCCGATTTCCTGTTGCCACTCGTTTGATAACCGCATCATTTATCTACAATACAAAGAAACAAAGAAGTACGTAAATAAAGGGATGCGCGCTACTACTTTCGTGGTTCGTACATACACTATCGCACGAAACCACACAGGGTTAAATAAAGGTTTGTTTTTATACGCTTATCTCACAAATGGGCACAATGCAGGAAAAAAATTGTCAGCCCAGCGTATCAAGGCTGCAGGCAGATACAGCCTACTACAATTAGAACTACATAAATGGCATATTCCTGGGTTATGTACAGCCATGCCGCAAATTTGGGACGTCCCAGCACCATGGGGTCGACTTAGTTATCCAGTGGGACACTGCGTAACTGTGGTAAGGTTTTATTGAACGTTTAGAGGTTTAGATAGCGTTATACTGTGTATCAAAATAAATATTTTATTCTAGTTGATGTTTCGAAAACATCACAATAGCCATTGGCATTGCAAGTATATTCGCGAGCGGCGGGTAATATTCTTGCCACATGCCAGTGCTTTGGGCCATTGAAAAGAAGCACGTTGCGTTCTGTTGTTTGGAAGTAACGTTGCACTTGTCGGAGTTCGACTGTTGACCAACGGCTCATTCTGCTGCAATGGTAGTCGGCGACGTTCATGAAAAGTTGTCGGTATACGGGGAGGAGCGAAAAATGAACGAAAAGAAAAATGAAGGAATGAGGGAGAAGCCAAGGCGATACGCCCACGTGTCTTTACTACTGGCTGAGAGGAAGGAATATCTCGCCTGCATTACCGATCTTTCCTGCGAGGCGGCGGGGGCCGAGTTCAGCGATAACAACACGTGCGAGTCACTGTTAGGAAGTCGGAGCAGCCATGGCGAGCGCGCGAGGACATGTTCGTACGAGCTTGGTCGTAATTTCGCTCCTAGCGTCGACGCCATGTATTTCTGTTGAAGGCTTAGCAGTCACGATTTCAAACGATGCTCCGACTCGGGTGCCAGCGCTGAAGGTGAGGCATCGTGTTCAATGTGTTATCTGTCACCGGTGCAGGCTCTCGCCGACATATATAGGTATACTTGTTTAGCGGTTTGAATTAAGGAAATGCGCTTTTTGTTCTTAGTCGAGGTTTTCATGTCCGGGGTTGTGGTAGCGCTGATCACGTGGCCTCGTATTGTGGCGAGAGTGAGCCACGGTAGAAAGGGGACGGCTGCGTGGGCTGCGAGAGGCAAGGGCGAGGGCGGAGGATGTCGAGGGGTGAACCTTCGAGAAACGCGCCTAGATGGGGTGACAGTGAGGCGCAGTGGAGTGTAAAATAGCGTGTCAATCTCAGTGTTCAGGAGTTCGCACTTTCAAGATGGCGAAATTGTCTCTTTCTCCCGATGAAGAAGCCGCGCGACGTGAACGTTAGCGAGAGTTAATAATAATAATAATAATAACGTCTTTATTTCCATCAACGATGGAGGAGACTGCGGGTAAAAGTCGCTTGAAGGACAAGCAACTTGACAGAGGCCCGCAGCCACCTCTGCAGTGCAGGCAGCGATAGCACGCATGTTCAGAAAGAAAAAGAAAAAAAATCATCATACAGAAAGTATAATCAGCATACAAAAAATTCAAAAAGAATTCAGAAATACAAAGAATTCAAAAAAATACATAAATGCACAAAATACAAAAAATTAAAAAAAAACCACACTTATTTACTATGGGAGTATGCACTGATGTAATGTTCGCGCAGTAATCGTGTTGAGGTATTTCTTAATTCAATCTCTAACTTATTAAATGAGTTTAAAAGGGTCGGTAGTGTGTAAGATATTCTTTGCATAGAATAATTTGCCCGTGCAGTGACCACCTTCCACTGTTCTGCGTGACGAGTGCCATATGAGTGCGTGTTTTCAGCTAGATTAGATAGCTCACGAAAGAACCTTAAGTTTTCCTTTAGTTCTCGTTTGAACGCGAGATATAACTTATAATTATAAAGGTTAAACACTCGGACTATATTTGCTTTCAAAAATAAATCTGAAGTATGGGAATTGTATGGTACATTAAAAAGCGCTCGAATAAACTTTTTTTTGCAATATATGAAGCCTTTCAAGATTTGTGTATGTCGTTGTACCCCATACCAAAAAACAATAATATAAGGAAGAAAAAAAGAGTGTATTGTAAATAAGAAGCTTTATTTGAAAAGGTAATACAAATCTATGGCGCGCCATCATACCAACCACACGAGATAACTTGCCTAAAACCGATTCGATGTGTGCATCCCAAAGCATATTTTGTGTAAATGTAACTCCCAGTATTTTCACACTGCTTACTATTTCGATTTTTTCAAGTGCATAAAGAAGCCTGATGTCATTGCAACTGATCTGCTTAGATTTGGGTCTGAAAATCACAGCGTTAGTCTTTTTTGTATTAATTTGCAAAACGTTTGCTGCTGACCATTCTTCAAGAGCTTTTAGAGCAGCGTTGGCTTTGTTCTGAAGACTACCAAGTTCAGGTGATGAGAAAAATAGGCTAGCGTCGTCAGCATACAGTACGTATTTTGCATTTTTTGTAAATATTTACGAGGTCATTTATGTAAACTATAAAAAGAAATGGGCCGAGAATACTACCTTGAGGGACGCCTTTACTGATATGTTTTAAATCTGAGCGGTAGTTTTCAATTTGGACGTATTGGTAGCGATGATATAAGTAAGATTTCACTAGGTTTAGACAGTGTCCGCGAATACCGTAAGTTTCGAGCTTTTCAAGTAAGATGGAATGATGGATGCAATCAAATGCTTTAGTGAAATCAATGTAAAGGCCGAGCACAAGATTTTTGCTTTCAAATTGTGATAGAATGAATTTTTTTTGCTGAAGTAGGGCTAATTCGGTAGACAAGCGTTTTCTAAACCCGAACTGTGTGGTTGTGATAAGATTGTGCTTATTGAAAAATTTAGACATTTGCATATGTATAAGTTTCTCCAGCCCTTTCGATAATACAGGTAATATCGAAATAGGTCTATAATTTTTTATATCGTTTGTGTCACCTTTCTTAAAAAGCGCAGAAACTCTTGCGATCTGCATCCTCTCGGGAAAGATGGCGCTCTCCAAAGACAGATTAAAAATATAGGTGAGATATGGACATAGAATATCGAGTACGAACTTGATTGGACGAAACCTGCATGCCCTCAGCATCACAACTTGAGCTATTTTTAAGCGAAAGAAAAACTGACAGGACTTCAGACTCTGTGAAGGGGTGAAAGAAAAAGGATGATGGATTCCTATCGGGCATAAATTTTGAAATATCAACGGATGGACACGCATTGTAACTGCTTACAAAATAATCATTAAATGTATTCGCTAAATCACTGCCCGATATTTCGCAGCCACCGAGAAATAGCTTCTCTACACGTGGAGATGATTTACGGCGATTCAAAACGGTATTAAGCTTTTGCCACAACAAATCGGGTTTATTCGAGCAGCCGTCAAACTCAGCTTGAACATAGGATTTCCTGTGTGATCTTAATGTTCTGTTTAGTTTGTTTCTAAATGTTTTGTATTCTTGCAATACGCTTGGATCTTTACTCTTAATAAACTTGTGATAAAGCGCGTTTTTACAATTAATTTGATGCAACAATTCAGGGGTTATCCATGGTTTTCTTATTTTTTTACCCAATTTAAACTTCTTTTGTGGGAAGTGATGCTTATATATACGAGATATCTCATCCATAAGCTTATTGTAGGCAGTTTCAACGTCATCTATTTTCAGAATTTGCGAAATATTGCTAAGCAGCAATTCAGCTCTAAAATTATCCAAACCTGTTTGTGTAATATTTTGAAAAGTAACATATTGATGCTTTTCATTTGTAATAAAAGTTCGCTTTCTTAGCAGAGCAAATGTTGGGAGGTGGTCACTGAGGTCACACGATATTACACCACTATAAGCTTTTGTAGAATCGATATTAGTGACAAATAAATCTAGCAGTGTTTCGCTCTCGGTGGTTATCCTTGTCGGTACACGGATTAAATTTTCGTAACCATTGGAAGCCAACATGTTTAACATGGCCTTTTGCGGGGCCATGTTAAACGCAAGAATGGGCATGTCGTCGCCGAGCCAACCGCGATGTTCGGGCAAGAGAGGCCGAAGCTAAGCGCTAGCGAACGGAAGACTTGAAAAATACACAAGTGCGATATAGCGTGATGAAGGATGTGGATAAGCTCCGCTGTTTCGACAGTGTTCGCGAAGTGGACCTGGCTTCTTTTTTTTATTTTTGCAACAAGTTGTGTTCCCAAACAAAAGACCGCCAGGCCTGCGCAGAACGCGCAGCACAGCCACAGCGAAAGCTGGGAGAGCTGGCCTTTAGCCTTTTTAAACACTCTTGGGGCAACTACTAGAAGCCCACTTGTATGGTACCCACTACACCATAAATCATCATAATTTATGTGTAGTGGGGAAGCGTCTACTATGCCATTATTCGTCATTCTTCGGAAAAGCGCGGTGCCCGCTACACTCTTGTAACGAATATGTGCACTTTGTTGATGCCGTGGCTGACGACGATGAAGAATTATGCCTCAGACTTTTGTAATGGGTTGGAGCATTGAACGACCCACTCGTTACGCAATTCGCATTGTGTGACGCCTGGTTCTTACTTTGCTGCTCTAAAACGCTTTACAACACTCGTTAACGCGATTCCTTACCCGATAAGAAGCCTGCGTAGGGTCAGTTTGCACCGCAGTTCCAAGCAGCGGCGTATCTCAGTGGTAGAGTGCTGGGCTGCCACGTAGAAGACCCGGGTTCGATTCCCATTCTGTCATAGGTGTTTTTTTATTTATTTAGTTTTTTTTTTATTTCGTGCGATATTGGTTACGGACACCGGTGGCAGCGGCGGCGGCGGACAACTACGGCGCAGAAACGACCCTTGTTGTCATCTCATAACAGCTTTCGCTGTAAAAGAGGCAGCCCGACATGTGGCACACCACCGTGCCACATGTCGGGCTGCCTCTTTCCCATTATAAAAAACAGTGTGCGCACGGCCGCACTGGGAATGGAACGGATTATCTCCCGCATCAGCGGCGGACGCTCTAACTACTTAACTGTCACTGGGGTGCGTCTGCTGCTTTGCACCCTACTTCCCCCATCTGTTTAATGGCTAACCCATAGCTATGGTAGCTGGTCGATGCAAACTATAGTCTTCAAGCTAGGGTGTACAACAAAAGGGAAACAGAAGGGTTATCGTGTCACTTATATTCTCCTACTTTTCTCCCTAAAGTTGTATTACATTGCGCCGAACTACGTCGTTTAGTAACAAAAGGAATAAAGAGACATGGGAAGTTCTGCCTGTTGTTGCATTTGCACTGCACACGCATGAAGGTACCTCACCAACTAGCCTAAAAGACCACCTTATGCAAAGTGGAGGTAACTGTAGACCAAAACAACTTTGTATAGAAATTATCCCTTCATTTTCACGTCTGCTATCTATAGCACGAAGCGCTTGGTAATACGCCCCTCGAAGGTCACGGGTTCGATGCCGGCCGCGGCGGTCGCCTTTCGATGCAGGCGAATGCTAGATGCCCGTGTACTGCGCGATTTCAGTGCACGTTGAAGGACACCAGATGGTCAAAATGTACAGACCCCTGCACTGTGGCATGCCTCATAATCATATCGTGGTTTTGGTACGTAGAAGGCCAGATATTATTATTAAGTATTATTATTATTATTATTATTATTATTATTATTATTATTATTATTATTATTATTATTATTATTATTATTATTATTATTATTATTATTATTGAAATACGGGGGGGAGTTCAAAAGATTGTCAGCAGATGCAAACACGTGGATGTTTTTGTACTTACTGAAATTAATGTTCCAGATTCAATCCTGCATTTATTTGTACTGAAAGGTTTCACCGCTAAATTCTCAACTCGAGAGCTGCGTAGAGGTGGTGGAATTGCTGTTTTTGTAAATGATAAGTATACTGTTTCTGATGTTGACGTAAGTTTCACCCATGCTGAAATCTTTTCTTTAAAGTTGTGTTTCCTCCATGTTTGTCTTACTATGTTAGCAATCTCCCGCCCCCCTAACAATACACTCTAAGAAAAAAAAAGAGTATACCTGACTCTTTTCGGAGAGTTCTGACTTGCCACGTATACGACTCTCTTTGGAGAGTCACGGTGACTCTCTTGGTGGGTCAGAGTGGGCGCGCTCAGGAGAGTCCCCGGACCCTCTCAAGAAGAGAGGGAGGACTCTTATGCGAAGGATCACACTACCACTTCTGAGGGAGTCAGACGACCCTTGCCGGTGACGCTCCTACGCGGGTCAATTGACACCCACCGAAGCGTCAAGCGACTTTTACGGCTATTTTAAGCTACTAAATTGACCCATGCTCTACTTTTGCGCGACTAGTGCTGGAAATAGTGAAGTATTCATTTTAAGCAACTCCATTAATACTTGCCGTTGTGCCCAGCGACTGCAAAAAAAAAAAAAGGATAGTTCAATTTTAGCATTATTTTAATAAAACTCAAAACAACACACCATTTCCAGCAAAGTTGAAGCAGTTGAGGTATTCCTCGTTTACATGCTTGTATGGGTATAACCAACCAAAATGTGTGACTGTGATGTGCATAATGTCATGTCGTGCAAAATAAGCAGCAGATATCGGTATCATGTTTCCACATTTATTCCTTATGGTTAAGAATCGAAAAGTCGTGAAGGCTGGAGGAATCAGACTTGTGATTGCTATGTTGTCGCTCCTGTTCAGCGTGAGCAGCCATGAAAAATGGTACCTGAAAAAAAAAAAAAAACGTGATATCGTAATGAGAAAACGGAATCATAGTAAGAGTTTGCAATACCTACACAATCAGGGATTTACACAGACATAATGAAGGCCCGCAACAAAACAACAAATGGAAAGAGGCATGGTTAGGAACCGTGTTTTTTGCCGTTATCGTGTAAAACAACTTTCATAAAGTAGCTCAGACATGGTGTATGCTAGAATTAACGCACATAGCTCCCACAGTAACGTATACTCACTCCATTTTGTTATAACTCCGAACGTCATCGCAGATGTAGGCAAAGCACGAAAAGAGCAAACAGAAACGAGGGAAAAGTGCGCACGGCGGCGGCCGCAACAACGCGCGCCGTTGAAAGTCTAGAGCTTTTCCCGTTATCGACGAGGCAAGTCCTAAACATTTAGGCGACTACCACGTACGTGCTGAAAGCATCATACTATATCTGCACCTCAAAACTACCGTCTTTACGCCAACAACAAAAGCCATTATATACAGTGCGTCTATGTGTCCTGTACACAAAGGATTTTTTTCTTTCTTTTTTCATGTTTACACGCGCGGAAGCCGCTGCACAATCGAGTATCGATGGAAATGTTATTATGACGTAGACTAAAGCGCACCTCAAAATGATATCGAGCATCTTCATCAGTGCAGACACAATGTGCGATCAGAAAATAATGGCCCTTGATACGGGATTGCAGTCACTTGCACAACAACGCGCACAGCGGTCTCAGCTCGTTAAGTAACAGTTTTAATTGGGCATCTGCAACAGCCCCGCGGACGCAGGCTACCGTTGGAAATGGCTGCCAGCCTACTTCCGCATAGCTGCTGCAGACGCCCAGCTAAAGCTGTGTAATTCGTACATACGAAAGCAGTACACTCACCGTTAACAGACGCACGTTACCGTGTCCGCTGCTCCAAAAATATTCCTCACTCCAAGCGTCACTTCGAGCACGGAGCCTGGCGTGCAGCCACCGAAGATACCCACGTTCGCTCGAACGCTCGAACTGAAAACTACAAGACACGCGACCAGCGACCAGCACAACCAACGCAGCGCATTCCGAAAGATGGAGGAGAGGGAGAGAGCAGGCAGCGGAGGCAGCGGAGGTGGCGGAGGCGCCGCGCCGGCGGCGACAGTTTGGCGTCGGGGCTCGCGGGCCCTCCAGAACGACGCCGAACGGCAAACGCGCGATATGTATGGCCGCGCCTTCTCCCCGGGAGCCAATCGAAAGGCGCTTCGCGAGTGTTCTGACTCCCTTAAAAATGCTAACTCTCTTTCTCTGCCTCTACCTTCCAAAAGGGGTCAAGTGACGACCCGAAGGGAATCACAGTCTTTTAATCCGCTTTTGACTCCCTTTTTTCTCAGTGTAGTGTCAGCCGCTTTGTTCTAGAACTAGAAGCTGTTTTGAAGCGTTTTAGTTGAGAAGAAACATTTTGAATCATGGGTGACTCGAACATTGATATTCTATATCCAGGAAAGATCCATTTGTCTGATCATCTTTCGTCTCTGTCAGCTTTCGGCCTGGAAAACACAATTACAGCTTTCACACGAGAAGTCGTTAGCGGTCAAACAAAACGCTCTTGTTTGGACCATACAGCAGTATGAGCGCCGAATTACACTCTGAGTTCCTGTGTCATAGCGCAACCCCTAGCAGATCATTACTTTACTTCTTGCCGCTTTTCTTCGAAAACACTGCCTTGTGCCTCTTGCTGCTTGAAAGTGGATAGCCCCCGTAAAGAAATGCGTGCGTCAGTTATTGATCAACGCAAATTGAACTCATTAATTAAAGAGTTCGATTGGTCTTCTCTTATTGTTCCTGGTTCTCCTGGTGAAGTATATGAGATGCTTTGCTCGAAAATGCGTGGTCTGTAACTTTCTTGTACTCGTATTACGAGGGCTAAGCAAAGATGTAGTCACAACCGGCTGCCCCCAGGTATTTTGGAAGCAATTGCCAACAGAGACTTGCACTGGAAACGGTTTAAACGCTCCATTAGTAATGCAGAATTTGGTATGAACTACAGAATCGCGAGGAACAAAGTGGTTGCCCTTATCTGATACGCAAAACGGCGATACTTTCACCATCAGTTTCAGTTATCTGCCAGAAAACCCGGCGCGGACGCAATCACTGATGAACCGTTTTCGAGGTAAAGAAAATAGCGATGCTAAACCTACTGATGCGTTTACTGGTGACTCTGCGCATACAGCTGATATTTTCAATCGCCACTTCAAAAAATGTGTCTGGTGGGTTATCTTGGGCGCCGAAAGGCCGTTCCGGTTTAAATAAATCAACACCTGCCTCCGCTTTCCTTACAACTTTAACAGTAGACGAACTCGCTGGAATAGTTTCCGGTTTCAAAAGGCAGAAACGAGCAGGTATTGATGGTATCTCTGTGTCTTTGCTTCAGCGGAGTCTGGACACATTATCAGAGATTCTGCTTTTCCTACTTAATAAAATTCTGGAGACAGCTTATCTGCCATCAGACTTAAAAACAGCAATTGTAAAGCCACTATATAGAGGAGGACCAAAAGATAGCGTTGACAGTTATCGACCTATATCAGTTTTACCTATAGTATCCCAAATAGTTGAAAAATTCTTATAGCAATGCATGACTTCATTTCTAGATAAATTTCCGCTTATTTCAAAACGCCGGTTTGTCTTTGTCGCAGGTCGAGGTACTACTGATCTACTCGAAGAATTTTCCGATGAACTGCATGATGCTTTAGAACATAACATGTTCGCCTGTCCTTTATTTCTGAATATATCCAAAGCATTCGACACTGGAAACTCGTCTATACTGCTTGAAAAAAATATACCTTCTTGGATTCAGGAGGGCGTCTTGCTGGGCGAGTTGGCAATACGACATCATAAACTGTGTATGTTAAAAGTGTGTATGTTAATCAATAAACTTAAGTTGATAGTCAGCGCTCTGTATGTGTGCTCTTTTTCTGTGTCCGTGGTTTTTTGCGCTACATTTATGATGTTGAATTCAGGGGTTCGTTCTACGACTTTCTTAAAAATTATCTTTCTGATCATTTCCCAGGTAGTTCGGTTAGACAATCACTTACCTTTCAGCAATATAGGCTTCCCTTGAAAGCTGGTGTGCCACAAGGATCCATTTTATCTCCTCCTTTATTTAATGTACTCGTAAATGATTTTACTGCTGCTGTTCCAAAATGCCTTGTATTTCAGTGTGCAGACGACTCTGTTCTGTTAACGAAACACGTCTGTTACCATAAAGCGTTGTCACTACTACAAGACAGTGTTTACGAGGCTGCGTCATGGTTTACTAATAATTGCTTGGTGATTAATCAGAAAAAAAACGAAACTAATTTGCTTTAAAAATCCGTTGAAAGCAATGGTGACAAATGCACCCCTACTTCTTCATGCTCGTGATTGCGCCTCTTGTAAGTGTACTCCCTTGGTACTCCCATTGAATTTCTTAATTTTATAAAATATCTTGGTGTGTTCTTCGATAGGGACCTGTCCTGGAATGATCAATTGGCCTACATTTGTAACAGACTACGAAAAATTTCATGGTTACTTGTCAATATTAGATCAATTGCACCAGCCCGTAGCCAGGGGGGGGGGGGAGCCTAGGGCCCCCCCCCCCCCCCGAAATTCGGAATGAGGGGGGGTGTTTTACGGGAAAAAATAATGAAAATAGGGGGGTTTTCAAGGTTTTCAACAGGTGGGCCCCCCCCGCGAAAAAATATTTCTGGCTGCGGGCCTGAATTGCACCCACCAATATTAAAGTCACTATCATGCTTGCTCTTGCGCACAGTATCTTGCGATATGGCATCACATTATTAGCTTTCTGTTCTTCGCGATGGCAGTGTCGGGTTGAAAATATTTTGAAAAGCATGCTGAAATCCATTGTGTACAATTGTTCTTCAACAGACTATGCAAATTTGTTTTCTCTACTTCGCCTGCAGTCTTTCAAAGCGTCCTTTAATCAAACTGTTGTATTACGGCACTTCTGGAACTCTCAGTTCAAAAAAGAACGCATTGCCCCTCGTCTATTAAGAAAAAAAACATGGCTTATCCCTCTGTCATAGGAATCGGTATAACACGAAAGTGAAACGTGTCTTCACAGAGGTAGCTTGAGCGTTTATTCTGCATTGTTTCGCCACAAGGCCGAAGGAATGAATGCTAGAGCTACAAATTGTAATGGCATGCGAAGAACGGCAAGCAGCTGGAAAGTTGCTGCGCGCACCTCAAGCAGAAAGGACACACGAAATGAGCATAAACATGACGAGTGCGGACTGTCACAGCTCGACACCTAAAGCACGCTGATCTAACACAAAGAAAAACGCACGAAACGACCGCACAAGTATACACAGGACAAGCGCGAACAACGGTCACAATTGTTACTTCGTGTGTGAGCAGCGCACTCCTTTCGTAAACGCGGCCGCTGCGGCGAGCGAAGTGACCTTCGTGCACTCTTTAACCTCTGTACCTTCGTAGCAAACTTGCGGTGGAGTGACAAGACGTACAACGCGCCCCAATGCCCCGATCAGGAGATAAGAGCGCGCGCACAACCGACCACGCCCCGTGGAGGCGCGCGCTCATCGCAGCGAGAGGCGCGACGACCTTTAGAGCGCGCACTCCGTGCCACCTTAGCACCATCTCGCTAGTGATGACGAAAACGCGCGGAAGTCGACGAGCTCTGAGGACTGCCAACGGTATATGGTGTATATAAATAACTTGCCGTTAGCAAGCTGAGGTACGATCGCTCCCGTGGCCGAATGGTTTCGCGCCGCGCCCTGCGGAGTGAGAGGTTGTCAGTTCGACTCCCGGCAACGGAAGTTCTTCTAGTTTTTTCTTTGATCTAAATGCGTTAGTTTATATTTTACAACGTCATATTCGTGACGGAAATACGTCAGAGGAGCCGTGCTGGACCCCGGCATAAAACACTTTCGCGTTAAAACGTTCCCGCTTTTCTTTAACATTCGTCAATACATGATATGGCAAAGCTATTAGAAATGTCTATGTCCCTACTGTTTTTAATTTGTCCCCGACAGTGTTTTTTTTTTTTGAAACGACGAAACGCAGTCTACGAAACATCCTTAAAGTCACTTTAATGCTGCACCACTTATGCACTACTGTTTTTTTTTAGTTTCTTTCAGGCCGGGTATAACCTGTTTGAGGTTGCTTAATCCGTATCTTCACATTCTGCTGTTTAAGTAGTATTGCTCCCGATAGTTTGATTCTTGTATATTATTGTGTTTAAATGTAGTGTAAATGAGTTGTGTCTTCTTTCTCTGATTATTTTACGTGACAAGCTTTTCAATGTGTGTCATCTCTCGTTCGCCCCGCCAGACTCTGTGCACTTCGCCCGAAGTTAGGGTTTGCTTACAGGACTGGCCACCACAAATCGACAAACAACGAAAAGCAAACACGTCGACTCCCCTCCCCCCCTTCCCTCCGGTGAACGTACCAGGAACAAACAAAACATTTAATACTTGCGTAGGGACAGTTGGTGGCGAGTTATCATATCGCATGTGCTAACAGCAGTTATCGTACGACATGAAAACCACATTGACAAGTTACGTTGAATGTAGGCTTGTTCAACCTCCAGCAAACGCAGCGATGGGTGGCTAACACATGTTGCCGCCTCATTATTAATCAAGCTAGCCTCTACCAGTTGCCCGGCCACTTGATGGTTGCACGCAAACAAAATCTGCGTTGCCCCTCAAGAGCCGGCGCACAGTCATCGCAATCCTTGCAGTGCATTTACAAGTGCGTGTAGGCCTGTCTTTCAAAGAGCTCAGATGTTCCCGTAACCGAGCGTTTAGGCACTGCCTCGTCTGCCCAATATACGAGACACCGCACAAGAAATGTTTTACAATCTACTAATTTCTTGCGGTATCTTGTGCCAAATTGAGGTCTCTCCTCAAATACACGTGCTAATATTTCTCTCATCTTTTTTCACGCAGTGTGTTTTCTTCGCTCAGTTTGTTTCAATCAGCTTTCCTTAAGCTATGTTTTAATGCGAAGACGAATACTGACATAAATTCAACAATGAAAGCGCTAACACCATATTCTTATTGCTAGAGGCCAGTGTAAAGGCGAGCACAACCATCCCTATGCATACGATCCACCCTAATGTTTGTCAGTGAGCTCTGATGTCGACGTTATTTTTTATCTTGTTTTTTTTCCCCGCATCAGTCTTCGTCTTGTCGCGCAGATTTCCCCACTTCGAAATTGCATATCTTCCCTTTTCGTAATCTACACTCAGAACACCGCCCGGTCACCCGCGACGGGCTTTCCGCTGCTCTTCCTCACATATGACAGCATGCTCCAAAATTGATGCGGGTCTAGCTACCTTATGGACTTCACCCATCCGGATCGTACCAATTTTGGATGTGAAGTCGCGAGCTCCATTTGCCAGATGAGTTGACGTACGCATTTGGTGAAAGGAAAGCTGCGCAACTATGCGGGGCTGGTCCATGACGATGGCTCCCTTAGTCCGGGATGGTCCCCACGTCTAGAACATAAGCAGTCCTCAGGTCTGGAACATAGCCTCCGGTGTTCTTGAATTATGCAAATGTCCGCGTTTCTGCAAAGAGCTCTTGAATTTTGAAGCCACCGTGAAGGATTTGCTATTGCTAGCGTTACTAACAACCCCGCATTTGTACTTTAAATGTTCAGCTGACTGCCAATGTCGAAACTTGACGTAGGTGGAGGCATCCCGTGCTTCAGCGCGTGCCGAAACAAACAAGAGATGAAAAAAAAATGATTGAAGCAAGACTAGTGATTGCTGTCTCACAGCAGAGCGTCACGGAAAGAGATATACAGAGAAAAATTTAGTATAAGAAACTTTTACGGTGCTTCATATTTCTCCTGTTTTCGACGTTTTGTCAAGATTATGTGCAATATTCTGGCTATTGCAGCGCACTGGTTCAGCTGTTGACATGCCAGTCATGCGGCAACCTGCTGCGAACTTGGAGGACCAGTTGGCGAAACTGATGCGGAGCGCCATGCGCTTCGCCATGCCCATGGCACAGGAAGTGATGGCTCAAGGCACTGTGTCCTCGGCGTGCATCTCCAGCTTGTTAGTTCTCTGCAAAGGCCTAACACGCTACGAGATATGGGCGCTGAAATGTGAGTCGCCGCACGGACAGCATTTGTTCCGTGGGGTTGCGCAGTTTTAGGGCTTAAGGGGGTGTCAGCCATGTGTCAGCTAAATCAATGTTACATGAAGACAGGCGCAGTTTTTCGGTATCAGGCAGAAGTTGGGTCATCACAGGCATAAGCGTGCGCAGGGCTCCCCTTCAGGGGGGGGGGGGGGGCGAAGGTAGGCGAAAGTTCGTTGCAGCGCCCCCCCTCCCCTATTAAGTCAATGTATAGGGACGACTTTAACCCCCCCTCTAAGGTAACCGCCCCCTCCGCCCTCCTCGTGCGCACGCCTATGATCACAGGTCACCACTAAAGAAAGCGAATCAAACTAGAGAAGTAATGAAGGCTTGATACTGCGGGCCACCGCAGCTCTTGGGTTTAGTAACCAATGGCAATACAATGCGGTATCCTACGCATGTGCAATGCATGTCACCATATCTTAAGTCATTCTCGAAAGCCTCCAAAACTCTTGAGGGCAGCGATTAGCCTAACACTTGATTAATGACTCTGTTGTTGTAGTACGCCTGTAACTGCGAAGCCATCTTGGAAGAGAAATTTCGCCGAGACCAAGGCACAGCACAAAGAAGTGAAAAAAGTGTAAACTTTTCAGGTTACTTCCGTGTGAAAGTTCGGGTAGGATTCACTACTACCACTCTGCAGAGGTGATTGCGGCAACAAAGCCGCACGAGCTCCCATTGATTAAATTGGGTAAAGGCCATAACAAACATTTCAAGTGCGAAGCATTTATTAGTGAACTGCAGGCACTTTGAGTGTTTCTATCTATCTATCTATCTATCTATCTATCTATCTATCTATCTATCTATCGACGAATTGAAAGATAAAAAGTCAGGATATCAACAGGAATCGAACCCAAGTGTTACGCGTGGCAATCGGGTATTCTACCACAGCGCCATTCTACGTCCTGAAACTGCTTTGGAAAAAGACATTATGTAGGAGTAAGGTCGGTATATACAACTTCAATTGTGGTTGTAGTGCTGGCTATCTAATTTTATAATAACGCAATAAACATTACATATGTAAACCTATGAAACAAGCTTCATCCCGGGTTAACGTCAATTGTGGTTCTAATGTTGACTCCACTTTTATAGCCGTCCTATAAACATTACATTTGTATTCGTATGATTAAGCAAGCTTTATTAAAGCGTTCCTCGACCTTGGGGAATACGCTAACGAAAGTTACGTGTGATATTCAAAAATCGTCACACCGTAAAGCGCACTTCGTTTCGATAATACTGACGTCTGAGGTCTAATGTCAATGCTGGACGTTATGTCAGACGATAACTTACCCAGTGTAGTCACCAGTAGACGGCAGTGTAGTGGACGTTCCTAGATTTGAAGGCTGAGGAAAATGAAGGAGAGTAGATGGGCGGGAAGGTTTTCATGTTTTTGTATAGAAAAAGCGTCGACACGCAGTGGAGAAAAAGAACTAGGAGGCTCACCAGTAAATATACGGCTAGCAGTGTGGGCGACATGGCAATAAGGAGCATTAAGCGAAAGGTCAGAGAGGCGGAGAGGACTTATTGGATGACAGCGATGGAAAAGAAGCCGGCTCTCAGTGACTACCGAAAGGGGAAAAAGCGAAATAAGGAGGGAGAGGTTTTATGATAATTCAAGGGGAAGCGCTTTACTGTTTGAAGCAAGGTCGGGTTGCCTTAGAACGCGTAGCTATAAAGCGAGATTCTGTAACGAAGAAGAACAATGTACATGCTGTGGGGGGAACTAAGGAAACGATGGAACATGTACTGACTTGAATGTGGCGATATCCACCCAGATATACGTGTGGGCACGAGTCTACATGAAGCCTTGGGTTTTAGGGACAACAATGGAAAGCTGAACACGTCCGCGATAGAAATAAGTAAGAGACGGTTAGAGTATTGGTGGCAGAAAAAGTAGAGATAAAGGACAAAAATGAAGAATGGGGAAAAATAAGGTCATTCTGCCTTAAGAGGCAGAGATGGACCGTGAATTCGTATTTTTCTTTGCTATAATAACATAGATTTAATCAATGTAGATAAGGCATTAGGCCAACATAAAAAGAAAGTTTTTTTTTCGAGCCTGGTGGCAGACGTAACCGCCCCGTTATAAAGGGGACGCTCATAGCATCCATCCATCCATGGTAAGCCCACGATGTGCATACAACTACTGCACTTAACGTCGATCCACCTCGAAACACTTGTCTCAACGCCAAAAAAATTCAGCATAGCAATTACTCGCCGACTGCTTCGCATGAAACCGATTCCCCCCGAGACGTGATATCTGCCGAACTGTTTTTACTAATACTGGTTGTGCCGCCGATAGTACGTCGGACCTGCGTTCATGGAGAGTTCGTTTGCCAAGGCTGGGTGCATGATGTAATGCTTGTGCGATGTGTCGGAACAGAGGGGAAGCGTTAGATTTCGGCCGGCTCCAAGATTACTTGGAGCTTGAGAAAAGTGTGGCCAGTCGCTACAACCACTCTCATTTACCTACCATGTAATTGCCTTAGCTACACAGTTGCTACTTTTGCTCAGCATTGTAGTAAAACTTCAAGAAATTTCGCGCTCTTCCTGTCACAGTCTGGAAAGCGAATACAAACAGTTTCATAGATCAAGCCGATTACATGAAAAGTGGTCATGCTTGATAATTAAGCCTGTAGCTGGATACCTTCAATGACTATTGGAATAATGATTCATGACAGTGCGTATGCTTGAAGAAGACAGTTTCAACTGGAGTAGTGGCAGGACGTGGCTACCGTGATCGGTAAGCCGGCGGACAGTCGCGGAAGCCACGGGTTATTGCATCGCATAGAATAGACGGCAATATATGCGTAAGAGCGCGGGTAAGCATATGCTTGGCAGTCCACGTCTGCAACGTGGAGCACTGGTAACCAATATCGACGTAAAGCAGAGCAAATCCATTGTTGCATTCACAAAGCAGCGTTCTCGTAATGCATTGAAGCACAGTGCATATACATTTGTATTCACGTTTCCGCATCTAAAATTCAATCGCACAATTCACTCCTAACTAACAGCTTATCACTATTCATACCTAATAAAGTACCACAAATGCTCCTTTAGAGATTGAATCGACGTCATAGTTTTGTTTACTGCACTATATAAAAAAATAGGCAGATCCGAAGTACCATGGGAACCGATGTTATGCGAAGCATGCGGCGGTAAGGTGACTGGGTTGTAATTTTTATTGCGATAGCCATTATATGGACACTCTCGGCTGGTTTACGCCGTCGGCGTCGGCGTTGGCGTCGCTGTTGCCGCCACCGTCATGCCCCGTATATGTATATGTATCTATATATTTATAAAAGCCACAAAGAAAAATAATTCAGAAAAATGCTTCCGATGGGCGGCATCGAACGAGGGACCTCTCGCTCTGCAGCGCTAACCACTGAGCCACGAAAGCGCACGTCCTTCAATGTTCAAACGGCGAGCTATTTATATACAGCGAGTTTTCAGCGTGTTTTCAGCATTACCAGCGAGATGGCGCAAAAGGCCACGCTCGGCGGAACTTAGCTCGGTGCCCGCCCCGCTCGTCACGACGTCCCGCGCGCATGCACTCATCTCCCTCACGCTGTCTCGCGCACTTTGCTCCTTGGGGGGGTAGACGCCCTTGCGTGCGCTTATCTCTCGGGGGGGGGGGGGGGAGAATTGGGCGTTCGCCGGAACGATTGCGTTGTAGTCACCGAGCGCACGAAGGTCACTTCACTCGCGGCAGTCCCCCCCCGTTTGCGAAAAGAACACGCTTTCCAAACATAGCGAAGTAACAACTGTGACACTTGTTAGTTCGCGCTCGTCTGTACCTGTGAATACGTTTCTGCGTCGTTTTTGTTTGAGCAGCCCGTTAAGTGTCGAGCTGTGAGCGTTGTTAGTTCACTCTCGTCCTGTGCGTGTTGTTTTCGTGCGTCATGCGTGCGTGTGCAGCGCGTTGCACGTTTCGACCTGCTTGCCATTCGTCGCTTCACATTCCAATTTGTTGCTATCGCATTCATTGCTTCGCCTTGTGGCGAAACTGTGACTTTTTTTATTGAGCGATACATTACTAAAGGACGCAAAAGATATGTACATATGTTGAACGCACAGACATATATTGAACAGTCGCGTATGTTTCATATAACCCGTTGTTTACAGTTGCGTAACGATACCAACAGAAACATGGGTATTACCAACATCAGAAGCGGCAAGCTGATATGTAGCACTTGTGCTTTCGAGGATGGTAGCCCTGTATAGTGCTACGTAGACCAACTACAGTGGATGGCGCATAAGTATACAATTGACGTTAACCCGACACGACTACCTTCATCGTAGGAGTACATATGTAATGTTTTTAAAATCAGATAGCCAGCACTGCAATTACAATTGACGTTTCACCAATATTACGCCTTTCATATAGGGTCTTTTTCCAACGCAGTTTCGAGACCTGACGTGGCGCTGTGGTAGAACACTTGATTGCCACGCAGAATGCTTAGGTTTGATTCCTGCTGGGACTATGATTTCTATTCTTTGCATTCGTCGGGTCAACGCCGCCGATGTCAGCTTTTTCTTAACGCTCTCGCATTTAAACGACCAATGTTTCGGCCTCGCCATTCACGGGTAGATATAAATTGTCAAACACCTGTGGCTCATACCCGCATACCGCAGCCAGTGATTTACGGGTATGAGCCACACGTGTTTGGAGAAATGAGTTTGACGACGTACGCGACGGGATTTTCACGTTATTCAAGTCACGAGCAGCCAGACATATTCGTTAAATCCTCTTACCCTTCCACACTAACTTTGGTCGACCTCAAGTTAAGGAGGTGATCACGAGAGCACCCAGACGTAGGCGGCTAGATAGATAGATAGATAGATACGTAGATAGAAACGCTCAATGAGCTTGCAGTACGCAAAGAAATGCTTCGCATTTAAAACGAAAAGGTGGTTTACATACGTACACGATATCCATCCAGGAACCAATACATCGTCAGTGTCATACTCTCCCAACTGAGCTATTACTTTTTTTTCTTTTTTAGGGGCGAAGCTCCTTAGGGTGTGGGTCTGTCCCTCCTCTGTAGTAGTAGTAGTAGTAGTAGGTAGGTAGCCACGTATAGTGGAATGTACCCACTCCACGTGATAAAGATGACGATGACGCAGTATAGTGGAATGGACCCACTACACGTGATAACGATGACGATGACGCTGATGACCATGAAGTATAAGCGCGTTACAGACCACACATTCTCTTTCTGCCATGGATGAAAACGATCGAGCTTCACCCACTCATCATCATTCACTTCGTGGATATGGCGTGATTTTTTGTTGCTTACTGCCATTCTTGGTCAATGTTCAATGCAAACATGGCACATAACACACAGTGCATACTGGCACACGCGCTCCTTTCTTTCTGTTTTTATGTTACCGCCGCTTACACGTGTAACGGCTGCCTTGCACAAACAGCGCCCGAATGACCAGGAACATGATAGGTCAGGGGTCGGCAACCTTTTGAGGCGGAGGGCCAAGTTGCTTGACGCCGACACGGCGGAGAGGGGGAGAGGGGAGTTGCAGGCCAAGGGAAAAAATTCGGCATATGGCAGCGCACACCAGGTAAACAACGATCACGCACACAGAGGGACGACACAAGCGCTTGTGTCGTCCCTATGTGTGCGTGATCGTTGTTTACCTGGAGTGCGCTGCCATATGCCGAATTTTTTCCCTTGGCCTGCAACTCCCCTCTCCCCCTCCATATGCCGAAATGGACTTACCAACGAGCCCGCAAATATGTTTTAGGAAAAAATCGGCGAATTGAGAAAAATGTAAAAAAAACGGGAATATAAATATCGAAATAACGTTTATTTGCAGCACACATGTCACAAAATTGCAGTTTACAAACATAAGTTACAAGCAAAAACCCATTTCAGTTCGAAACTGCAATGTTTGCCTTTCAGATAAGAGGTGTCAAGGGGAGGGGAGAGAGTTCGGATGTTGTCGCGGGGGCCGCATTACAGCTCCCTGCGGGACGCTGGTTGCCGACCCCTGATCTAGATAATCTTAGAACCCTCCGATGAGATTACGCGCAGAACGCGAACATTAGAGTTTCTTCTGGAACTTGCGATAATGCGCTTTGCCTTGCGATAACGCTGGAATCTTCGATAAATGCCGGCACGCTTCACCGCTTGTCAGTTTCATCGACAGGCGACGCTCTGTTCGCCGCTATCAGTAGAGAGTGTGTATTGCTGTAGTTTGACGTTCCGTTTCCCGGCCACAAGTTCGGCCAAATAAAGAGTTTCATCTTGGACAAGCTGACTGCTGCCTTCATCCATGTCACAAGCACGTGACACTACAATCAGGGAGAAAACACGCCTTCGGTCCTGTTTGGAGTGGTGTTGTCAATATTAAAATTGAATCAACGCTGCCAGAGGTTCAATTCTCGGAAGACATTCAGGAACACATTCCTGTAGTTTTGCATTTTCAATGAAGCTGGAAATGCTTTGCCTTAAATAAATTCGCACTGGCTTAGCGTCCGTGTCGCAGTGATATCCTGCTATACGAGCACGCCATATAAAGTGGAGGCCCGTCAACATTACTAGATCCAACGGGATTCCATCATCATTATTTATGGCCACAAAGCTCATCCGGTGTGGATCCAATGCAAAGTCTTTATTGACCGTTGCATGATGTCCCACGATATACCCCTTCCCAACAGTGCAGAGAAACGTGGTCTATTTTTTCCCGGTTTCTTGTATATGAAGCAGTGTGATACCCTTGGTGTAAACAAAGGCCCGTTCTCTGTGAAGACCTTTACTGATAGAGCTATTCTTTTTTTTTTCATTATTGCCTGGCTTTTGTATCAAAGAAAACAACAATGACAGTAAGAACGAAAGGAGGGAAATCTATTAAAGGCTCGTTTTTTTTTTTGTTAGACACAACCTAACGAAACCAACAGGGAATGAAGCCAAGGAAGGCATATGGGATACTAATTGTAGTTTTAACTGCAGGGTTGTGATCATAATATAAATGGAAAGGAATTAAAGCTCACGAAAGAAAGTTTTTCCCGCGAGAAGGGGTCCAATCCGACAACCTTCGAATTCCGAGTGCCCCGAGAAAGCTTGGAATCTCCAAAGAAAAAAAAAAAAGATGGCGCTCACGTCTCTTGAGAAGAAGGATAGCCGTCATCAACTGGCGCTCCGACCTCTGCTGTTAATTTTGTGCCAGCAGCCGCAACACAAGGCTTCCAATCTCCGTGTGCTCGGTCTGGAAATCGCTGCCTCCGAACCTGTTGGACCTTGGGTAAAGAGTGCAAAATTCTTTATTAATATTGTTTTGCTGCGTGGTTTTCACCGACGTTAACAGTATTAGAGTCGAACCCCTCAGTAACAAAATTGCTGTGCACGCGATTTTTGTTCGTTCTCGTGAGAATTTCGCTGTTGCGAAAATAGAAAAAACGCACACCAATTACTTCACACAGCCAAAAATTTCTTTAAAGAAGTCGCTGATCTTGCTCTGCTTCACGTTTATTTGAAGGAGCTTGACGGCTCGAGTCTGGCAGCTTAATAAGCTAAATATTCGCACTCTGCAGGCTGGACAAGCTCAGGCTCTCAGAGTTTGCCTTGGCTTGCCCAAATGCGCGCCGACTGAAGCGACTATTTCCATTGCATGGGGCCAACCAATGGAAACGCACATTGCGGTGGAAGCCTTGAAAGCTCACATCAGGCATTTTTCCCGGGGTCATTGCCACCACCTTGCAACACTGCATTCAGAAAGACCACGGTCGTCGTATTGTGCAACGATTTCAAACTATGCCGCCCACCTTCCATCAGGCTCCAGCCCCGAGTCTATAATCCAGCGATACCTCCGTCGTGCTTCATTCCACCTGAAGTTCACCTCACCGTGCCGGAAATCAGAAAAAAAAAAATACAAAAAAAAAATCGGAGCTCTCATCGCCAGTGCCTTAACAGCTATCTCTGATTCTTTTGCACGAGAAACACGCCGATCACGTACATGTTTTTACTGCTGGATTAGCTACTCTCCATTGTTCATCCGGAGGAGCGGTCGTCCTAGCAAAAGCTATTATCGACAGTTTCAAGACAGACCACCCAACGACATCGACGGCTTCAGAACTTGCCGCTGCGCTGCCCTTCGGGTAGTCAACCGCGAACAGCCTCCACGATGGTCAATCTACAGTGATTCGAAGGCAGCTCTGCAATCTTTGCTGTCAGCCTTGCGGCATGGACCATACGAGCAGTTGGTCTTTCGACTGCAGAGCATTCGACTTTTTTGGAGACTTTTCCATCTGCAGTCGAATGCTCTACCACTGAGCTATACCACCTTTTTATTTATTGCCGGTCTTAAACAATGTATAATCAAAAATTGTCACAAATTACACATACATCCTTATATAACACACAAAAACATGCCATCATTCCTACTTGGACTGGTGCTGTCCCTCTAAAATTCCTTCAAGGGTGCTAGAGGCTCTATTCTCGGCCGCCATTCGGGTATACACTCCTCCACTTTGATGTTTTCAATGAAGGGCGACATACTTTGCCTAAAGTAAATACACGCTTTCTTAGCGTCCCGGTCACGGAAGTATCCAGCAATCCTAGCCCGCCATAAACAGTGGAGGCCGTTCAGCATTACTGAATCAAATGGGACTCCATCTTCGATATTTATTAGATGCGAAGCATCTAATGAGCGAGCTTGATCCGGCGGCATCCGCGCTCCACTGCGCATGCGCATACTCTCTCTCCCACTCTCCTCCTTTACGCAGGCGTTCGGTCGCCTTCTCTCCTCTCCTCCCCCCCGCGCTGCAGCCTGTAAACCCACTCCCTCCTCTCCCTCCCCCCATTTCATATAAGCGGCGCTTGCGCTCAGTCGAGGAAGTCTCGCTTGAATCGTGCGGTCGCTCCGTCGGTTTCCGGTCACTGCAGTTGTCTCGAAAGCCTCGCTACCCTCGCCGCAGACTCGCGTTGTCTCTCTGTAGCGGAAGCGGTAGCTCGACGCCGACGCTTGGCTTCGACGGCCGAGTGAACGTAAACGGAAACTTGGTGTGCACCCCCCAATGCTGCTTCGCATCCCCTCATGGTTCCCTTTAGTGGGAGATGGTTTAATTTTTGCCAGGTACCTAATTCCATGCGGATCCCAAGGAAAATCTTTTTTTTATTGTTCTTTGCGGGATGTACGAGAAATATACTCCTTCCCAGCACTGTAGGAAAACGTGATCTATGGTTTCCAGTGGTTTTGCAGATCAGGCAGTGTGAACCCCATGGTACAGAACAACCCCTTTCTTCCATGAAAGTCTTTACCGACAGAGAGTTCCAGTGTGTAAATTGAAGAAAAATTCGGCAGATCCTACATACCATGGGAATCGATATTATGCGAAGCATGCAGAGGGAAGGTGACTGTGGTGTAATTTTTTTTATTGAGCGAAACGTTACGAAAATGACCGCTAGAGATATGTACAAATGTTGTACGCACAGACAGTTCTTGAACAGTCGCATATGTTTATATAACGAGTTGTTTACAGTTGCGTAACGATGCCAACAGCAACATGGGTATTACCAACACCAGAAGCGGTAAGCTGATATATAGAGCTTGTGCTTGCGAGGATGGTAGCCCTGGCTAGTGCTACGTAGAGCCAACTTCAGTGAATGGCGCTTAAGTATACAATCGATGTTATTCCGACGGGGCGCCTATATCATAGGAGTGCATATGTAATGGCTATACAATTAGATAGTCAGCACTGCAACCACAACTGGCGTTTCATCAACATTACGCCTGCATAGGGTGTTTTTCCAAAGCTGCTTCCACACCTGGCTGGGGCTCCGAGGTAGAATACTTGATTGCCACGCAGAATGCTTGTGTTCGATTCCTGCTGGGACCCTAATATTCATTCTTTGCAATCGCCGGGTCAACGCTACCGATGTCAGTTTTTCTTAACGCTCTTCCCATTTAAATTACCAATGCGTGTTCTCGCCGTTCCTGGGTAGATATAAACTGTCAATCACCTGTGGCGCATACCCACAGACCGCGGCCCGTGGTATACGGGTAGGGAGGCACGTGTGGAGGAAATGGCTAAACCCTTTCCTCCACACGTGTCTGGAGGAAAGGGCTTTGCGACTTATGCGACGGGATTTTCACGTTATTCATGTCATGACCAGCCAGACATATTTGTCAAACCTATTACCTTCCCATACTAATTCTGGTCTACCACAAGTTAAGGAAGCGATCACGAGAGCACCCAGACGTGGGCGGCTAAATAGATAGATATACAGTGACACCTCTGTGATAAGATCACAGCTCATACGAATTTCGGGGTGATACGAATTTTTCTTTGGTCCCAGCAAAGACCCATTGACCTGCAGTGTAATGGAGTATGGTTGTTGCGAACTGATTTTCGCCCCGCGACGTTTGATACAAACGTACGCTACCTCCCAGGTACGAAGGTACACGCTGTCGCGGAAGACGCACCAAGCACGTGCGAGCGCGGGAACGCAAGCGCGGGCATGCGTGCCGCACTGCCAAATCGTCAGAATCACGGTGTAAGAAACGGTCAGAATAAACCTTCAGAGACGCGTCACGGCCTCCGAGATTGTGTGCGCGAATCTCTGAGGCTCTAATGTGCCTCCGTGTGCCTTCGCGTTTAGATTGCAGAGGGCACTGGCGCCATACTTTTTTTTTTCTAACGCGTTGGCGCGGGCTGCGGTCGTTGTACTGTGTTTACACGTGCCTATCACGTTGACGCAAGTCATGTATGTCCTCGTGCATCAGACATTCAATGGAAGGTGTACGAGAACCGAAAGAAGACGAGGACGGTCTTGGCGAAGGAGCTAGTCCTCAGAACGTCAACATGCGCGACTATTGAGGTCGCACTTGTGCGGCCACGGCCGTAAATCTCTCAAAAAACATCCCCAACACCTCCGCGATAACAAAATCATGGCATAGGACCGTGGTTCTGAAATTTTGTGGCCTAGGCTTATCGCGTCAAAGTGCTTATTCCGTTACTTTTGCCTCAACACTCTTGTGTCATGCAAAAAAGCATAATAAAATTTGGAAGGGGCTACTGCTGTTGCGGGTCACAACGCACCTGATTAATTAATTAGACACGCGCGTACGGGCCGTATATTTGCGAGTGCTGGTATGATTTCCAACATCTAAAAACTTAACAATCATTCAGAGTTCTTCCTGACGTTGCTGCGGCCCTGAAAAACAATAAATGAAAATTTGCGCCAGCTTTCTTTTCTCGCACGCTAATTTTCCATGCTTTCCGGTGATACGAACTTTGGATGATACGAATATTTTTGGTGGTCCCGTGAGATTCGCATCACCGAGGTTTCACTGTATAAGAAGATAGAAACGCTCGAAGTGCCTGCCGTTCATTAGGGAATGCTTTGCATTAAAAAAAAAAATTTTACACCCGTAGGCACCTGCATGTCTTTCACGCGTTTGTGTACCTTCTGTACCGGCCGTCTACTCTATATAGCTTTGTACAATGGCACTCGAAAAACGATGTCGCAGACAACTTTATACAATTGTTTTCTTTTGACGCGAAAGATACAGGTCGAAAGAAAACTGAACCAATAAAAAATTGGGGGGACCCTTAAGCTTCGCCTTTAAGAGTTGAACGCGATAGCGGTCCCTAGTGCGTACTTCAATCACTTAGTGCACACTATGTAATGGGTAGCATGCTTTAAACCACGAGCAATTATGCGCGGGAAATGCGGGAAAGTGTTTTTGAAGTTGCTATGCACCCACTACGTGGTTAAAGAAGTACACGCAGTGGCGTGCGTGACTTCTGTAATGGGTACACGGCTTTGAACCACAATGTCGTTATTATATTCACATCTTCTGACGCCCGATGTACGCTTGTACCATGCCATATTACTGCGACATTACATGTTGTATTGTGACGCCTGTGTACAGAACGCGTGTGTTTGCAAAGCATGAAAGTTATTTTCACTGCAATTCCAAGCAGAGGAAGTTATTTTATATGAATCCCAAGGAGAAGCGCGGCTGTGGGGTAAAACACCTGCTTGCCACGCAGACGACCCGGGTTCGATCCTCATTCGGACCCGGAAATTTTTATTATTTCTTTTATTTGCATCCTTCTCGATTTTTCGGTCACGGACAAGATGATGATTTTTCGCTCACAACCAACGACGCCGACGCCGACACCGGAATTTCTGCGAAACGAGCTCTTTAACACTATCGCGTTAAAAAACGGACGCTACCTACTTCTTTCATGTATAGCCATGCAACGCACCCGGCATGCTATTATCAGCATAGAGTTTCCTACAGTATAAACTAGAGGGAACTCTGGCGCTGCGATCGTTCAGCCATCATGGGAATTATGGGTAGTACACGGATTTGTCCGAGGCTTCGTGCTTGCGGATTTGGAACGCACTTGTGGCTTTGCTTATTGTTGCGTTTTGGTGTTGTTTCGAATAAAAGAACGGACTGTTGTGGACTTCCTGAGCCGATTTGAATTTATGAGCCTAAAAAGGTCAGGGTAGTGAATCGTAACTGCTGAACCTTTGCTCAACTTCGTCTTGCGGCAAAGCGAATTCAGGCCACACGGAGCCAAACGGAGCCGAAAGAACGAAGATAAGGCAAATCCGTGTACTACCCATCATTCCCATGCTGGCTGAAGCGCCGTGCGTTGCAGCTCCCATAGACACTAGCGCCAGAGTTTCCCCAAGTTTATTTTTAGGAAACTGTATGATTATCAGAATAAACAACAATTTCCGCTAAGGCGATGCTTAGTTGGCATACAGTGCGTAAAAAAAGATCACTACGGTATCTCGAAAAAAAAAACAAAAAACAAAAAACCTTTTGACCAACTGTCCTACGAAAAGATGCGCCAAACCAAGCCCCCCCCCCCCTTCCTTCACCCACAAGAACAGATTGGTTCGGCTGTACCTTTCCCAAGTCGAACTCCATATAAATACAGCGAACACTCCGTGAAGATTTGGCACATTTCTCCTGGAACAATGTAACAACTGCATCACATACCACAACTTCGTAATGAAAAACATGTTACAAACAGTAGCCCTGCCAAAAATGGACAGGTTCGTGCTTTTACACCTGTCCACTTTTTCTGTTCGTTCTTTGGTCTGGTTCATCCAATACTGGTCGCTAGTGTCGTAATTCTCAAGGGGAACCCCATGATACCTAGTTGGCGTTTTCACCGACCGCACATTGGCAAAATTATTCGGCGTTGAAGGCCACCTTCCACGCCACAGCCCGAGGGACTTCCCCCCAGTTCACTATGCTACCCGTGACGTCGCAAAACGGCTTTACTACACTTATCGCTTCTTCTACGTTTTTTTTCTTTGTGCAGCACACAGCAATATCGTCTGCGTACGCCAGCACGTTGACTTTGGTCGCCACCAATCTAAAACCACGTATTTTATGATTTTCTATAATGGCCAGGCAAAAAGTCGGCGAAATTACTCATGAGTCGACTCACTCGGACTCACTCAGACTCAGGTAGAGGCGTAAAGGCACGTTCATACCAAACGCGGAGGACGCAAGCGGGTAAGCGGATTTTCAAAGCGGAGCGGCAGCGACGGCACGCGGCTGGTCAGACCGACCGCGTCGCCTTCTGCCCGCTCTGCCACGGCGGTGGAGCAATTCACCAATCCACGGTGGACGTGTCGCCATCTTACAACACTACACGATACTGCGCGCGCGTCTCGAGCCCTGATTGGCTGCGGCCAAAGCGGCCAACTTTTCCTCGCAGAGAAAATCGGTCCGGGCGCGATCCGGGCAAGCGGCCGCGGTTTTTCCCTTTTCGCGGGTAATCCGCGTCCGCTTTCCGGATCCGCGCTCGGTGTGAACGTGCCCTCATGGCGCATTCACACTTGTGAAGCGAAGCGAAAAGAAAACGCCAGAGCGGCCGGAAAACAACATCCACGCGCGTCGAAAACGTTTACATTTGTTCTGCCCCTCGTGCCTGCCACCGCCTTCGCCACTTTGTGAATTCATTCCATTTTGCCCGTTTTCTGAGCATTAAATTTCGTACCGAATTCATGTTATACATAGAAAACACTGAAAAGAAACGGTTTTCACCTTTTCAAACGTTGTTTCGGGAGATACAGCAGCAGAAACAACATGAGCGGACACACCGGCAGCGGCGGCGGCGGATTCAACCGGTTATGCAAAAGCGAGACACGTTGGGGCATGCTGACTCGCTGCTGCGACACCTTCTTCTAGTTCCAGTGTTCTCGGCGATCGTAATCCAAAGCAGGCTGTCGATGAACGCGTTCTTGCAGAGCCCGTGAGCTTTGTTGTGCTCGAAAGGTAGTTTGCGATTGCGCTGATGCGATCCACCGCCGTCTCCTTGTCCGCCATGTTGAAATTGCGGCCGGTTGTTTACGTCACGTGGTTTATAAGTAGAGACCAGATTTTAGGCAAATGCCTATTATGTTCCTTGCGTTTATATCGTGCCACTTTGATATATGAGCATGAATTGGAGATTAAGAAGGACTTTTATAGTGTTTTTATAGTGCCTATAGATGCCTATCCTCGGCGTTGGTGCCTAAATTTATATAAGTGCCTATAAATGCCTATTTTATAAATAGGTGCCTATGTGAACACTACTTAAACTCAAATTTTGCTTTCAAATGCAGTTTGACATTGTTATTCCTGTTGCCGGGCAACATTGACCTTTAGGAACTCTATGGGGTTCAAACTAGCCCTCTAGTTCAACCAACTTCCGCAAAACAACCGCTAGCTGCAGTAACATGGGACGCGCCGGCCACCTTACGCCAACGCGCTCACATGTCGCAAGCGGTTGGAGGAGGAGAGGTTGAGGAGAGGGAAAGACTCTGTTTCTGTAACCGTAAATGGGAGCACATCTCAGCGTATGCAGAGGAATGGAATGAGGGGAAAAAAGATGAAAAGAGGAGAGGAGAAGAATAGGAGAGCGGCGTCCATGGCCGAGGACGCGGCGGGCGGCTTCTGCAGCCGGTTGTCCAGTCCAGTGCCCCAAGGAATTCAAGAACCGCCTTGAAGACTTGTGTGTGGTGGTGGGCAGGGAATAGGGGGTCTCTCTGTGCAGCCGCGGGAAGGTGGTGAACGAATGCGAAACCTTGGAGTGCCGTTAGGGGAAAGGAGAGTCTGAATTCAATAGTCAATTACGCGCCAAATTTACGACCACACATGAGAAGGAACACATAGACAGGACGGGCGCTTACTTGCAACTAGTTATTCCTTGAGGAATACAGGGTAATATAAACCCCCTCTCGCCAACGCATGCGCAACATGCTCAAGCCATCTACTACCTAATCACACTAACGGACACATTCGAGATACCGCACTTCCGACTCGTACAGGTTGATTGAAGTTTCGCTGACACAATTGCTACCCCGTTTTTGTATGAAAAACGCCTCCAAAATTTCTCGTGCTACCTTGTTTTTGCTTTTACCCAAAATTCGCATCTCCGTGAAGCGTGGCGTGCAACCACATGATGTCACATGCGCGCTTAAATATGCGCCGTCCCTATTTCTTACAGTGAGAGCGTGTTCCCTTGCTCGATCATTGACGCAGCGCCCCGTCTGGCCAACATAGCTCTTTCCGCACGTTAGGGGTATTTCATAGACCACTTCAGTGGCACATTTGGTGAACGGCCGCGCATGCTTCTTTTTGCAGCCTTTCGGCTGTTGAGCATGGCTTCCTGTAATGCGAGGGCACAACTTCGCCAGTTTGTTCGGGGCTGCGAATACCAGCGGCACGCCATGCCGACTCGCAACCTTTTTAAGGTTCTGTGTAACCTTATGTAGATAAGGTACCACCTCCGGCCGTTCTTTTTTCTTTCGTGCTTCAGCCGGGCCATTTTTTACCTTCTGCAGAAGGCATTCTGAAACCGCAAACAACATCGAGCAAGGAAACCCGGTGGCCTTCAAACGGTCAACTTGTACCTTAAAACTAGACTGCATGAGATGCTGACATGACTTCCGAAGTGCGGACCCTAGGGACAGCATTGCGATGCCCCTCTTCACGGTTTTTGAGTGGGCCGAGCCGAAGGGTAAAAGGTCTTTCTTTGCACGTGGGGAAAAACTCCAGCAAACGTGATTGTCATGAAGGGTTAGTTTTAGATCTAAAAACTGCAGGACCCCATTGTCAGGCAGCTCTTGCGTGAAACGTAGGCCTTGTCCGCTCTGCCGAAATGCCTCTAAAACATTGTCCACCATTACTTGGTTCGTCAGATCATTCCGTTTCGTTAGCAAAATTAGAAAATCGTTAGGAATGGAGAGTGTAGATCAAGAGAAAGAAAGATGCGATGTGCTCGCGGCTTTTGTTTTGTTTGTAATTTACTTCTTAACGGGATCTTCACCAGGTCACATCAGAAATCATAGCTAGACACTGGAAGTTTTGTGACCAATGAATAGCGTTGGACCACAATCATTTTTCAAGTTCGTTCATTACGAGCCGCGAAACCACAATGCGAGGCGGCGAGCTTGAAACCCTTGCCACTCGCCCCGTGTAGCCTTCGCTAGCCAAATACCTTCCCTACCCTCTTCGGTATCGGAGCCGGAGGGTCAAGACGCATCAACACGTCATGCGCACGCAAGATCACGTGCGCGTGACGTGCCCGAGCGAGGTCGTGCACGCGAGCGTTGTTGTGTCGTTTCGGCGTTCCGTGTAGTGTACTGCCTGTTCCTGTGGGATGGATCCTTTAGCGCGCACGTTTGGAGAGGCTGGCACGGATCGTGTATCCTTACCGCGATACACCGCGTCGCACAGCTGGAACTGCTGTAAGGGACGATGCACCAAAAACACGCCAAGCGTTTTCAGTGCAGCCGCCAGCACGACGCGGGAACGGCGAAAACACGAACGCATGCGAAACTGAGGCAGATTAGTCTCGCATCTCACTTAATCACGCGCACATATTCCACTTGTGTTTAATTATTTCTCTCAACTTTCATTCATTTATTCAAGCAACAGATTACACAAATTACACACGTCGCTTCGAATAACTCTCGCACTGTCACGCGCTACTGTGAGCGATGTCAGAGCACCAATGTGTACACGTACACGAACGACGTCAGAGCACAGATAACTATGCAGGACCATTCGTTGTTGTACGTCAACTTCTCCATATTTGGGCGCGTGCCCGCCGCCCGCGAGAAGAAGTGCAAGCGGCGTTAAGCTTTAAGTTTCACACCTTTCCGCGGCATGTAGCGTTGAAAATCTTGGCAGGCGTGACCCTGAGCGCCCAGTGCTTGCAGTGCACTTGTCAGCTCGAAATTCTCAAACCTGGTAAGGGGCTTTTTAAGGTGTTCACCGACAGAGGAGCATTGACCCTACGCGATTAGACCCGGCCAATACGATGTATCCCTCTCTTCTGGTCTTTTAGTGGTCTGGTTATCTGCTTCTGTGCTGCCCTTCTTCAGCCATGCCGAAAATAAAGAGACCCAGGAGTGTGTTGATTCGACGGTGGACGCTTGACTCACCATGCTTAGACAATAAAAGGAGCGACTGTATTCTGCGAACGGTGCGTGAAAAAGGACAATTTCATGGCTATGTTCAACCATTGGCGCCTTTGTGCCGCCATGACCAATAACATTTTTTGCTTTGCTGTCGTAGATACAGGTCACGCACGTCTTTGTTTGAAATTTATTGAATTTATATAAAAATTTATCGTGGCTATATTTACGATTTTGAGGGCCTAAAACGGTGTTTTGCCTGTCTATTTATGGCGCCTAAAACGCGCTTTTTAAGTGCCTGAAAATCCGTCCTCCATTTATAAGCTAGCGCAGCCGAAGTACGGCTTCCCGTGAAGCGGAGAGGGGTTCCGCTTTCGCGCGGCGGCGAAATCGTTCTCGGACCGGTTTTTTCGCGTGGGGCTCACGGCGTGGTTTTCCGGCCGCTTAGGCGGCGAAGCGAGTGGACTTCCGGTGAGTTTTGCCGCTTTCGCCCTCTTCGAGGCCAAGTGTGAACGCGCCTTAAAGGGACACTAAAGAGAAACAATGACTTAGTTTATATTGACAAACTGCACTCTGAGAACGCTAATGCCATATGTTTCACTATCATAAGATCATTATTAGCGGAGAAAATCAAGGTTGAAGTTTCATTTTTAAATTTCGCACCGACATCTCCGCGCGTGACGTCGAAAATTTCAAAATGTATTTTTCGTATTTTCGCGACGTTGGCTCGATGAAATTATTTGAAATTTTGTATGCTATGTCTATGGCACCCACAGATGACAATGTGCTTCATTTTTATCGATTAGAAGCTACGTAGGAACCCGGTACACGCCCTCAAAATCTATGACGTCACGGTGTTTGGTGCGGGAATCTCAAGGTGGCGTCTCCACCCGCATTTTCTTTTCGCGCGTTTTCTCGATTACCAAGCGTCGTGTCGCGGTAAGAGTGGTGTTCTCGGGATTGTGAAATTGTACTTTGAGTAATACACGAAATATTGTTTTGCTCTTTAGTGTACCTTTAAGCCTGGGTCTGAGTGAGTCCGGGTGAGTAATATTTTGGGGAGTTTGAGTGCGGGTGAGTCCGGTTGAAGAAAATTTTTGTGCGTGAGTCCGTGTGAGTCCGGTTGAGGAAAATTTTTTTGGTGAGTCTGAGTACGGGTGAATCAAAAGCGCAAGATATATTTCTTGAGTGAGTCTAAGTGAGTTCCACTTTTTTTGGCGACCTATGATTCTATCTACTCATCTTCAGCATTACTATCAGCCTTACCTGGATTCACGTTTATACTCGCGTCTACTCACACGTATTCCAAAGCAGTATCGTTCATACACCATTTCAATAATTTTTGATCGGAGCCGCGATTTACGTAGGGGGGTGCCTTGTCCCCCCCCCGTCAACTCTTCCGGGGAAGTTCTTGATAAATATATCTCGTGTGAGCCATCTCTTTCAAGAAAAATGTCCTTATTGGATTGCAACCACTCATAACGTGTATTCAAACACTCACAGAAGTAGAGGGAGTGCTTGAAGAGCAGTGCAACTGGATTAATCTCGCCAGAGTTCTTTAACTCTGTGGGGGGAGTAGGGCAGAGTTAGCCGCCGAACGTACTCTTTCCTTGAAGGAAGAGTGAAAGAGGCTGCGAACGCTCTGCTACTCAGGCGGAGTTTCCAATCTATGCAACTCTCGTGCCGATGCGGCGTGAATGGGGTCTGGAACTCCGTCCTTAGCGGACGAAGTATACAATGTAGCGCCTGCATCTCACCACCGCGACGCGTTAAAGCAATATAACTGTCTCGTAATCATACGCCTTTGAGCGTACACGCCACATATGCAAGTTTATTGCGTCAAGTTAGTAGAATAACTTTCAGTGATAACTAAAGGTATAGTTTTGTGATTGTGAACGTTTCATTCCCAAAACGCCAACAGCGGCCCCTTCGAAGCAAGGAACAGCGGCAACTTCTAACTAGTCGCCAAAAATTAGTTTATGGCACAGGCTAATTGCCACCAGAGTAACGTAGACACTCGAGACATTCGTAAACAAAAAAAAAAAAAAATAGTGCCTTACAAAAAAAAAAATATAAAAAAAATAAAGACTTCGCCAGCAGAATTCGACCTCGCCACGTCCCGATTACCAGGTGAGTACTAGCTCTACCACCACGCCACGTCTCACCGCGCTGACTATACACCGTAAACAAACTGACAAAAACAAAACACGCCGTTTCGCTTCACGGGTCGCATTCTGAACACAGACACGATTGTCTTTCCCAACTAAACCTTGCGTCTTCATAAGATGGAAACTGCTGCCAGCCACGCATGACATGCGGCTAAGGCCAACAGCGCCAACGTTCTTTCAGAATTCATAACATGGAAAACAAAATATACAAAAATTACAAGGATCTGGGGCGGATTTATCAGCTGTTACCGCCGAGTACAAGAGCCGTTTCTCGCTCTTTCCGTTGGTTGACGTGCACAGAAGTTTTATGTCGACTGTAATGTCGTTCGATAAGTACGCGCGTATTTGATTGAATAATATGTATTTTCTTGTGCAAGCGACGATATGCTAGTGCAGCAGCTGCGTCAGTGTGCAGATTTGCATCGCTATACCGATAGCTGCAACTACCTAACCTATCGCTAAAAATCAAATTGAATGCGCAAGAAAATATGCCGTCATGTTACTTCAATAAGGCGTACCAAATGACAAGCCTGTGTTTTCACGTATGAGTCAGCGAAGTGCCGGCGAGTGCGCCCGGCGGCTATCTGCGGCGGCCTGTGTGCACTGGCTGAAAGCGCGTCGCATCGACGCTCATCGCTCCTTGTGCGGACACCTTACGCAAGAAACAATGGTTCAGTCAGGTTAACCGATGCCAAAGCTCTACTGTACAGTCATTATTACTCCTCGGAATCGCGTATCATTAAGCTCAGAAGCGCCGATGACATGTAGACGGACTCGGCCCGGTACGCTAGGCCTACCTTTCGCTGGCGCGATCTCGGCGCAGGCGGCCAGTGTGCACGGCTGAAAGTGCGTCGCATCGATGCTCATCGCTCCTTGTGCGGACACCGTACGCAAGAAACAATGGTTCAGTCAGATTAACCGATGCCAAAGCTCTACTGTACAGTCATTATTACTACTCGGAATCGCGTATGATTAAGCCCACAAGCGCCGATGACATGTAGACGGACTCGGCCGGTACGCTAGGCCTATCTTCGCTGGGAGTCGTACTCGTACGGGTCGTATTTGGTTGGCCTGATCTCGGCGCAAGTGGCTCGCGAAGGTTGAGGTTTGAGCATTTCTCAAGCCTCTCACTATCACATTAAAGTGTAGCCGAGGTAAGCAAAACTGTAAGGATTGCCAGAGATATGCGCTTGAGTTTTGGTTTTGCAGACCGGCGTTGTTTTTCTGGCGTACTTGTAGTACATGCCGCAGCACCGCAAGTCGGATCGGACGCCGGATCTTAACGGTCGTAGATTATTCCTTGGCCAGCCCTGCTGAAAGATCGTCCCAACTATATTTGTAAGCGCGTAACTACAGCTCCCAGACTTAGGCATAAGCGGCTGAACCACATTGAGCCGATATGACAGAATGCCAGCTGATAATTGAAATTTAATAACGAAAATGGCGTTGAATGTTATGTAGTTTTACAGTAAGAAGCAGATGTGCCTACAGTGATCCTAACGATCACCAGATACTTACACGGGCTCGGTGTATGTTTCTCTTTAAATAGCACAACAGAGATGTTGCGCCACCGGCACTAGAAGGGGGGGCAAGACATCATGAGTATATATACCGGTTACTGAACGTAAGGTTGTCCGTAGCGCGAGCGGTATATGTTCAGTGTTGCTGTGTTGTGTGTGATTGTAATGTGTGTGCCGATGCCTGTCCCCTATATGTGACGTAAGCTTCAAAAAATCTGAGCCTGTTCCCTGCTAGATTGTAGAAAATGCTCGACAATTATTTTTTTTTACGTTAGTCCTAGCAGAAAGAGTGATTATACTCTTGGAGGGAGTTGATGCACTCTAGCCAGACCAGATTATAAAATTCTGTGACAGAGTAGCGTAACTCCCGCAGAGAGTGTATGCACTCCATTTTAGAAGCGTGACTTTACTCTGGCGAGAGAGCTTGTTCACTCTCGCTCAGCCGGAGTACCAGAACTCTGTCGGGAGTGTGCTTACTCTGTGTAGCAGAGAGTTCTCAGCACTCCTGAAAAGAGAGTGAAATATGGGACAAGCGTTTACTCCCGCAAAGGGAGTCGCTAGCACTCTCTTAGGGCTGTGAGTGAAGGTACTATATCAAAGGCGCGAAGAAGAGCACCGATTACGTGAGATATTGCGGCTAAAGAGCATTGACACCATGGTCTGAAAAGCTAATTCTAGGCTAACACACTCATGAGTAGACTCCCTCGGACTCACTCAGACTGAGATCGAGCCGTGAGTATGACTCTGAGTGAGTACAAGTGATAATTTTGTGAGTTTGAGTCCGAGTGAGTCCAGTTGAGAAATGTTTTAATGGATCTGAGTCCGAGTGAGTTTGGTTGAGGAACGTTTTGGCGAGTCTGAGTCGGAGTGAGGCCTAGCGCAAAATATATTTCCTGAGTGAGTCTGAGTGAGCTCCAAAATATTTGCCTACCTATGGGCCAGGCCCATAACTTCAATATAAATAGCAAACAAAAGTGGGCTGAGCGTGTAGCCTAGACGCACAGAACGCATCAAGTGAATGGGGGCCCCCAAAGACTAATTAGCTATTAACCGTGTTGTCGAGTTCTGGTACGACAAGGCCACTCCCTCCCTGATGATGGAACCAACATTAACATGATCGAAAATGAGAAACAAAATATCATGCGAGAGTCGAGACACAATGGAACGCCTTTTCCAGGTCGAGCTGGAGAGTGGCTACGTCAGTAGAGCGGCGTCGCAACATTCGAGCACACACCGCATCTTATGAACATTCCAGCAAATAGTCCTTCCTTTAATCCCACACATTTGGTGGTCAGCCACTATTACTTGGATGACGCTTTGAAGCGTCGTAGCTAGACCTTTATAAAGATCTTATAATCAACATTTGTCAGTGATATTAGCCAGTGTGATGGCACTAGTCTGAGTTTTTCCACTTCCACTGTCTTTGCGATCAATATGGTGTGCGCTTTGGCCAAATGAAGGCGGCACAGTTTTTAGTTCATATGACTCGTTCAATAAGTCTCAACAACAGAGACAAATCGATCTGAAGAGCCTTATACCATCCAGTGGTTAGATCGTCCTGTCCGGGTGACTTGCCAAGGTTCAAATGATGAATTGCCCTTTCAACTTCACTTGGTGTTATTTTTCCTTCTAATGGCTCCCTTGTGTAGTCACTCAGCCGAGGAATGCGTTCAAAAGAAATCTTTTTTGAAACCGTCCTCATTAGCTTTTTGAAATGCAAAAAGTGGTTGATAGTGGGCAAAAAAGGCGCGTCCGATAGTTTCATTATGGCTCGCAAGTGTCGCGTTGCAATAAATCATATCGACATGATTACGTCGCCCTTGGGCTTTTTCTAGTGCAAGCGCTCTTTTGGCGGGCTTCTCTCCCACCACTAATTCTTTAGCAGGCGCGCGAACCAAGGCACCTTTATAAGGCTCCTTGTCATATTGTTCTAATTTTTCCTTTACACTGCGGACCTCTTCTTTACAGGTCTCAGGCTCTTTGCGTTCGAGGGCTATCAGCTGCTGAAGTGTTTCAGTCAGACTTCGTTCTTTCATTTGCCCCTCGAACTTTAGCGAGCTCTATCAGTCCAGCGCTTTCATTTTCACCTTCTGTAGTTTCAGTTTGTTCAGTAAGCATTTCATTAATGGTCCCATGTACTGCTTCTACAAATCACTCATCCTTTAGTAATAACGCGTTCAGTATCCATATCTCCCAGTTAAAAGCATTTCGCTGTTTGTTCATGCCTATGCGACACACAACCAAGCAATGATCCGAAAAAAGACACTGGCACAAAGGGAAACCATGACACAGTGGCATAATGTCTAGATAGGTACATGCGGTCTAACCGCGCATGGTTAGTGCCTTGAAATCGCGTGTACACCACTTCGCGTTTCGCTTCGACGCATTCGTACACGTCGTCCAGGTCAGTCTCGATGAATAATTTGCTTAACACGTCACTGCTTTTGTCGCGAATGCCAGTACTGTTGGCTCTCTCACGAGCTCTTAAAACATAATTGAAGTCCCCCCAACAAAACAGCCCGCTTATCACTATTCGTCCACTGAAACAGATTCGAAAAATATTGGGCACGCTCTTCTACACAATTCGACGTGTGTATGCCCATTACTCGGAATTCAATTTGACAAAAAACAATATCACAGTAAACAGCTCTTCCTGACTGTCATGAAAAAAAAAAACACACTTTGAACAACAAGGCCTAGCAGTTTTTTGAAAAAAAAAAAGAACACGTCGAGCGGACGTCGGTATCGCATGTCTCACGACCGCATAACACCTGTCAGTGAAACGACGCACCATTCTCCCGGTCTCCTCCTCTCCGTCTACCTTAGTTTCCTGGTCGGCTAGGACGTCTATATCTTGGTCGTTGACCAACCGTAAGAGCTCACTTTGCGTACGCTTAGCCGCCAACCCTCTCACGTTCAGCGTAGCTATGCTGAGTGACGGAATCGGTGCCATGGTGACTTCTACACTAGAAGGAGCAGGCCCGGAGCATGGTGCTAACCTTTCATGTCCAGCCTCTACGGCTAGCCGCCTAAAGGACCATCCCGCTTCCCGGCGTTCTGTTGCTTTGACATAATTGTCCGCAGGTCTTTTGCCAGGAGGAACGATTGGTTTGAATTTCGCACTGAACCGCCCGCCTTTGAGGAGTCCTTGCAGGCGGCTCCTCGCTGTTGGTGGACGACGTCTTGTCCAGTTCCCCTGTCTGTAGCGTGGCAGTGGTGACATTCATCTCGTCCCCGCTGCCCGACGTCTCTCCCTGGGCCTCTGCTGTGTCGCCCACCTCCACTGGCACCGCCTCGTTCTCGACCCGTACAGGCTCGTCCGCTAACAGGGTGATGGCAGGTACGGTCAAATGCTGAGGAGCCTCCGCAACCTTGTGTGTGTCTGCCGGTGCCGACCCTCCAGTTGTCGCAAAGACCGCTGGGCTGCCGGCTCTTTCGCGGCGTCCTACGTCTCCACCGCGTCCATGACGTGCTCAGCCACCACCTCGTTCTTTACTGGTCCAGTTTCAGAGGCGTATGTCCGCACGCAGTAGGCTTCGACGTGCACAAAGCGCCTTCAGAGTGAGCAACGGGGACTGTGCACTCGCGGCGGACGTGCCCTGTTACTTGGCAGCGCAAGGATTGCATCGGCCAACCAGGCACCACGGCGAAGGCCAGCTCTCCATCCACGTGGATCTGATGTGGTAGGTCCTCAACCTTGACGCAGCTCTTCAACTTCAGAAGCACTGCCCTTGTGGTTGAGCACTTGTCGGCCATGCCCGGGTCGCGCCACCGCTCACTTATACGACCTTGCTGAAGGCCGCAAGCGCCGTTCCCACTTCCTCGTCGCTCACCCCGTGCAGCAGCCAGTGAAGTCTAAGCCGCACATGCTTGTCCTGTGGGTCGACGACGACACAGCGTCACCCTTCACCTGGAGCTCCTTCAAAGTGAGCAGGCGTTTCGTGGGAGCCGCATCGCTGAATGTCACCGCCCTCAAGTGGTTAACCTGGTACGCTCCGAGGCTTACAACATCCGGCAGCAGGTCCGCCGGCGTCAATGCTTCCATAAAATCTTCGATTTTATACGGCCTAGCATGTATACATCACCGTGTGAAAACATGCTGTGGTTGACATCTCGTCCTTTCGGTAGTTGAGGCAAAAGAACTGATATTCTTTGTCGTCATTAGTGTTCCTCTTTCCGCGGCTAAATGTGGCGGCTGTCGCTGCTTGGAGGATTCCATGACCCTGCGATCTGATCATCTCGGCTGCCCGAAGCAGAATGACAGAGCTATACCCCCAGAGTCGGAAGAGGAGGAAAAGCCTGTGGCCAAAATGGCCATACAGAATTAAAAAAAAAGAAGAAAACAGACATGGCTAGGGGGTACCCGGGTTTAAACCGGGGACTTTTTGATTTGCAGGCGAATGCTCTACCATTGGGCTATACCCCCCGGTGTCCGAAGAGGAGGACAAGCCTGTTGCCAAGAGGGTCATACAGAATTTAAAAAAAAGAAAGAGGAACAGACACTGCTTGGGGGGCACCCGGGTTCGAAACGGGGACTTTTCCTTGTGCAGTCGAATGCTCTACCACTGAGCTATACCCCCGGCTCGATTAACTTCGACCACATGGCACTGACATAGGGATGTATACAAACAAACACTTCGACGCATACGACGACAAAATTCCTGACTGTCTGGTTCATGACAGTGTAGTACCTATATATAACATACAACTATCGGTAAATTGCAATCGTACATCGAAAAGCTGAACTGCAGATGAAATCGTGGCTCGAGTGTTGGTTGGTTTTCGTGGTTTCTGGGAAATCACCATTTGCACACACCTGTTCGGAATTTCTCGTTATATTAGGCTGCCTAGTAGAGTCTTCCTTTGGACAATGAAGCTCCGGTAGAATAAAACAGAGTTCTCGACGGCACCGATTTTCTCGCGTCCTATGCATAACGGAGAGAAGTACCTAGTCCTGAAGTTCAATACGGTACAGTTGGTGCAAATACAGTTGGTGTAACATATTGTAGATTGTTGAAAACAGCAGGAATAGCGTCTGTCCTGTCAAGTTCTTTCTTCCTATTCCTGCTCTTTTCCGTTCATACAGTCTACAATACCTAGTCCTGTTTTGTCTGCCCTGAGGATCCTATTGGTATTCTATAAACTGCAGTGGCTTTTAATTGACAGAGTGTCTTAATTACTCATTACTCATAACAGCCTTACCCTATGCTTGTCGCTATGTCCAGTTTAAATTAGCAATGCACAAACCGTACGCCGTAAAGCCATCCTTCTCGTAGCCGTCCTGCGTTCACACACATGCTCCGGTCACCCCCAGCAACTGCTCGTCCAGGTAAACATATTGTCCGCCAAGGTGGGTCAACGGATAGAGTGCTCGGCGGCTGTCCTGATGGTCGCGGGTACGGTTCCTGACCACGGCGGTGGCATTTTGGTAGAGGCTAAATTGTAGAGGCCCGTGTAATATGTGTTGTCAATTGCACGTTAAAGAAAACCCGATGGCCAACATTTCCGGAGCCCTCCACTGCGAAGTGCCTCATAATCATATTGTGGTTTTGCCACGTAGAACCCCATATATTATCATTATTATTATTATTATTATTATTATTATTATTATTATTATTATTATTATTATTATTATTAGGTAAACATATTACAGAACAGCCAACACTGTTGGAGCGAAATACCTGCGAAATGACTCGAATACCATTGATTCCTACCATGCGTCAAGCTTACATTCTTTTATTTGTCTCATACGGCACAGATATCTTGTACTGTGTAGTAATGTCAATTCTGTAGAGCTGGACGCCATATGAAAGACGACGTCTTTCATTCTGTAGACCGGCTTCTTACATTCTGTAGACGCAGGCTATTAACTTCAAGCGTGCTGTTTATTGAAATTGTAGCAGCGCATGCATAATCGTTGCATGTTAACTCAACTTTGTGCACGAACATGCTCAAGAGAGCTTTTGTTGTCCTGCTCTATTGAACGTTTTTATGTTCGCTCACTGTGATATATATCTCAGATGCTGCAATAAACGTCCTATAGGCATTCAGCGCTGCGTGTTGTGTCTTTTATCCTACGTGTTTGCACCGCTTGTTGTCTTGCAATGCGGCTGGCCACGTATATAACAGAAAATATAACTGATGAGTCGTGTTCAGGCATCTGTGCAAAGCACGCGTTACAAGAACCACAAGTACGAGACCAGTGAACGTTTCTCTTCTTTTTTATCTGTTTGTCTTTTGCAGTTGTGGAGTCAGCCGGTTTTCCTGAAGGAGTCCTTGAGATGAACAGCGGTAGCTTGGGGCGGTATGATGAATGCCTCAGCATCGAAGTACCAGACGATGCCAACAGCAGCCTGGTGGCGTTTCGAGGCTCATTCTGTAGCGTCTTCGTGAAGATGCGAGGCAACCCATTCATCAGGAAGCTCATGAGACGCATCTTCGAGAGTACGCCGCAGATCAAAATGCGGCTAGAAAGCTTCGAGGAGTTTGAGAACCTCCAAGAGAATTCGTACCAACAGGGCCTACGTGCAGCGCTTTGTGCACCATCTACGTGCACTGCCGCCGACATGGAAATTTTGCTTACAGCTGGTAAGTGGACCAGCCTGCGCTAAGTCGACATCGCCATCAACGCGTGGTGTTGAGATGAACAGGTAGAACTTTGGTCCCTTTGTTAGGACAGACCATGGGCGTAGAGTTAATTATGACACCAAAATGACCTTTACTTGTAATATTTGCAAGCAAGAGACGTCGCGCTAAATTGACACATGCCGAAGCATGCTTTTATACGGCTGTGGTCGTCGCCTTACTATTTCGTTTTACACGTTAAGATTTGGAATATGCGCACTGACAATGAACAAATAAGCTCGCATTGTTACCATTTGTTGTGAGACCATTAATTCAAAAAGTGATCGTTGATGTTTGAAGGATAGTCCTCCTCGGTGATGCAGTGGTTACGGTGATCGGCTCCCGACCCGAAGGTTGCGGGTTCGATCCTGGCCGCGGCGGTCGCATTCCGATTGAGGCGAAATGCCAGACGCCCGTGTTCTTTCGATCTGAGTGCACGTTAAAGAAGACGAGATGGCCGAAAATTTTCGGAGCACTCCACTACGGCGTGCCTCATAATCATACCTGGTTTTGTCGCGGAAAAGCCCAGATATTATTATTATTATTATTATTATTATTATTATTATTATTATTATTATTATTATTATTATTATTATTATTATTATTAATGCTTGAAAGATAATCTCCACCGCCTATCTACCGGAGACGTTCTCATATTCCTGGATTGAGAAGGGTGGTGGAGACGAAGGGGTGTCGGATGTGACAACCATAGGAGCATAGCCAGATAATAAAGTCATGAAAGGTGCATTCCTTGGTTGCATAGTGATGTGACCGAGGAGGAGTTGAGGCTGGCTCCCAGGCTCCGGCGAAGAAGGACTCTTTATACGCTTCTTCCGAAGGAAAAGACGCGATTTATTTACGTTTTTACAGGGATTCAACAAAGAAGGCGAATAGACGCGCCTTTACATTAGAAGAGCATACAAGAAACGAGGGGGGCCCGCGAAGGCCAGGGAGAGCTCCTTTTATAGCGGTCCGAGCACGCGCTTCTCGACAAGCGTTTTCGCTGGACGCGGGCTGCGTGTAAGAGCAGCGCCGATGTGCGTTCCCTGCAGCGCATAAGGATAACTCTCGCGTTTCTGTAGGACGCGGACCGCGTTTGGTAGGTACGCCAATGAGCGTCGCTTGCAGGCCGAGTATTTGCCTTGCCGGTTATAACAATAGTTTGTTACTATCACACTGAGCGTCTGAAGTACTTGTATTTCGGATGGATAACACCGAGAACGAAGTTGAGCTGCAGATGTAGAAACATCGAACTGCGAAGAGGGTGATATCTCCTTTAAGAAGAACAAGTACTAATTATCCGCGCAGCTTAAAGTCAGTAATAACCCACGACTTTCAAAGTGTGCGGCTCACAAAAGCAAAAAAGAGATCTATAACGTAACCTTCAGATTTAAATGCGAAGATTAGCCCAGAGCAAAAATAACAATTAGGCAGATCCCAAGTACCATGGGAATCAATGTTATGCGAAGCATCCGGAGGTAAGGTGACTGGGTTGTAAATTTTGTATTGAGCGAAACATTATGAAATGACGCTAAGGATATGTGCAAAGGTTTGCACGCATAGACAGGTTGAACAGTCGCATATGTTTCGTATAACCAGTTGTTTACAGTTGTGTAACGACGACAACAGAAAACATGGATATTGCCAACACCAGAAGCCGTAAGCTGATATGTAGAGCTTGTGCTTGCAAGGATGGTAGCCCTGGATAGTGCTACGTGGACCAACTACAATGGATGGCGCTTAAGTATACAACTGACTTTAACCCGACACGACTATTTCGTCATAGGAGTACGTATGTAATGTTTATAAAATTAGATAGCCAGCACTGCAACCAGATTATACGTTTCACCAACATTACGCCTGCATAGGGTGTTCTCACAAAGCAGTTTCGAGACCTGACGTGGCTCTGTGGTAGAATGCTTGATTGCCACGCAGAATAGTTGGGTTCGATTCCTGCTGGGACTCTGATTTCTATTCTTTGTATTCCTCGCGTCAACGCCGCCGATGTCCGTTTTTTTAACGCTGTCGCATTTAAATTACCAGTGTCAACGCCACCGATGTCAGTTTCTGTTAACGCTCTCGCAATTTAAATTACCAATGTTCTCGCCGTTCCTATAGATATAAATTGTCAAAGTCATGTGGCGCATACCCGCATTCCGCGGCCCGTGGTATACGGGTAGCAGCCACACGTGTCTGGACAAATGAGTTTGACGACGTACGCGACGGGATTTTCACGTTATTCATGTCATGACCAGCCAGACCTATTCGTCAATACCTCTTACCCTCCCATACAAATTTTGGTATACCCCAAGTAAAGGAGGCCATCACGAGAGCACCCAGACGTAGGCGGCTAGATAGATAGATAGATAGATAGATAGATAGATAGATAGATAGATAGATAGATAGATAGATAGATAGATAGAAACGCAAAAGGGCTTACAGTACGCAAAGAAATGCTTCGCATTTAAAAGCAGATCCGAAAGCACAGAGTCACGTGTTCATATTGATGAACAGTGTTCATCTTGATGTCAAGCGAAGAAGATCCGCTGAAAACTGAACACTTCAGCGTCGCTTTTATTGGAGACATCAAGGACCACCAGAAACTCTTCTCATCATATGAAATACGCTACTAAAGAAATAACGTTGATGTAGTTAATGCTGCCGTAAAGCAATGCGAAATCCTGTCATAAGTACTTTTTAGATGCGAAGCAGCTTATGAACGAGGCCTGTCCCCACATCGTTGTGCGCCGTAGCTGCTAGTACGCGGAGCGCCCACATGGTGTTCCGTTACGCCCTCCGGTGCATTTCGTACGATTACAAACATCATACTACCATCAGGGGAACGTGCATAGACATCGCCTTCTCAAACTTTAAACTACAACCTTTGCTGCACGATCCCTTAACTTTACACTTTACAGACCACAAGGCCGTTATACTCAAGGGAAAACGGTCTCCGGAGCTTAAAGTCATATACGATGATGAATAAAAGACATTGGCTGCTTAGCATTACTACTCAGGGTTCTCTTTAGGGGAGATGTGTGCGGTGTGCGCTCTGTCCTATCTGACTTCTTTTCTGAAATGTTCTGCGCACAAAGAAAGTATATTCCTTGTAGAATACATATGTAATGTTTATACTCGTAAAATTTGATAACCAGCATTGCAACAACAATTCACGTTTCACAAACATTAGGGTCTATTTGAAAAACAGTTCCGAGACTTGGCGTGGCTCTGTGCTAAAATACTTGACAGCCACGCAGAATGCTGGGGTTTGATTCCTGCTGGGACCCTGACATTTATTCTTTGCATTCGTCGGGTCAACGCTGCCGATGTCAGCTTTTTCTTAACGCTTTCGTGTTAAAATTACCAATGGCTGTTTTCGCCGTTCCTGGGTAGATATAAACTGTCAAACACCTGCAGCACATACCCGCATACCTGTGGCACATACCTGCCCTTTGGTATACGGGTATGTGCCACACGCGTGTGGCGGAAAAGGTTCGGAGAAGTACGCGACGGGATTGTGTAATTATTGATGTCATGACCAGCGAGTGATATTCGTCAAACCGTCTTACCCTCCCATAATAATTTTGGTTTACCCCAGGTTAAGGGGGTGATCACGAGAGCAATTAGACGTAGGCGGCTAGATACGTAGATAGATACGCAGATAGACACGCTAAATGCGCCTGCAGTACGCAAAGAAATGTTTCGCATTTAAAAATTAAACCTGTCACCTTCTTTCCGCATACGTCGCATAACATCGATTCCCATGGTACGTGGGATCTGCTGAATTTTTGGGATCAGATTCAGCCAAATAGTATGTCGCATATTTTGCATGTGCCAAATGCAGCGTTACTTCTGAATATCATCTTTAGTAGGTTACCCACATTTCAAGTACCCTGCACGTTCGAGGTGTTTTGGTGACATGAGCACAATAACAAAGTATTAGAACTTCTCAGATTCTCAGTTGTAAAGAATTGCGTTTTAATTAATGCGAAACATTTCATAGTGATCTGCAGGCACTTTGAACATATCTATCTGTGTATCTATCTAGCTAGCCGCCTACGTCTGGGTGTTCTTGTGATCACCTCGTTAACATGGGGTAGACGAAAATTAGTCAATACCCTGAAAATACAGTCGCGTACGTCGTCAAACCCTTTCCTCTAGACACGTGTGGAACATACGCTACGGGCAGTGGTATGCGGGTATGTGCAACAGGTGATTGAAAGTTTATATCTACCCAGGAACGGCGACCACAGACATCGGTAATTTAAATGCGAGAGTGCAAAAAAAATACAGAGAACGTGACAGCGGCTGCGTTGACCCGATGACTGCAAAGAATAAATATAAGGGTCCCAGGAGGAAGCCTTCCGCGTGGCGATCAAGTATTCTACCGCAGAGCCCCGCCATAACTCGAAGCTGCTTCACACAAAGCCTTATCGCCACGATAAGGTGACGATAAGCCTGTGTGTAAACGGTCTGATGAAGGTCGGTTTAGATTTATTAAACGCACTCAATGACCATTTCATTGCGGTAGGCCAGTCAAACGCACATAACGTTAAACCATATCATGGCACCTGTGCATTCCATTTTAGTATGGTCTTCCCCACAGCGGAGAGTGAAGTTGTCGATATATTCAAGTGCTTAAAAACTTCAGGAGCACTTGATGCTAACGACATGCAGATTCGCCCTATAAATCACATCATAGACATCATTGCTCCTATTCTGACGACAGTGCAGTACAATTTAGTGCTTGAAAGTAGCTGTTTTGCGGGAAAAATGCAAATTGCGAGGGTAATTGCCATTCACAAAGGGGGGCGACAAAAATGATGTGGGGAACTTTAGGCCTATTTCTATACTCCCAGTCTTATCAAAAGGCATGGAAAAGATTATGCACGAACGACTTTTTTCGCATTTTGAGCAAACACTCTCTCATTTCACTGGCTCAGTACGGTTTCCTAAAAGGGAAATCCACAGCACAAGCACTACTAGCTCAAAAAGAATTCATAATAGATGCCTTTGAAGACAAAAATATAGTACTGGGTATATATATATTGACTTCTCAAAAGCTTTTGGCTGTGTGCAACATAATATACTACTGTATAAGCTTGAGCACGATGGCGTGGGTGGGAGGTTTAATGACCTTCCGTGTTCATACCTTCAGCATAGAAGTTAATTTGTCACGAAAGATACTTTTAATTCAAGCACAAAACGTCTTGAGTCAGGTGTGCCCCCAAGACAGTATACTCGGCCTTTTCTTATTCATTTTCTACATAAACGACATTTTCTTATCTGTTATTAATTATAAGTGGGTAGGTTACGCCGATGATACAGCCCTTTTTTTCAGCGGAGTAAAGCCGCATGGGTTCGTATCCTTAGGCAATGATGCACTTGCTAAAGTATTAGCATGGTCAAAAAGAAATGGCTTGAAAATCAACTCAAAAAAGACACAAGCCATATTTTTCCACACTCGACATGCAGTTATTGGAGCCTACAAAATACTTGTATTTTGACAATGACATAATTGGTATTGTTGACGAGGTTAAAGCTTTGGGTGTCACTTTTACAGAAACATTGTCATGGAATAAGCATGTACAGCACGTGTGCAACCAGTTAAATTCCGTCACTGCATTTATTAACAAAAACCGTCAAATATTGCCAGAAAAAGCTAAACGTTTAATATTCAATGGATTATTTTTATCCACGTTAAACTATTGTCACCTTGTATGGGGTAATACATTCTCTAACAACATGAAAAAAACTGAGTGTATGCCAAAAGCGAGCAATTCGTGCAATAGCCAACGTTTCATATGCTACTCATACTGCCCCTTATTTTGAAGCATTTAATATACTTAAAGTAAAATTCATTTACGTATATCGCCTTTCCTGCCCATATCGTCTCGCCATAAGGACTAACAAGAAACTTCATCAGTTCGTCTCGCCTAACAAGACGTCACAATGCATACGACACAAGAAGTCAGGGCCCTTGGCTCCAGCCACTATATCGAACAAACTATGGAAATCAGTCGATACCATTCAAACTATTAGCACTCCTAAACAAATACGCTAAACATAGCGTAGCCGCTGAGATGGCTTCAACACGCACCTTTCGCTCATTCTTATCGGCCGACGATAAGACTTTGTTTCTCACTAGCATATAGTCGTGATCATCAGTTGCAGAATGCTATGTATGCTTTATTTGTTCGCGCATGCGTTTTCTTTCTTTTCTTTTTATTTTTTTCAATGTCTGCATTTGGCTTGCCCATTCTCTTTCCAAATACTGCTTGTTTTTTTTTTCATATGAGTTTTTGTGTATGCGTCGAAAATAACTTTATCACCTATAGCGCCTATCATCTTGGTTCACATAAACAAAGGCTTCTATATTTCGCATGCTAAAGAAAACTACTCGCTACTCGGATAACTTATTTCTGCTTAGATTTCAATCAAATGAATGTTATGTTCATATCGTTTACCTACGATCATAGTATGTTTTTGTTCTCTTGTAGTACTTTCTTTGCCTTTGCAGTTTCTTGTTGGCTTATTTATTAAGTTGTCGTGTAAAGGTTACATTACTTTCAATTGTGACGTGTCTTTCTTTCCTTTTATCTCACATTTTTCTTCTTATTAGTCACATCAATGTGTATCACTATGTATAATGATTCATAAAAAACATACTTTGATGTTTTTTCTAGATTCCACTATATTTTGCCACTGCCTGTCAGAGTGCATTTCGTTCAAATGCGTTTTATTTCCAGCACAATCATGTCTTGTACTTTGATCATTTTGCTGCTGGACTTTGTAGGGGGCCGGAGCTTTGTCAAGCCGCAGTACTGCGGCTTTTTTCAGTTACCCCCATATTTCTCAATGAGAAATGAAAGTTGAGTTGAGTTGATTGATTGATTGATTGATTGATTGAAGAAAACCCTACGCAAGCGTAATGTTGGTCAAACGTCAATTGTGGTTGCAGTGCTGGCTAATAAATTTTATAACCAAGCAACAATCATTACATAATTACTGCTAAGATACAGGCGTCACGTCGGGTTAATGTCAGTTGTATACTCAAGTGCCATCCACTGACGTCGGTCTACGTAGCACTAGCTACGGGGTCAACCAAAATAAGTATGGGAGGGTAACATGGTTTGACGAATATGACTCGCTGGTCATGACATGAATAAGGTGACAATCCCGTCGCTTACGTCGTCAAACCCTTTCCGCCATACACGTGTGGCACATACCCGTATACCACGAGCGGGTATGTGCCACAGGTATGCGGGTATGTGCCACAGCTGACTGACAGTTTATATATACCCAGAAACGGCAAGAACAGACATTGGTAATTTTAAAGCAAGAGCGTCAAGAAAAAAAAAACCGGCGGATCCCACGAACTGTGGGAGTCGATGTAATGCGAAGCAGCCAGCATGGAGCAAATCATGCTTTACATAGTATGCATGTCATGATTTACATGTTAGGACCCGTCATTTATGTTCGTCATATAGTCACGTCGCGCAATACCAATTTTAAGGCGAAAGCATTTAATGTCTCATGCTCACGTCCGTCCGGCGTCCGTCCGTCCGTCCGTGTCCGTCCATCCGTCAGTCCGTGTCCGTCCGTCCGCCCGCCCGTGTGTCCCTGCCGTCCGTCCGTCCAAGCCCTGGCACGGAGCCTAGGTGGCCGCCGGGGTGCGCAAACGGACGCCGGTCACGTCAGACTCTACAGTGCTCGCGCTTTGCTTGCGTAGCGTCGCTGTGCCAAGCGTTTGGAATCATTCTGACCGACGCCGTCACAATGGACACAGGCGTTCGCGGAACACACTTTGGAATTTACAAAGGGTCCGTCAATTTAAGCGCTGGAACGCGGATGGCGTTTGTACGATGCGCAAAGCGCTAGAAAATACGAACGCATGCGAACGGAGGAAGATTAGTCTCGCGTCTCAGCGTGATTCGCAGTAAATAATTAAACAAGAAAACACGCACACATTCGGTTTGTGTTATTCCACTGAGAGTGTAAAAGAAAAAAGACATGGTATAGTCAGTCGAATGGCCACACGCTTTCGCCGTGCACACTTTGGAATGTAGGTACAAAGTGTCCTTCAATTTTTACTGTATATCAAGCTAGCGAACTGGACGCAAGCGCACCATGAGCGTGGCATGTAAATGGCATTGTAGATGACATGCATGCCAAGATTTTCATGTTACCACCTACCGTTTATGTTCACCATACAGTCATGTCACGCAATACCAAATTTGGCGTATATCAAGCTAGCGGAACGGCCGCGAGCTTGCCATGATTGTGGCATGCAAGTCATGTTGCACATGACATGTCATGATTTCCATATTACCACTAGTCACTTATGTTCGTCATACATTCACGTCACGCAATACCAAATTTGGTGTATATCAAGCTAGCGAAACGGCCGGCGAGCGTGCCATGAGCGCGGCATGCAAGTCATGTTGCACATGACATGTCATGATTTCCGTATGACCACTTGGCATTTATGTTCGTCATACAGTCAGGTCACGCAATACCAAGTTTGGTGTATATCAAACTAGCGAAACGGCCGTCAGCGCATCAAGAGCGTGGCATGTAAATAATTTTGTACATGCCATGCACGTCATGATTTTCATATTACCACCTGTCATTTATTTTGGTCATGCAGAAATATCTCATCGTACCAATTTTAAATGCGAAGCATTTCTTTGCGTACTGTAAGTACTTGTGCCTTTCTACGTATCTATCTATCTATCTATCTATCTATCTATCTATCTATCTATCTATCTATCTATCTATCTATCTATCTATCTATCTATCTATCTATCTATCTATCTATCTATCTATCTATCTATCCGCCTACGTCTGGGTGCTCTCGTGATCGCCGCCTTAACTTCGGGTATGCCAAAATTTGTATGGGAGGGTAAGAAGTATTCACGAATGTGTCTGGCTGGTCATGACATGAATAACGTGAAAATCCTGTCGCGTATGTCGTCAAACCATTTCCTGCAGACACGTGTGGCACATACCCATATACCACGGGCCGCGGTATGCGGGTATGTGCCACAGGTGTTTGACAATTTATATCTACCCAGGAACAGCGAGGACAGACATTAGTAATCTAAATCGAACCCAAGCAATCCGCGTGGCAATCAAGCCACGCCAGGTCTCGGAACTGCTTCGGAAAAAGAGCCTATGCCGGCGTACTGTCGGTGAAACGCCAGTTGTGGTTGTAGTGCTGGCTATCTAATTATATAAACATTACATATGTACTCCTATGAGGCAGACGTCATGTCGGGTTAACGTAATTTGTATACTTAAGCGCCATCCATTCAGTGGCCTATTGAATAGGCTATAACACTCCACCCTCTTTTTTAGGAGCGAAGCTCCTCAGGCCGGCACCCCGCCATCGCCGTCGCCGTTGAAGCGCCCTGGCACGGTGCCAGCTGTGGCGTCTCCCCCTCACGCAGGAGGATAAATGAGCTTTATGAGCGCTCGAACGCGGATGGCGTCTGCACAATGCGCAAAGCGCGAGAATACGAACGCATGCGAAATGGAGGCAGATTATTCTCCCTCTTCTTCGACTCAGCCCTCTCCCCTCAAACTGGCGAACGCGCGAAACCATCGCTTCCCCCTGTCGTCTACCCAGTGTACAATGCAACGCCGCGCGCGCCGAACGCCGCGTGCGTCCCATTTCTAAGGAGCTTCGCTCATTAGTTGTATTCGTACACGGTTACAGACAGACAAGGAACTTTATTAAGGTCCCGAGGAGCCAGCCAGTGCAGTCCTACAGTTTTTTCCCGCCTCTACTCTCCTCTTCGCTTTCCTTTTCCATCTTTATTTTCCCTTTCCCCCCTCCCCTTAGTGCAGGGTAGCAAACCGGATGCTACACTTCTGGTTGACCTCCCTGCCGTTCTCTCTTTTTTATTCTGTCTCTCTCACATCCACTGTAGTTTGTCCACGAAGCACCATCCAGGGCTACCATTCTCTCAAGCGCAAGTGCTAAATGTCAACTTACCGCTCCTGGTGTTGGTAATACCCATGTTTCTGTTGGCATCGTTACGAAACTCTGAACAACTGGTTATATGAAACATATGCGACTGTTCCAACATAAGTCTGTGCGTACAACATTTGCACATATCTGTAGCGTCCTTTCGTAACATTTCGCTCAATAAAAAGATTACAACGCGCTCATGATGCGTTCGCAGCCGGTTCGCTAGCTTGATATACACCAAAACTGTTATTGGGTGACGTGACTGTATGAAGAACATAATAACAGGTGGTAGCATGAAAATCGTGATATGAATGTCATTTACGGCATGTTATTACATGCCACGCTCATGGTGCGCTTGCGGCCGTTTGACCAGCTAGATTACATTAAAATTGGTACTGCATGACGTGACTACGACGAACATAAATGCCAGGTCCTAAGATGTAAATCATGACGTCAATATTATGTACAGCATGATTTGCTCCTCTCGGGCTGCTTCGCATTACATTGATTCCCACAATGCGTGGGATCTGCCGGTTTTTCTCGTTTTAAAGATGTCGCATGCTCAACATCTTGATGCATGCTTCGGATATCATTGATTCCCACGCTACGTGGGATCTGCCGCAATCTTTAATGTGTATACCTCGACAACAGAACACACAGGAAGGTTGTAACGGCCGCATATTTTGTAGAGCAATTTATGGTTCGGACGAAAGCGTAATAGTATGCTCGCGCGAGCGTGGTAATATGTACAGGCACACCACGCAGGGAGCTAATGCGTTTGTGGAATGCGCCTCGTCTATTTTTGTACTTGTACATGCAGTTAGGGTGTCCTCCTGTAGGTAACCTTAAGGACTGCCTTCTAAATCTGGGAAGCCATGAAGTTGGCCAATAATGGCCCAACTGTAAGAACGCCGGATACGCACCAAGAAATGACATACTTTGTTGTATACCTGTGTCCTCGTGTCACGTCGTGATGATTGGTGGCAAAAATAACCTTTATTATACATTCACCACTTTCTAAAATAGGACCAAATGTTGTAAATGCCCCGTGTAGACGGAAGGTGGCCCGTATAAATTCAGTACCGGGAAGGAACTTCAATACCTGTTATAGTTACGTCGGGACAAAACCCTACAGAAAGAAGCGTTTACTTCATTATTTCTTTATTGTCCTTCATACGCAGCTACTGAGCCATACGGCATACAAGTTAAGGTTCCTGTCTGTAAGGATTCCTCACCGACAGCGATGGGCCTAGAACAGCTTTTTGCACTGTAAGTATGCACTCTCTGGTAAGAATGCTGCTACATCCTTCTTGTCATGATGAAAGAATTTTTAAGCTTTTCAGAGACTTCGCGCAGTTGAAAGCTTGTATTTAATTACAGGAAATATGAAGAACCCACTCAGTGGTTCATGAAAGAAGGTGTTTTCGGTGATGGCGTGTTTTTTAAATTTTAATTATTTGATTTAAATCACGAAGTTCACCAACGTTGATTCCATCATTCTTCTTTGTTTGCATCTTGCCTCTGGGAAAGATTTCTGCTTCGAGAAAAATTACAGGATGGTTGATAAGTCGTGATGGCTACACACTCGAATATAAAAATTTTTCCTTTGTTATTTTCATATGCAGAATTTAGATCAATTATATTAGGATTCGAACAATAGACGTAGCAGAAAAAAAGAAAAATACGTCTGCGGCAGTAGACCACCGCATAACTTTGTCTGTTTTGGTAACTTGCCTTTGTTATTTTCTTTTTATATTTCAGGTGGGCTTTGATCTGCTTGCTGGCATTGGTGATGTTAGCCTCCGCTGTGGACCTGTGGTTCCGGCATTCATCGAAAACAAAGCAAGAAGCTTTCAAAGGTGCTCTGCCATAGTTACTAGACTTGACGCATGCTTGAATGTTACTTTGAGTGAAGTACATGCATTATTCATGCTTTACAATTCACAAGTAGCGCTAGTTAAAAATTTAACACATAGTGCTAGATGGGTGGTTATAGGAACGATAGAAACTGGAACGTCATTGCAATATGGCGGATAGTGAAGATCCCGCGGACTCTGGGAACCTATGTAATAGAAAGCAGTCAGCTGAGAAAGGCGCTGGGTTCACCGCATTATTTGACATTAAGCGTTCCGATGAGGATAGACATCTTGTGTAAAACGAGTACTGTGACATGATTCTGGCATAACATGCACGTCGACTATACTGTGAGGCTTAAAAGATAGTTCACAGTCAGACTTAATGTCGACGCTCGCGTTTGAACGCACACCTCAGTTACGTTGGGGAGAGATGAACGTTTCGGCGTGCTGGCGTGTCTATTATGAGCGGCGTTCGTTTACGCATTCGTGCCGGTTCGAACAACGATAGACTATAGACCATTACAACGGATAGAGAGAGAGCCCCTCCTTTGGGTACTGTTGCAAGAAAGTACGAAGACTCCCCCCTCATGCAATGAATGCATTTGAGGGGGGAGAGGGTCACGCATATTTACAACAGCTGAGAAGGGATTATGGTGGCACCCAGTAAGTTTTCGTTGAAAGGGTGCACATCTCGTAGCTCAGTACATACGTACATGGTGTTGTTTTTTTTTTTGGACAATACAGATTTTTTACAAAATTTCTGTCGCAGTCACCCTCGAGTGGTTTTCGCACACGTCCTCTATGTCGAGGTGGAAATGCTTTGCCATGCCTAGAATGAATCTGACGAGACTAATTGACGAGATCTCGTTAATTAACTTTTTAATTGTCGACTTTACAATGGGGCGTTACGTCCGTTCCTCAGCACGTGTCATGACTTGGTCAGATCGCGCGGCTAGCCTTTAGTGCAATCGCGAGCGAGCGCGCGGGTATGTGGCGGCATCCCGCGGCGACCGCGGTATCTATGCAGCTCACGATGCTCAATTAAGGAAATGGCCGGGATCATTGTGTTTATCGCATCATTTGTCGTGAGGAGAGCGAGTGATTTCTAGTTGATGTTGAGAATAACTGTAAATCCCCGGGTGCGTGCTGTGCTATAATGTTTGGCCATATCCACAAGGTTATGCGATTGGCTTTTTCGTTAGAGCATGCTTTAAAATTCATTAGAGAGTGCAATAAAAACGCAGTAAAGGGAGCGTTCTGTTCTCTGTGTTGTTGCGCTTCTTATCCAAACTGAATTCAGTCTGCAAATCACTTTCCTTGCTGCAATATCTGCTGCAGAGCGCTCTTGATGACCCCCATTGTATTTGCCTGAAATATAGGTACAGTATACCACTGCCAAACACATATTCATTGCACCCAGTATACCCGCTCAACTGGTTCCTCAGCGAGCCCCTTTTTACAAGAAATTACCGTAGGTTCAAGTATAATTGTTAGCGAAACATGCGTCAACAATGCGTAGATTCTGCCTTAAAAGACCTTACTGTCGATTTTATGTTCGGGCAACACCATGTAGAGTATCGCCAGTCTATGTCGTTCATGTGTCGTCTGTTGTCTTCATTTCTTTGAGCTGCACATACTCATATATCTAGAGTATCGGCTCGGACCCCTATCGGGCCCGATCTCCGGTCGGGCCCGGTCGGGCCGGGCCGAGTAGGCAAAATTTTTGGTCCGATTTGGGTCGGTCCCGGGTCTCGCTTTGAGTCACCGGGCGGGGTTCGAACGGGTAAAGTTTAACGAGTTACAGGCCCGGGCCGGACCCGCGCTGAGAATCAGGGCCCGTGCAGTGCTCTACGGGGCACCACAAAACCGCCTCTACATAATTAACAGTCACGCGCTCGAGCAAACGGGGATTCCAGCTGTAATAAGTGGGTCGTTAGCTACTTATAGAAACAGAAAAAAACAAGACGTATAACTTTTGTGTCAGTGTTCCCTTGGGTTACCTCAAGTATATTCTGGTTCTAAAAGAAACAGGGCGTGCAAGCACGAACACAAGAAGGAAGTCAGTACACCACAAACGCCTACTAACAACTGAAGAAGCGCACAATGGCGGAAAAGAAAGAAGGCACGAAAACTTATCTGCGCATGCCCATGCAATATGCGAAGCTATCATTCTGGCACGCGTGGTGGTCTACTTGAAAGATAACTCTTAAGGCATTTGATTTCATCTTTATGCAAGTTAATCGACAGTTGGCTCACGCGTGCGCTACCGCTATTATCGATAAGCCATGCCTCAATCATCAGACGCGTTTCTTTATTCTTATGCCTGTACAAAACTGCGCATTCATCAAATTTTGGCGTGCAACTATCGACGCGACATGGCAGGCGGTTTTGTGCCATACTGTCCTCGGAATCTTGGCGTCAAGTCAGATTATACCAGGAATGTCTCCAGGTCCGTTGCTTTACTCCACGCGATGATAGCCGCAAGAAGCAGATGTACGCCGACTGGATGAGGGTAGCTAACCACCATGCGGAATTCCTATGGAGGGTAAAACTTCGAGAACTTCAATCATCTAAGAGGAAGATTTTGTCTACTGTTTCACCTCAAGATAACCTGCTAGCATTGTAACGAAAAAATTCGGCAGATCCCACATACCTTGGGAATCGATGTTATGCGAAGCATGCGCAGGGAAGGTGACTATATCGTAAGTTTTTATTGAGCGAAACGTGACGAAATGCCGCCAAAGATATGCACAAGTGTTGTACGCACACACATACGTTGAACAGTTGAATATCTTTTATATAACCAGTTGTTTACAGTTGCGTAACGATGACAACAGCATCATGGGTATTAGCAACACCAAAATCGGTAAGCTGATATGTAGCGCTTGTCCTCACGAGGATGGTAGTATACCTTGTGCTAATCGAAGCTTCGATGAAGGATCAAAGGAATGCAGTCGCGAGTTTGCAGACTGCGGTAAATTCCAACGTGACTATGCCCTGCCACGGGCACATATGCGAAATTTGCGCGCCTCATCGGGCCTTAACAACGGCCCAGCCATACGCCGAACATCTTCGTTGATGGATACGGTGTCTCGCCGGCCCTTTCATGATCTCGGTGACCCGGAAGCGATTAAATTTGGCGTGCCCGTTTCCCACAGTGCGGTGTTGATTGTGTTTCTCGGATTTCAGACTCCAGCTCTTTAAGGGCGCCGTGAAGGACGCTTGATTGCATTGCTTAAGGGGCCGCATTGCAACCACTGAACATGGTTAACTGCTTAGGTGGTTCTTACTTAATGCAATGAAAAGTGGCTCTAAGAGCTGCCAGTACCGCTATTGTTGCTATTCTACAACTTGATCGATGACAGACGGGTCAGCTACTCCGAACAGCTCTTCCAGTGCGTTGATCGATTAATACTAAAAATATACTATAATAATGACACAGAACAGCCGCATATAACGGCCTCCGCACTGTGGCTGCAGTTTTCACGTCTCGCCATTTGCATAAGTGCCAGTGCCGAAACAAGACTGACAATGAGGGCATTTTCGATTTAACGTGTCGTACTTCCCTGGACGATCGAAGAAACTTTGTACGCACCAACACTCATTGGCTGAATGAAGTTCCTCGAACAGCCTTAGTCAGACGACATCTGGAAAAAAGATCGAAGAGAAGTTCAGCTTCCTCGAAGAGGATCTCTTGTTTCATGCCTGAAACCAACTGAAAAACGAAGTCGTTGGCGGTGCCCGTTGGTGCCTATGGTGCATTTGAGCAGACTGCAAGGTTTAAAGGTAGTCGTGGAAGTTCCTAGTCGGAGAGCAAAATTATAAAGTTACCAGGATATATTCCTTTGTCTCTGAGATGGACTGTGGCATTGATCTTGAAATCAGTATTAAATGCGAAGCATTTCTTAGCGAACTTCGGCGACTTTGAGCGGATCTATCTATCTATCTATCTATCTATCTATCTATCTATCTATCTATCTATCTATCTATCTATCTATCTATCTATCTATCTATCTATCTATCTATCTATCTATCTAGCCGCCTAAGACTGTGCACTCCTGGCCGTATCGTTAATGGGGTTTGTACCAAAATTTGTATGGCATAACATGACTATGTGACGAACCTGAATAACTGGTCATATGATGACAATTATGAAAAACTTGTCATGAAAAGTATGATTTACACGCCATGGCCGTAGTGCTCCTGAGGCTGTTTTCTTAACTTGATATATCCAAAAATTGGTACGATGATACATTTCAGCATAATCAACATAAATGACAGGCGGTAATATGAAAATCATGACGTGCATGTCATGTACAACATGCCACGCTCATGGTGTGCTGACGGCCGTTCCGCTAGCTTGATACACACCAAATTTGGTATTGCGCGACGTGACTGTATGACCAACATAAATGCCAAGTGGTCATATGGAAATCATGATATGTCATGTGCAACATGACTTGCATGCCACGCTCATGGCGCGCTCGCGGCCGTTTCGTTAGCTTGAGATACACCAAATTTGGTATTGAGTGACATGACTGTATGGCGAACATAAATGACAAGGGGTAGGCCTAATATGGAAATCACATGTCATGTGCAACATGACTTGCATTCCACGCTCATGGCACTTGCCTTGATATACACAAAATTTGATATTGCTTGACGTGACTCTACGAGGAACACAAATGACAAGTGGTAATATGAAAATCATGACATGTCATGTGTGACATGACTTGCATGCCACGCTCATGACGCGCTCGCGTCCGTTTCGCTAGCTTCATATATACCAAATTTGGTATTAAGCGACGTGACTGTATGACCAGCATAAATGACAAGTGCTAGGCCTAATATAGAAATCATCACATGTTATGTGCAACATGACTTGCATTCCACGCTGATGGCACCTAGCTTCATATACACCAAATTTGACATTGCTTGACGTGACTGTATGAGGAACATAAATGACAAGTGGTAATATGGAAATCGTGACATGTCATGTGCGATATGACTTGCATGCCACACTCATGGCGCGCTCGCGGCCGTTTCGCTAGCTTGATATACACCAAATTTGGTATTATAGGATGTGACTGTATAGCGAACATAAGTCGCAGGTGGTAACATGAAAATCTTAGCATGCATGTGATCTACTACGCCGTTTACATGCCACGCTCATGGTGCGCTTGCGTTCAGTTCGCTAGCTTGATATACACCAAAATGGTATTGGTATGATGAGCATAAATGACATGTCCTAACATGTAAACCATGACATGAATATTATGTTCAGCATGATTTGCTCCTTGCTGGCTGCTTCGCATTACATTGATTCCCACAACGCGTGGGATCTGCCGTTTTTTTTTGTTTTGTTTTAACAGACATCCTTTTTCTTTCTTTTTCCATTGCTTTTTGTGCAGACAAGACTGCGAAAGTGCAGATTCTACTGGCTTTCTCAGGCGTCACCAACACACAGCGACTTTTCGACTTGAATGCCGGCTCTGCAGGACGGCTACGCTGTCTCGAAGGAGTGCGCTTCCTCAGTGCCGTATGGGTCGTGTTCTTACACAACTACATCATAGCGGAACCCAACAGCATGGGTATCTATTTTCCACATATTCGGGATCTAGCCATCAATTTTCGAAAAAGTAATGTCTATGAAAGAGTGCTGCCTTCATGTTCGCAAGTTGGACATTAATGACCTCTCGTCAGGTGTTTGAAATTTACTTGGAGCCCCCCAATCAAGACACATTAGGAACCCAGTGCTGCTTTGTAATACTGAAGGTTGTGGATTGATTTAATGTGATATGATAGTCTGTTTCGTTTTCTCTGAAATGGATACTTGTACTATGCAAAAGAGTATGAAGCGACATAACCATGGAAGGTGCGTTGATTGAGGAAGGGGTAATTGCATCGCGCACGATGTCGTCGTTGACTCACGAAATACTGCAGCACTTCGTTTATTAAAGTACTTGTTGGACTACATTACCAGAGAGAGGCTCGCTTTTCTTCCTCACGCCTCCCAACCACCTTCTGTGCCTCATTTTTTTCCTATTCTGCACTGATCATGTCTCACAATTGCATCCTAATTTTGATTCTTTTTTCACGCCTGCTTCATGGTAACTTTACGGACACTGCTGCATTTTCGCAAATGTTGCAAATGACATTTACGCACTGCTTCACAAATGTTAGTTTGAGTGGCACATTGCCTACAATGGCTGACGGGCTATCGCGTTTTTTTTTGTTTTTTTTTGTGATAGAGCCCGCACAAAAGACCAGCAAGTTTCATAAACGCAGCCTAGCTTTTGTGATTGATGCGCTGACTGCCTAGGATGTGGAACAACCTTGCCTTATTTTATATGTGTAGCATCTCCTTGACAGCGTCTGGCCACTTGTAATGCTAACTGGGGTGCTATACCCGCAATCCCGTCCGCAAAAATTTTACAGTGTAGAGTTCCAAATATTATCCAGTGCATAACTATATACTCATTTATGTACACGTAGCCCTAGTTCGCATCTAGTGCACGTTTACAGTGCCGCGACTACACAATGTGCTGCACGATTTCATAAGAATATACAGATCTGCGTAGTATTCTCTAATGGAGGCTGATGCTTCTCTTAACGCCTTTTCTTCTGTTTTACAGGCAATGTTCTGGACATCTTCGCACTCAAATCGAATATTGTGCTCACCAGCATGTTCTCTGGCTACCTCAGCATCGAAACATTCTTCATGCTCAGGTAAGAGTGTGATCTAAGGGTCTGTAAAGAACTAATTTTCGCTGGTGTTCGCATAGGTAAGCAGCTGGTTTAACCACGTGCTTTGGACGAGCAGAGGTCGTCCTGTCCAAACTGTCCCCAAAGTGCTTTGGACGAGCAGAGCTCGTCCTAGTGGAATACGTACTCCCTTGTGGTGTTCAGGACGAGAAGCGCTCGTCTACGGCTTAGATTGCGTGTCATCCACTACTTGGCAGCATTTACTCGACCAAGTAGTTTTCTCCTGTGGCAGGAGCGCGGTTTTTGTGTGGAAATATTGCGTGTGGTGCCGGCGACACATGCATAGCTGCCCCGTCAACACGCAAATGAGGCTTTTCATTTTCATCATCTTCTTCGAGTGATGATAATTCGGATACGGATGTTTATCTTGTGTCCGGAAGACAAGACAGCGATGACGGTGAATTGAGCAGCTCATCCGGTGACGATGAAGACAGCTCGGAAGTAAACATCGCGAGTGTTCGCCAGTGAAGCCGCTTTGCTTTATTCTGTGTTCTGAAATTTTCCACCCACTTTCGAAGCTTCCCGAGTGAAATAGAAATAGCCCACGGGTGCTTAGCCTACACAAGTGAAAAAAGATGTGGCGTGTGCAATTGTTTTCTTTATAAGGTTTTTATTTTTATTAACAGCAGGTAGCTGGTCTCCTATGTATTGTTCAGAAATGAACTTTATTGTGTTGATTTGAGTAAATATGTGGTACAAATATTTTTTCAACATCAACTAGATGCTTTTTAGTACAATCAGATTCGAAATGACCAATAAAAAAATAGGCACTTTTTGGTCGGGAAACGTTCAAAAAAATAAAGCACTTACAGGGTTAAACAGATTTATCATCGTTTGTGCTTGTTTGTCTAACCCTGGTGTAAGAATTGTACGTTGACTCTAGAAGGGCAACAAATTCTAAAGGACAGGAAAAAAGCTCAGGGCGTCACACATATAAGTGGAACATTGCAAGGTACAATGAAGCACTTATGCATGTTCTTCTTAAAGGGGCCCTGCAACACTTTTTCAGCATGGTGAGAAAACATTGCCGATCGGCAGTCGAGGCTTCTGAGAACATGCGAGCCAAACATGGCGGAGCACGCGGCCCGGAACTTGAAATAAATTTTCAAAATCAGCTAGAAAGCGTTTTCTCTTCTTTCTACGAATGATGCCATATACCCAAATGACCACGCCATATATGCAAATTCAAGGCCATTGTCTGATTTGAGCATCGTGAGCTGCATAGTTACCGAGGCCGCCGCGGAAGGCCGCCACGTGCCCACGCGCTCGCTCGCGATCACACTGAAAGGAAGCCGCGCGTTCGAAGAAAAAAACAAACAGAAAAAGTTCTGAAGTTTATGGCGCCCGCGTGTCGTAACTTCTTTACCTCGTGCCATCCCTCCCTGCTTAGCGTCCGTCGCGCTCGTCCAGACGAAAGGAGAGAGAAAGCGCTTCAAGTGTGCGAGAAATCGCTGTACCTCCGCTCGTACTTGACGGATTGTAAAAAATTTTGCGGTGGTCGATTCGAAAGATAATAAACTGCGTTAATAAAGGCATTCGATGGTTACTTAGAAAAGTGTTTCAGGGCCCCTTTAAATGTAACCTGTACCCACTTTCCCTCTGAAAGGCCGCAACAAGAATACCGTCAAAGTTTATGCCATACAACAGTGACTTTTTTTAAGCAAATCATTAATAATGCAGGTAATACTATGACCGTTATCGTCGCGATGCCACTGGTCAAAATTTGCCGCTTAGCTCCCATAGCGGTAGGCTCATGTGCAGCAAAGGAGGCGTGAAACCTTCACTCGTCATTGTATCGGCCCCGCTGCCTTTCCCGACCTAGAAAGAGTCGCTGTTTATTATTCGGTAGCTGTTATTCGGTAGTAGTTATTCATTCGGTAGAATTATGAAGCGAAGGAAGATATTTTGGTAAACATTTGAGTACGATCTTGGCTTGCAGTCTGTATGGGTAGTAAGCACCGAATTACGAGCACATGGTCCATTTTCCTTAGTGATAGGAAACGTTGCTGGGGATGACTTGTCATCACAAATAACCAATTTCGAGATATGATTTCAATTACTTACATTATGAGCCAAGACCGCAGAAATCGCGGCTTGCCGCGATATGGAATAATAAATTATGCAAACTGAAGTAGTTTTCTTCATGCACGATGTGTTTCTTTCTTCATGCAAGATAATGGCAATGGCTGCTTCGCACAGTTACAGATTGACAATAAGCACTGTCACTTCAGCAGCAGGGACGAGGCCCGCTGTTAAAGTGACAGTGCCTTTGAAATGTAAAGCACACGCCATATCTTATGCCGTACTCTCCATGCTTCATAAGGATTAGTCGCTGTGAGCCTGACCAGTGCATAATTTCTTTACAGTGGATTTTTGGTTGCTTATGCTATATTCAATGAGGTGCACCAGAAGAAAGAACCAATTCCATGGCCAGTAAAAATGTTGAGGCGGCATGTCAGGTGAGTGCATTGCCTCTGCCTCATTATGTCTTCTTTCGTAGGTAACGTGGCCAATGTATTTTTGGGGCGAAGCTCCTTAGGGCATGGGTTAGTCCCGCGTTGTGCGTCGTAGCCACCGTATAGTGGAATGTACCCACTACACGTGATAACGATGACGCTGACTTTCTGCCATGGATGAAAACGATCGTGAACGCGCTTTCGCCCTCGAAAGGCAAAACGGCAACGCCGACAACAAACGTTCCCCTGAGCTTAACGTCATATATGACGAAAACAAAATCAGGGGAACCCCCTCCTTGTGGTCCGTAGAGCTCTTGAACAAAATCATCATCTACTCCATATGTAAATAATAAAACGTTGTGTATATACTTTATCAATATGCAAATAATGAAACATTGTGTATATACTGTATGTATAATCCCACCACACCCCCCGCGTTTGTGTGTCAGATCTTTTTGTATGATGATCGAGTGGGCAAAATTTACGGAGGATTGACGGTTTACCAGATTACCTCCGGAGCTTCGCCCACTCATCATCAATCACTTCGTGGATATGGCGTGATTTTTTTCGAAGAGGCGAGTGCTTACTTAAACAGTCTTGAGGCAAAAAATCCTTCAGGCAACTCTAATGAGAGCACAGGCCTATGTTTTCATAAGACAGTCATTAAATTACTATTACGTTCTAAGTCGACTGTATTGTTCTTCAGCCTCCTACCTGAAGCTTTCTGCGCCTCACGTGGTGCCGCACTATATATACCCCTGGGATTGGCCCACCTTTGAGCAAGGACGTCATCGTGTGATGACGTCACTGATGACATCATGCGACGTAATTTTGGTACCGTTGCTGCTGTGAACGCCGAACACCAAATTTTAGGACTCATGAGATATATAAAGCCGTCGCATTAGCAAAGAAAAAAACCTTTGGTAGTAGTTGTTGCAAGTTGTAGCCCATTAAATGTATTACTTTACAATTTCTCTATGGAAGTGCCATACTACAAACGCGCGAGAAGCTAATTTTTCGCTGTCGGCTACTTTGTACGTCGAATGGCCTTCAATGCCGCCCAGACCCGTGCATGAACGATGTCACGCTCTCAGCCAGCAAGGAACCAAGCGCAGCGATAAAACTAAGATTCATAGTAGGATAAAGCATCTTCTCAATTCTATGCCCATACATCTTCCTGAATTTTGAATAGCGGTTGCGAAGTCTGTTGTACAGGTTCTTGTTGCATTGAAACGAATCATTGCCACTTGCGAAGCTCCGATCTTACATACCTTACTTCCGGCTAAGATTAAGCATCAGTCACTAGTCTACCGATTTTCTGCCTATCCGGCTGGTCTTTTTTGGCCTTCCGATGCGTAACTGGTTGCTCGCAAAATGAAAAACGACCTTTTTTGAGGGATATACTGAAACTCTTACAATGCTTCGATATTGGTTTGTGCCACAAGCAGTGTTTTATCTTAGAGAAGTCATAGTCATTTCAGATATAGTTTCAGTTTAGCTGTGCAAGCTGTTGTCTAGCGCCACAAACAAAGAAGTTATAACGTTCCAAAGGAAACTAACGTGTGAAAGCTGGCAAGAATAGATGAACATTCTTTATTGTGAGGTATGAGAAGAATAAAACCTCAGCCCGCACCATAAGAATATACAGGCAGAATAGATGAACAGTAGCATAAATCATGAAGCATGGGAAGATAGCACAGATGAGAAGGGATTACCAAAGCGCCTGCAGCCACACCTCTGTATCTCTCGCAGTGTCAGGCATAGGTCGGCAAACTCACTCATGAGTCGAATCACTCACACTCACTCAGACTCAGATCGAGCCGTGAGTCTGAGTCTGAGTGAGTCCGGGTGAGTAAATTTTGGTAAGTCTGAGTTCGAGTGAGTCCGGTTGAGAAACATTTTAGTGAGTATGAGTCCGAGTGAGTCCGGTTGAGGAAAATTTTGGTGAGTCTGAGCCCGAGTGAGCCCTAAGCTCAAAATGTATTTTTTGAGTGAACCTGAGTGAGCTCTACACTTTTTTGCCGATCTACGCTTCTACTTACGCAACTTAGCTTTACTATCAGCCTTACGCAGGTTCACGTTTATACTCACGCCGACTGACGCATGCTTCAAAGCACCAGCGTTCATACGCCAGCTCAATATTTCTTGATCAGAGGCGTGAGTTACGGAGGAGGGAGGGGGGGGCGCCATGACTCCCTCCCCCGCCCCCGGAAACTCTTTCGCGGGAATTTTCGATAAACATATTTCATGTGAGTTATCACTTAAAAAAAAGTCCTTACTGGATTGCAACCACTGATAAGGTACGAGATGAAAAGGCGCCAAGTACAGCACCGATTACGCGAGATATTGGTGTTAAACAGCATTTAGACCAAGTTCGAAGCCAATTGTACGCTAATAGACTCATGAGTCGGCTCGCTCAGACTCACTCAGACTCAGATGTAGCTGTGAGTCTGAGTCTGAGTGAATCCGGCTCGAAAAGAAAAAACATTTCGTGAGTCTGAGTCCGAGTGAGCCCGGCTGGGAAAAATTTTAGTGAATCTGAGTCCGAGTGAGTCCGGTTGAGGAAAAGTTTGGTGAATCTGAGTCCGAGTGAGCCCCAATGGTAAAACATATTTCATGAGTGATTCTGAGTGAGCTCCACATGTTTGCCGACCTATGGTGTCACGTGCACTAGAGATACAAAACAAGGCTAACACATGTCCATGGTAAGCAACAAGTAGGAAATATGAACATAAAAATACAATTGATTTAGCCTACACATCGTGGTTTGCAACGTATGGATCTGGGCAGTACCGAAATTTGAAACGTAGGGGCTATTGCTGCCACCGGCGTTTTTGGTGTCTCGACTTCTCTCTTGTGTCCGCGTTTGCATGCCCAGTCTTTTAGCATGAGTTCATATGTTACAACGCGTACATCGAGCCAGAGTTTCCTGAGATTGCTGGTATTATTTGACTTGCAAACAAGGGCAAATGTAACAATGAGAAATCGAGGAGAAGAATTCTATGTAAGCAAGAACAACGCCGCATGGGCTGCAGAGGAAGCATTGAAACTGCCAGGCCAGCTTGGATTCTCTTTAATGTTGTTACATCTATAAAATTTGGCAGAAATGGGACGTTAAATATATCGATACAGTTTTTTTAAATAATTGTTCATTTGCTTTCGCGAGGCAGGAATTGGCCATTGTAAGTGATTCTGGAATTAAAATAAATAATTCAAATCTAGTCGGTTGCCTTTTAGATGCGAAGCATCTTATGCTCGGGGCTTTGTCCGTCCCGCGTCCGGCGTCCCGCGTCCGGCCACTTTCATGAAGTAGGGAAGCACCCACTATGCGAACCAGAACACTAGTACAATAAGGCCGTCAACCACCACTACAGTCACAAGAGTCATGGCCGAGAGCATAGAGGGGCTGCTTAGCAATGGCTAGGCAGGTGGTCTCTGTCGCCCAGGTTGACTCCATTCCTTGATCTTGCTTGCATGTGCGTGCGGGGGGCGTAGTCCATCCCTCCTTCCCGCGTCCCACACCCCCCACCCCCCCAGCGCATGCGCGTCCCCTCCCCCCTCTCTCTCCTCTCCTACGTTCACCCTCTTTCTCTCCTCTTGGAATCCTCTACTCTACGGAGCGGCGCCCGCGTCCTACACCCCCCCCCAGCGCATGCGCGTCCCCTCCACCTTTCTCTCCTCTCCACACATGGTTCCCTTTCAGCGGGAGATGGGGAAGTTTTTTTGTTTATGACGCGTACAAACCTGATCTCTAGTATGCTTAGTAGACCACATATCAATAATTTAGTCATTAGAAAAGAGCTCCATTGATAACATGATTAAACAAAGAAACGCAATACTAAAACTCTATGCGTTCTGCAGCAAACATGAACACTAATCGTAGTTGTGTATCTTACTTCGAACTCCATTTAGGACGTTGCAATTATTGTTGCCCTTTGCAGAAAGTATTATGACTGAAACGAGAAAGAGACATTGCGGCTTTGCAATGTCTTGAACTGTAACATTACTCTGAGACGATAAAAGTGACGCCCGACTTGCAGCGCTTGAAAGAGCTTGTTAATCTGCCTTGTTTTTATTCGCAATAAACATGTGTGCCAGGCACCTTTCCTTGCCCAATATACTCTATGCGGAGTTCTTGAGACTAAGACAAGTCAATAATCATTTTTCTATTTTCCTTCCTTTCTCACAGATTGACGGGCCCAGCATTCTTATTTGTACTGTTCGCGTTACTGTACCCTGCCCTCTTGAGTGGACCAGTAGCCGACCACATTACAGGAGACAATTTCGTCAAGCCATGCCAAAAGTCCTGGTGGACGTCCCTGGTGCACGTCTTGAACATTCAGCCCACAGAGAAGCTGGTAGTTTGTTATAACAGTAAATTTTTACGAATATAGTTTTCCTTGACACCGCAGGTCACTTGTATGGTCACAAAAAGTGCGAACATGTGGTGACTTCAGCCAGTGGTGAACATGTGGTGACTTCGCGTAGAAATTTTGCTGAAAACTAAAATAACACCATTAAAACGCTAAGGAACTGCCCGGTTGACGGAACACAAGTAGAAGTAATACACAGGACAGGCGCAGACTAACAAGTGAATTTTATTGAAGCTTGAAACTTCCACATCTGACAACGTACATGCGCACAAGCTCTCCCGACAGTATCACATAGTAAAGGCCCGTTATCTAGGCTAAAAATGCCAACTCTTTCTTATGCAGATAGACGGAGGGTTCACTAATGCACTTATCTGGGCTAAGCCTCGAGATCACCGAAGCTTCCAAAATTCCACGTGCTGTTTTATCTCTGGCACGCCCCAGCACTTTCATTTCTTCAAAAAGGGGAATGCAGTTAGCGCAGGATCTGCAATGAACCACCAAATGTTGGCCACTGGATGAAGTTACAGCATACGAGTGCTCAGAAAGGCGTTTATTTAAACATCTTCCTGTTTGGCCCACATAAACCTTTCCGCAGCTTAACGGGACCTCATAAACAACTTCTGATCTGCAGCCTACAAACTTGCGTTTGTGATTCGTGCCGCAGCTTCCACTCCTCTGCACACTCGTAAGGGCGCACACCCGAGACAATTTACATGGCGCTGAGCAAAAAACATCTACACCAAATTTTCTAGCCACCTTCTTGATGCCATCTGAAAGTTTGTGGACATAGGGCAATACCACAAAACCTCGCCTTTACTGTTCCTAATGTATTGTCTGCCCGTGATGGTGCAGTACACCTACATATGGATCCCAACATTTTCTCAGCTATGGCCTTAAGTAGAGCATCCGGAAAACCCGCTTCTTGCAGTCTGGCCACTTGGGAACTGAAACTATCTCGGACTGTGTGGTGACAGGACTTAATTAAAGATGACTTCAAACATGACTTCGCGATTCCTCTCTTGGCGAGCTTGGAATGACAAGAATCGTACGGTCAAATGGCCTTCTTAGACCGTGGCTGGTAGGTCCAGCACATGTGACCACCATCCCTGAAAAATAGTCTGATATCTAAAAACTGCAAACTTGAATTCACTGGTAGCTCAAAAGTAAAATTCAGTTTCTTGGCAGTGGACTTAAAGACTTGAAGAATGTTATCTGCTACCTCCGCTAGGTTATTGTCTGAATTCACTCTTACCAAGACTAAAAAATAGTCGACATATCTGAAGACGCGAACAATGCTTTCATCAGTAAGCACCCTCGAAAGTGAACAATCTAATTCAGCCAAATAGAATCTCAGTTAGAATCGGCGCTACACTAGATCCTATACAAATACCCCATTTTTGTACACAGAAACCATCGTTGAAGCTCACAATAGTAGAAGTTAAGTACACTTGAAGTAACTCCAAAAATCCCCCCTACTGATATTCCACTCGTATTCTGGAATCCCACCACTCCCGAGCGTTCAATGCAGTTGCGAACGGACTCGAACAGGTCCTCGTGGGGAACAGAGTAGAACAACTCCTCTATGTCCACTGAGAAGCCGGGAATCACTCCTGGCAGTGCGTCTTTCAACGTGTCCACAAGTTGGTCCGAACTGGCGATCTTGTAGGGATCCTCCGGTGCCAACCTTCTCAGCTGTTTTTGGAGATACTTGCTGAGGGTGGCCTGCCACGTACCCCTTTCCGTAACAATGGCCCTGAAAGGGCAGTCCACTTTGTGGCTTTTTGCACTGAAGAACATGGAAAGAACAAGGTTCTTATTCCCTGACACGTCTTTCCTAAGTCGATCTAGCTTCAGGTTTTCCAGCACCACAAGAGCCTTGCTTTTTGCCTTCGTTGCTTTTATGTCTGCGGTCCTAAAGTTCTTCGAAACAGCAGCAGTGGCCTTGTCATCATACAACTTCTGGGGCATTACTACAAAGCCTCTGTCTTTATCAGCTACCAAAACTGCCAGGCCTGAGTCTCTGATACACCCTGCAACCGTAAGTAATCTGCGGGTGCCATCTTTTTCTTTGTAGTTATTGTCCGCTGCGTCGACGCAATCCAAAATGCATCGTTCCGTCTCCACTACTTGCGCTTTTTCCGCAATGCTATGGACAGACGCCGGTAGCTCGTGCTTCTTCACTGGCATTTCCATACTGTACTTGGGTCTTCTGCTCAGTAGCTTATCAACAACTGGGGGGAATCACCACGTCACCCAAACAAAGAACTGGCACTACGCCCACCTGTGCCGTAGTAGTCACTGGCAATGTCCGCCTTCTCTTGCACCAGAGCAACTCCGCGGACGTTTCCGCCAGGTCCAGGTAGAACTTGAGTGTTCTAAGACCTCCGGTTTCGCATCCTTTCCAGCTGAAGCACAGGAACCTCAGCCACTCATTCAGCAGGCGCACATGTCTCCAGTGTTCGCTCCTAAGAATCTTAGCGATTCTCTTCCAATGTCCTTCGGAGCAGCCGAATACTCCGAACAGTCCGGACACAACCGGTGGACGCAGACTTTTCCTCAGGCCGTACCCAAGAAGCCTGGCCTCACAGGTCGCAGCTGCTATGAAGCTCGTGCACAATGAACATTGTTTTTCGAAGGGAAGGGAACATAAAACAGAGCCCTATGTAAAAGAATTGAACTCAAGTAAGGTGCGTTGGGGGGGCTAGTTGGTACGACATTAAAACGGTAAGGAACTGCGCGGTTGACGGAACACAAGTAGAAGTAGTACACAGGACAGGTTGTTAGTCTGCGCCTGTCCTGTGTACTACTTCTACTTGTGTTCCGTCAACCGCGCAGTTCCTTACCGTTTTAATGTCGTACCAACTAGCCCCCCAACGCACCTTACTTAAAATAACAACAGAGCCTCAATTCTGATCAGTGGCGAAGCCAGAAATATTTTTCGAAGGTGGTTCAACCACCCTTTATGCTTGTTGGAGCGTGCGTTTGTGTGTGCGTGTATACTAGTATACACGTGCAAAATTGAAAACTTTCGGGTGGGGGGGGGGGGGGGAGGGTGTTTGAATTTCCTTTCCCAACAATTCTTCCTTGCTGCGCCAGTAACTCTGATTATCCATAAGCAATGCCGCGCAGTATTTACAAACAGGCTTTCTGCTTGGTGCAATATATGTGGCAATAAACACTTTACTAAGAAATAGCACTATAGCTTGGGAAATGTCAGTAGTCATTCACATGTGCATATTTTTTGTTTTTTTCTTTCCATGAGTTCAAACTCGATGAGGGGAGCACTTTCGTTCGGTCTTCTGGATTTCAGTAGCAGTTCGCATAAGAATATTTCTGGGAATAGTATCACCTTCATTTCAACAACGGAGCTGTTCTAGAGCTGCGCCTAATGACAACAGATGAGTGTCCGCGTCGCATGTCACGCTCCGGTAAGTGAATGAGTAAGATACACCCATAGATGGCGCGACCGCCTTGGTCACGGACGAAGCCATAGTCAAACAGTGAAGCGGGCAAGGGGTGTCTTGAGCGTGAATCGGTCCTCAAGTCAGTGTAGCCGGGGCGGGTGTGGCAGGGGCAGTCACACGTCCTTTCCCATGCATCTATACTGTAAAATAACGTAATCACAGGCACCGCCACAAAATCACAACACACCACAGAAAATCACCAGGGAAACATGGGAAAACCACAGCTTCGCTGTTTCTGCAAATTTTCCGCTGGGCGGAACAGGTGTAATTTCTATTGCAATAGCAATTATATGGACACTCTGGATGGGTTTTTTCGGTTGACGTCGCCGTCAATTTCCGCATAAGGTCTAAATTGATAACATCATCCCACCCATCGCATTCTCTACGCGCGAGTAGAAGCTCGGGAGCGCTGGCGACGAACGCGGTTGGAGCTGTGATGAAACAAACTGGCCGTCCCCGTCGCACGGAGAGCGCATGCGATAACATCACCCGGCGTGTGAGGCCTGCCGCCGATTGGTTATTGAGCAGAAAAGAAACGCCCCGTTCGTCCTTCTTAAGGACCATGAAGGGACGCCAGGAGAGCGGGGGGGGGGGCTGCGTCGCTCGACGGCCGCGGTCGCTGGCGCACGCGCTATCTATACAGGCCCCACCAGGCTGCGCGTAACTTTGCCGTGCTCTCAACGCTTACTTCGCGTGTATAAGACTGGCCGCATACAAACCGCCTCAGTCCCTGCAGTGGCCGCATTACTTAGCGTCTTGAATTTTGCTGGTTGGTACATACTGATTGTCTGTGCCTTCTCGTCTCCGTCCTGTTCCAGCGCTGTTCCTTCATTCAAAATCCGTATTCCTTAAACTAGAGCTTTGTTGATTTACGCGAGATCGGATCCAAAAGAGTTAGCTACTAGCTTTATTTAGTCTAACATTACAATTTGTTGCTATCGCATGCATTGCTTCACCCTTAAACGAAACTGTGATTCTGATTAGTAATACATGCAGCTGGTCTAGTACAGCTGCAAATATTACTGCCCCTGCAGTGCAGCTAGTTGGCACATGCTTAGTGGAATACGGAGGACGCGTATCCACTACAGAAGGCAAATAAGACAGAACAATGCACCTTTTTTGTATCTCTTGCCTTCTCTGGTGGCGTCTCTCCGAATGATGCCAGGTGTTGAAAGTTAAGCTTTATGGTTTTCTTAAAATTCAGCACCGGGAAGAACGTGATGACCACTTTTGCAGATAAGTTGTGTATCCAGGGGGACACAAAGTGAGCCAATAATTATCGCTGTCAGCGGCCCAATTTACTAAGATTCAATAATGAACTTCTTGGTACTACAGCAAGCGGGCATGTTTGCACTGAAGAGTGGAAGCAGGCGCGTTTCTACGCAGGTCCACTTGAAACAATTCGTCTAGCATGTCTGTGCTCCGAGATATCCCGCTGCAAAATTTAATTGCGCTTTGCATGATTACGCATGCAAGGTACAGGATCTGCACGATCCCCCCCCCCCCCCCTGATGGCACAATGGGACGAGCAGTCATTGCTTGCTATCGCGAGCTGGTAGTAAAAAGGTAACCGTTGTGATCTTTGCCTGTGCCTTCGACCCGTTGTCGGAATCAATGCCGCACGCCACTGCCACAGCACATGGGCGGGAAGCTTTGCGCCAGTGCTCACTGTCTTGCCTGCGTAATCATGCAAACTGCAATTAACCGTTGCAGCGGGATATCTCCGAGCATACACGTGCTGAAAAGTTCTTCCAAGTAGAACTGGATAGAAGCGCGACTGCCTCCAACTTTTCGAAACAAACATGCCCGCTTGCTGCAGTCACTAAATAGTTTATTATTCAATTCTAGTTAATTGGGCGGCTGGCATCGATAATTGGCGTCTCACTTTGTGTCCCCCCTGGATACATAACTTATCTGCAAAGGCGGTTTTCACGTACCTTCCATTGCTGAATTTTAAGAAAACCACAAAACTTAACTCTTAACACCTTGTGTTTATATTTCGGGACATAAAACCCCAAGAATTGTTATTATCTGCCTTCTGCGGTGGTTATGTGTCTTACGCATTCCAGTAAGTACGTCACTTTACTGAAAGCAGCTTCTATAGAAAAGGGTACATTGAGTATAGATTATTGTACTTGTGTGTGAAACGAGCTACTCTGCACTGCGTCTGTGTACTTACGCGTGGCAGAGTCCAGCGTGTTAACTGCAAGACATAGCGTTGTTGACGGGAAATTAGTAAGGCCAAGAATTTTGAAGAAAGGAAACACAACTCAGATAGACTGCGATCATTGCTTGGGGAGAACACGGAAGGGAGCGAATATTTTCGGTGTGTTTCCCTGAGAGAGTAGAAACAGAGGAAAACAATAGTCGACGCCATTTTTCTAACTGATAAATGAAAAAAAAAGAACATAGGAAGGTAAGCTACGTTGAGCCGACAGCCCCAACAACATGACAGTAATATTGAAGAAACACACCTAATGAAAAAAATTAGAACAAATAAAAGAACAACAAAATAGATAATTAATGAGAAGCACTATGTACATATGCGATATGCGGCGTTTGAAGAATTAGCAGTCTCAAGGCATATTCGAGTACATACAGGCTGGTCACATAGATTACCGGGGATAGAATCCGTACAGATGGTTGTCTATGCACGTACGTATATCATGACAATCAAATATCTTCATTTATAACACAATACTATGAAAGTGAACACCAAATTATAAAACTATCGTTCTCCTACGGCGTGCGTTTTTGCATGCACCGTAAAACATAGTGGACCTTTAATTTAAACTCGGCTATGAGGTCCATTGGTAATTAACATATTGAAGTGTTGCTGAACTAGAGATCCTTTTCTCTGAAGGAAAGTCGATGAACTTTTACTTGAAACAACGTACATCTTGCAAAAGCGTGCAGTCCCACTTCTACCGATCCTCTTAGGGACACATAAGAAAAGCACACCTTAAGATCGCATGGAAAGCAATCTCCACACCTCTCAGCTGACCACCGCCCCCGCTGCCTTCTCGCGTAAGCCCTCAGTGTTCTGTGGCGCAGCAGATATGCATTTAAAACAGGACCAGACCGCTTTTTTTTTCTGTAATCGCATAATTCCTAGTGGCAGTATACATGTTGTGAATGCTCCATGAGATGTACGCGCGGGTGATTTTTAGTTTTTCGATAGATGCGTGACTGAACAGTCGCGAAAAAGTGAATAAGCGTTCATATGCCTTAGGTCCATGTTTTCCTATTCTTTACAGTGTGTAGGCCACATGTGGTACCTTTCGTGCAATTTCCAGATATACCTTGCGTGTTTCGGATTCATCGTGCTGATGAAAAGGTAAGACAGGAAGAAAATTAGCAATTTTCTTCAAAATGCCTCGCAAATTTTTTTCTAGCGCATTTCACGAAAAAAAAATGCACCCGAAGTGTCCTGATAACTGCTAAAGCAATAGAGGCATATTCTGCACACAACTTGGGCACTGCCAGCACAGGCACTGCCGCCCGTAGTGCCGTGTTCGTGTTTCTTCGCTTTGTTCTCATGTCATTTTAGCGTTAATTATGCTATGCAGCAAGAACCAACTAAGTCTTTATAAAGTTCTCTTCAAATACCCTGCGTAGAAATTTAAGCAGTTGAAGCCATCCGACAGTCAGGCTAGCAGCGTCGTTACCTGGGTACGGCGAGTCTACAGGCGATGTGGCCAGTCACGAAAACAAAAATTTGGGGGGGGAAGCTCTCGAATGACGGCAGTATTAACGCCAGCGTTAAACTAAACTGCCGAGAGGATGTGTACTTGTTCCATCTTATGGCAACAGTAAACAACCAACTAGCCGACAAGTTGACCCTTCATGATTGTTCCATCTTGTTACTGTTCCTTTGTGTTCACAGTTCGTTCATTTCGTTTGCGAAGAAATGGCGCTGTCATTAATTGTATGGTTTAGAAACACATTTCACTGCCTTTCTCTCTTCGTTCCAGCAAGTTAGAATATGTACCACAGTGATTTATCAATGTGTTCAGATGGTTGCATGGGAAAAAACAACAGTCATTATACGCGCTGACTGAACGACTGATTTAATACTTTCTCGTTAGTCAAGATTTAAGCAATATTATGTATGTCCCACGAATGTTTGTTCAGTAGAATATGTGATGTGCTATTTTCTCTTTCCAACTCACGCACCCATGCACCTGAAAAAAAAAAAAAGGAAGCCCCTGATTGGAGGACTGTGCCTGGTGGTCTTATCTGCAGCAGCAACCGTGGCAGTAGCGGTGCAAGTATACTCCTGCCGCTATGGCGCTTTCCTCATGATGGGATCACTGCACATAGAGTAAGCTGACGTACAACATTGTTTTCTGGGTTGAGCAAGCTAAATGTAGATGTTGCCGGCAAAGCAGTGATAAAAAAGAATAGTAAAAGAGGCACGATCGGCGTCATGTCGTTGTTTGCCTTTCGTACTTTCTGTGGAGATGACGATGACCATTTATGACGATGACCATTCGTTGCCGTAAACGGGAAGGTAGAAATATTCATTTTAGCGTCGCAGCATTCGTCAACAAAATTTGCCGCTGGCGTCGACGCGGCATAATAAGGTGAATCTATTCCAGAGGCGACGCAGTCAAGTGCGTCAGTGAGACCATCATGATAACACTACCTCGCGACGGTCGCTCAGACATATAAAGATGACTGTGTCTTCTCATTCATGTTTTAAAAAAACTGCTGTAACAGATAATGAAATAGATATTGACACTCAGGGATATAGTCGGTCCACATTTGCTACCCACGCGAGAAAATTCCTAATGCCTGCCGCTCGAGAATACGCCACTAAGAGGGAGTGGTACATTAATAATAACACGCGAAAACCATAAGCCAGAGAGAACAAAAGGAAAACAAAAAAATGCAACACATATAAAAATCACAGCATATCCACGGAGTGAATGATGATGAGTGGGCGAAGCTGCGGAGGTTCATCGGTAAACCGTGAATCTTCCGTGAATTCTGCCCAGTACATCATCACCGACGTGAGATCGGGCGCGTTTATACTAAAGGGTCGATGAGAGTTATGGTGACTGAAGCAATCATGGTTACACCGTGAAATCTTCAGTGGTTTCGCCCAGCAGTAATCAAAGCGATAGTGTGTGTGAAATTTTATTCAAACTTCAACGACCGGTCGTCGTCCATGGTCCGCCAAGCAGCACGATCCGGCAAGCGCACTCGTACGGCGATCCGGGGAATGAGAGATCCCCGCGCAATCGGAGAGCAGCTGCACCGCCAACGCCATCTAGCGTACCTTCACCCAACCGCCATATTGTACGCATGTCTATGGGACAGCGCCCTCTCGGAAACGAGACGAGAACTGGAGATGACGACACCATATCCACGGAGTGAATGATGATGAGTGGGCGAAGCTTCGGAGGTTCGTCGGTAAACCGGTAATCTTCCGCGAATTCTGCGCAGTACATCATCAACGACGTGAGATCGGGCGCGTTTATACTAAAGGGTCGATGAGTCATGGTGACTTGCAGCTCACTTTAATTTTACATGTACGCTGTGAATTTTTTTATTGTTTAATCACGCACAGGAGACATCTCACACAGGCACTACCTTGGAGGTCGAAATCCAGTGCCTACTGGCTACTCAGGATGCATCGACAACCGAGAACCGCCCAGGTGATGCCATAAGGAGCTTCGCCCCTAAAATGCAAGAATGCAATACAAAGCAGAAAAGAGACGTGCGTTCGGCTTACGTGTGAACGACTGAATGTATAAGCCCTATAGACCAAACCATGTTGATCTCTTTTTTTAACACGAAAAAGGTTTATGGCGGGGTCCACAACGGCTCCACTGACGCATTATGTCACGGACATGACGTTACAAAATATAGACTAACAGATGGCACAGAAAATATCTTACTAGAAAAAGTTCTGTCACCGGGGGTCTACCCTGCGACCTCACGCTCCACAGCGCGTGGCGCGAATCCACTCGGCCACGAAAGGTACGTTTTTCTGAGTACTAATGGCCAGCTATTTATACACACTATTTACTGTCGGCGGTACTCGGAGATCATCGACTTAAGCGTGTTTTTGTTATGACTAGCGGGATGGCGCGATGGGCGCGCTGGGTGCGCTTTAAATGTCGTCGCCCCGCGTGTTGCGATATGTGTGCGCCTCCCCACAACCCGTTCGCTCGGGCGCACGCGCTTATCTCGTGATAGCGGTTTGTACGGCTTGTGCTTTCACCGCCGTTGAAGTTACAGAGAGCACGAAGGTCACTTTGCTCGCTGCAGCAGCGGTGTTTGTGAAAGAGGTGCGCTGCGCCGCTCACACACAAGGAAGTAACAACGGTGGCAGTTGTTAGTTCGCGCTCGCCCGTGTACTTAGCTTTAAGTGCACGTTAAAGAACTCCAGGTGGTCGAAATTTCCGGAGCCCTCCACTACGGCGTCTCATAATCATATCGTGTTTATGGGACGTGAAACCCCAGATATTACTTTTTTAGTTCGTGCTCGTCCTGCGTATACTTGTGCGCTCGTTTCGTGCTTCCTTCTCCTTGAGCGGCGCGCTTTAAGTGTCGAGCCGTGACAGTTAGTTCGCGCTCGTCCTGTGTCCTTTTCGCGCGTCCTTTTCGCGCGTCCTTATTGCTTGAGGAGCGAGCTGTAAGTTTCGAGCTGCTTGCAGTTCTTCGCGTGACGTTACAATTTGTCACTATAGCATTCATTCCATCGCCCTTGTTTCGAAACAATGCACAATAAACGCTTAACTACTTCTGTGAGGACACGTTTCACTTTCGTGTTATACTAATTCCTATGACAGAGGGATCAGCTATGTTTTTTCTTCATTTTCTTTGTATAAGAAACGCATGAGGGGTTAAGTACTGTGACGGTTGGACCTTTTGCAGGCTCTAGCCGTCCTGAGTAGACTGCAGGGAAATCACAATGATCACCCAGTTATGCCGAGTATAAAATTGCTCCTCCTATTGTAGTCCAGATTTCCCAGTGGATACTTTCACGCGTGGGCATGACCGGAAAGGAAGAGGTTAATAAACCCGCTTCCACTTGTATGTCCACAACTCTGACTTCACAGAAATATTCCGGGAACTTTTTGAAACCCGCCTGTTGATTTGTCGCGGCTATGTCTAGGAAAGCCCCCCTTTCCACCCCCCTTTCTCCGAATCCCTGGCTAAAAAGTAAATGTAGCGTGCCTTGTCCCAATCGAGGTTTGCGCCACGCAGTGATAGAGCTCGCAATTACAAAAGTTAAAGGTCACCTGAGTCTTAACGTGCGAACTGCTACGTCGGCGACAGCAGGTGAACACTACGTAGCATGACGTGCGCCTTGCCCTTCTTGTAAGGCAGTCGAGACAGAGGGAAAGAAATAGAAAGAAAAAGGAAGCGATAAACACAGAGAGAGAGAGAGAAAGGGAAGAAAAACAAAGAAAGATAGAAACGAAGCGGAAGAGAAAGAAATAGAAAGAGAAAAAAAGAAAAATACAATGAAACGCATACAAAAAGAGATACAAGGAACAGACGGAAATAGAAAGAAAGAAAGAAATGAATAAGAAGGAATAAAGAAAAAAGAAGAAAGAGAAAAGTGAAGAGAAACAAGGAAGGCCACCCAGCTCCACTCTCCCTTCAGGCTTGGCACCACTAGTTCGAAGCTGCCATAATTTTTAACACGAAAGTGTTGTATGTCACGGTCCACCAAAACTTCAGTAACGTATTTCCGTCACGGATATGACGTTCATAAAATGGGCGCTAACGGATGAGAAAGAGAAAAACTATAAGAAAAAGTTCCGCTGCCACGAATTGAACCTACGACCTCTCGGTACGCGACGATAAGCGCCCGGTGCTCTATTGACTAAACTACTGAGGCTTTTTTTTCTTTTTCTTCATTGCCAGTCCTCGACAATATATCACAACACATAATTCATCAGTGAGTGAGTGAAACAACTTTATTGGGTCCACAATAGACGCGAGTAAACTCAACGTCACCTGGCTAGGCCCACTCGGGGACGGTCAGGTTAAACCTGCCCGTCCTCGCGCGAGCCCTCTGGACGGCCAGGATATGAGAGGCCAGGTTCTGTGCCTTAATGACCTTCTTCATTTCTTCTTGGTGGAAATAGGGACCTGCAGAGGCTTGAGAACCGTTCGGGGTATATTGTGTGCAGTGCCGTAGGGTTCCGGTACGTGCTTGTTTGTAGTAGTCTGAGAGTGACAGCTTGAGCCCTGCACAGCGAGGAGTGTGGCAGGAGCAGCACTCTTCTTGAGAGATAATGGTGCTTGCATATGTCATTGTACGTGCAGAGAGGCCAGGGTCGCACAGGAGATGACGCGTTACCCGGCACACAGTCAGTCAAACCTCGTGTAGCCGAGTGCGCCTCCTCGGTGGGATTGAGCGAGGCACCCTCAATGGTTCCAAGGTGCGCAGGAAACCAGACTAATGAGGGAGTTTGGGGTCTTTAGCTTTTGTAATGATCTGTAGGACTTGGGGAGCCACCATGTCCATATGAAATGCCTTGATAGCGGCCTTGGAGTCTGAATAAATTGTGTCATGTACACCCTCCATCAATGCAAGAGCGATGGGGACCTGCTCTGCAACGCTAGAACTGGAAGTGCGGATGGTAGCGCAGCTGATGACTTTGGAATCATAGTCGACGACCCCTGAAGAGAAGGCTTCTTTTTGAGCGTACGAAGCGGCATCTACGAAGCAGGCTTGATCCTTGTCCAAGCGGGCACTGGCGAGCAGAGCTGTACCCCTAGCTCGTCGTCGTGTTTCGTTGTCTCTTGGATGCATATTGCGCGGCATCCGCTGTATGGAAATCTTGGACCATACGTCGTTGGGCAGCTTCACAGCATCAGGGCCGACGACCGCGAGGTTGCGTTCCAGCATGCCGAGTCTGGCTGTACCCGCTGGGGTGCCGGACAGTCTGACAAACTGTGAAAAGTCTTGGACTTCAACAATTTCTTCGAACGTGTTGTGGATTCTCAACTTGAGGAGGTCTTCCGTGTGCGTTCGAACGGGACTGCCAAGGGTCAGCTTGAAGACTCTTCTGATTAGGGCACTGCTCTTGTGCTCCGACACGAGCCAGTTGTGCATAGGCACCGAATAAGCGAGGTGGCATAGCACAAATGCGTGGAGAATCCAGATCAGATTGTCCTCCCTGATTCCACGGTGCCTGTTAGCGATTCTTCGAATCAGCCCGAGAGCGCTTTTGGTCTTGGAACAAATGCGTTTGGTGGCGGCTACATTGGCTCCGTTGGACTCGATAAACATTCCTAGCTCCCTAATAGTGTCCACTTGCGGAAATGGGGAGCCGTTACCGGTTAATAAACTTATGTGGCTCTCCGTTGTTGGCTTCTAGGACCGGTGAGAACCGCCTCTGGGTCTCTGCTTATAGAGTAAGAGCTCGGGCTTAGCGGGCGAGCACCGTAGGCCTGCAGGGATGGGATAGCGCTCCGTCACATCGATGGCCTGTTTCAAAGCCCTTTTCACCTGACCCTAGCATGCGCTGAGGCACCAGATGGTGATGTCGTCCACGCAGATAGTGTGGTTAATGTTCGGTATATTATTCTAGGCCCTCAACAGGTTGATCATGCAGATATTGAAAAGCGTCGGGAAGATCACCGCCCCCTGAGGTGTCCCCTTTGGCCCAAGGGTAATTTCGTGTGTCTAAAATCCGTCAATCTTCAGTCTTGTGGACCTCGAATAAAGGAAAGAGCGCACGAAATTGTACGTCCGCTTGCCGACGTGAAACGCAGCCAAGCTCTTCAGAATAAAGGCGTGGGATACGTTGTCAAAGGCCTTTTCCAAATCCAAGCCGACAGTCGCCTTGGTGTCGGCGGAGCCGGAGTCAATGACCTGGTGCTTGATCAAGCTTCATGGCATCCTGAGTCGAGAGCCCCGACAGAAAGCCAATCATGTTTTCGGTATAGCATTCGTTAGACTCGAGGTGGACAGTGAGGTGGTTGAGCATGGCGTGCCAGGCCACCTTTCCGACGGACGACGTGAAGGAGATCGGCCTGAGATTCTCGATGCTTGGCGCGTTACCCGGCTTGGGTATCAGTACTGTGCATGCCGCTTTTCAGCTCTTAGGAATGAGACCGCTAAGCCAGATTTCGTTGATTTTGTCGGTAAGAAACTCGATGGAGTCATCGTCGAGGTGCTTGAGGATTTCGTTGGTTACCCCATCGGGCCCAGGTGAAGATCTGCCGTTGAGGGATGTGAGAACCCGCTTGACCTCTAGCCACGGTGAAGTCCTCGTCCATCGATGGCACGTCGCGCCCCTCATAGTCTGGAAACTGAGGGGGGCACTGGATCGTCCGTGGCCGCCAGTTACTTGTGTATGAGCTGCTCCGTGATCGCCTTAGGAGTTGAGTAGGTGGCTAAATGAACAGCTTTCGCCAAAGTTCTCTGCTGATAGGACTTAGGGTTGCCATCGTGCAGTAGGTACTTGAGGAGTCTCCAGCTTTTACCGGTTTTGAGCTGGCCCTCTATAGAGTCGCACAACTCATCCCATTGCTGCTTGCATAGGACCTTGCAATGAGCCTCTACCGTTTTGTTGATTTAAGATATTTTCTTGAGCAGTCTTCGGTTCCATCTCGCGAACAGTGCCTGCTTGGCTTCCAACAGATGCGCGAGCCTATTGTCCCTTCTGCACACTTCCAGATCGGTTGTGACCTCTTTGGCGGCGCTCGCCACTTCTTCTTTTAACCCGTTACGCCAAGAGTCTAGGTCCACATTCGGGGTGAGGGCGCGCTCGGAACGGTTGGCTCGGAACAGGTCCCAGTAGATCAACTTAAAGGTCGTCGTCTTGTTACGGGCAACCTCGATGACAACTTCGATGATGCAATGATCGCTACCGAGGTCCATAGCTGTGTTTGTCCAGTTGACGTTTTCCAGACTCTTGACAAAGGTGAGATCCGGGGTAGGATCTCTGCACACCGAGTTCCCTCTTCCGTACGGGAAGTTTTTATTGGTTACCAGGGTAAGATCTTGCATTGTCGTGTGCCATATGTGTCTACCCTTCTTCGTATTGGTGAGGTAGCCCCACGCCTGATGCTGGGCATTGAAGTCCCCCCATAACGACGATAGATTGAGAGCCGGCAAAATGTACGGCCTTCTTGAGAATACCACCAGCCCTGGCTCTGTGTATGCTGCGTCAGCAGTAAACATTTCATATGAAGATACTGTTCCTTCGTAAGCACCGCTTAGGAGGGTAGACAAGGAGTTCCGTCATTACGTACTCGACCGCATTGCCCACGGGACCGAGATCTCGCTGAATGCACGTGAGCCTCTTACTGACCAGAGTGGCGACACCCCTTCCCCCCTTCCAGGGAGCTTGATGGGAGCTTGATGGGAGCTACCAGGGAGCTTGATGAGTGATGATGGGATCGTTTCTTGCAAGGTTATGATTTGGGGTTTATCCTTTATGCTTTTTAGGTATAGTCGCAGGGTCGCCCGTTTGTTGAAGAACAATGCGCAATTCCACTGCCACACTGTTATGACGTTAGTTTCGCTATTCATGATTGGGCTTGAGGATCGGTTTCGAGAGCGCAGCCTGCAGGATGGCACCCTCCGTCGGTGGGGAAATGGCACTGTGCAGGTTTCGGACTTGTGCTGTAGATGGGCTTGACAAAAAACCGTGGCTAGTCCCCTCCAGTCTAACTATTCTTTCGCTCAGGGCGACCAAACCCAGCGGGGGGTGCGCGATCAATTCTTGTACTTGAGAGAGGGCCTGACTGTATGTCGGAGATGGTCTTCTTGAGCTCCGAAAGGAGTTCCACAGTCTCGTCTTCCCTCAAGCTATCATCCAGGGCGCGATGTTTCCCTGCACCCGCCTTGGGGGGGAGCCTCCGCCGTGTCGATGGCCGACGAACTGAGGAGCCGGCGGTATGAGCGCCAATCTTCGTATTTCGGCTATCTCGGCGGCTAGCCGACTGATTTCCTGCTTGAACTTAGCGTTTTCTTTCCAAAGGCTGTCATGGTACGCCTAAGCTATTCGAGCTCGTTCGCGGGATGCAGGTCGTGCGAGTCTTGGAAGTTGGACGCCTGCGCTTGGTTGCCACGGGCCCTGTAGGCCCACGTTAGAGAGGATTTGCCTTTACCACCTGGATCTTGGTCTGTTGGACGCGCCGTTCCTGGTGCGGGAGGAAGAGCGGCTACTGGAGCTGGAGCGCGCTGGAGAAGGCGACGTTGTTCGCGATCTTGAGGCAGAGCAGCTTCTGGAGCCCCGTCGGCTCATGGAGCGACTTCTCGAGTGCGAGCGTCTTCTTCCCCTAGGTCTGGGGCTGGATGAGGCTTGCAAATCGGAGGATCGAATGATCAACGGCTGGGAGAGCTGCTCTTGTTGTGTGGCACGCTCGAAGCGTCATCGGCGAACGATGTACTGGCAAGATACACATTAATGGTTGACCCCTAGTACACCATCGTTGTCTTTTTACAAATTCATTGAGTGACACAAAAGACCACATTTTGCGCACAGTTATAGAAATGAGGCTGACACGAGAACTCCCTGATTTAGCAGTTGGTACCGAAACCGTGATGTGTTCGGCCCAAGTGTTCTTCCGGGAAATAGTCGCTAGTGTACCGTTTTTGCGCGTTTGTTTTTCAATAGATTATTTGTCGAGTGTTAAGCGGAAAAAGTTATACCGCGATCTTAGTGATATTGTTTTGCGTGTTCCCTTGTACAGAGCCGCGCACAGTGGAGGCCCAGGTATGGACGTTTTAAAACGCGTTAAAAGAATGCCAGTACAGCCAGCCACCAAAACTTTCTTCTTTAAGCCTTTGCAGGTCAGTGGTAGAAATGTGTACCACTTTTCTTACTGCGCTTCAAACGCCCATAATAAAACAAATGGTCAGAATTGGTGCCTTTCATACTGGTGGTACCATCTAAGGATATTTTAAGTTTTTAATCCACTACGAGATACATGGCGCGGACAGCTAATCGGATTTTGCACGTGCCTTGATTACTGCTCGTTATCCACTGCAATGGCCTAAATGAGCGCCTTGAAAACATCGCTTCAACATGTCTGTGAAGTTTCCCATTTTACCCGTTTACTAAACAGAGCCTAGCGATTCACCTGCAGCACAGATAGAGATTTATACTGCCCTTATTATTAAGTTTTCTTCAACGAACCATTTTTGGGCTTTATGTAGGCTGATGGTGTTAGCCCTAATAGGGCAGCTGTCGCACAGGTACAGTTGCACACAGGCAGCATTTCCATTTTTATTGTAGCGCGGGTTTTCCGCTCTTGCGGATAATCTACGTCCGCTTTCCGGATCCGCGCCCGGTGTGAACCCCGGCAGTTGTAAAGCTTTTAATACGGATATTGAAGATCTTTATTATTCTTTGCCGCATGAAGGGTTGTTAAAATGTGTTAATGACTGTATTAACTAACAAGTGGAAGAAACGGTTTTAACCGATAAATGAGGTGTTTCTACGGAGGCTTTTCTAGAAATGATTTCCATATATTTAAAGCCGACGCTAGTAGGTTGAAAGGAAGGCATTTATGGGCAAAAATCAGGGATATGTATATAGGTTCTAAGGTTGCTCCAATTCTAAGTGAGTTATATCTTAGCAAGATTGACAAACGTTTAGAAGGCGGCTTAGGTAAATATATTATTAAGGTTTTTCGTCATGTTGACGATTACTTGGTTTTTTGTGGTGGGGAGGACTTTGAATCCGTGGTAATCTCACTGAGCAAAAAAAAATTGGATTAGATGGAAGAGGACTGAATTTTACTAAAGAATTGCCCCAGAATAATGGAATACAATCTCTTGACCATTTCCTAAACGTTTCAGAAGAACCACATATGCTGGCAGTATTCCCCTAGGTCGTCAAAACCACTGTTAAACTTTTCTTCGCATTCTAAGGTTGTAAAGAACGGTATAGCTATACCATGCCTTAAAGGGCCCCTAAACAGGCGCTGAATATACAAAAAAACGAGCGCTTTATTCTCTCCCGACGTTTCCCGTTCTCGCGGCACAATTCGTGACGTCAGCAGTTTGTTCACGTGACGTCAAGATGAAGTAAGCTCTCGATTGGTAAATATATGAGAGATATTTGTTTTGAATTGTTTTGTACTCTGCTTCACCGTGCAGTCGCATGCCCATTCTGCCTTGTATTGCATGACTATCGTGCGCGATTAACTGATTTCACTTCATTTCCTGCGTTTGCGACTGCGCAGGGAGCGATAGCAGCGTGTAGTCGAAAAGCGCGAAATCCTAACTGGCTCAACGCTTAGTGCTGACATTCCACGCGTTTTAGGAAGAAATAAGTGGCGAGGAGGAAATAGCGCTTGTAGGAAGGGTAGTGAAGGCGAGAAAAAAACTACTGTCTCGCCTTTGAACTCGGGGTGGTTTAGGGGCCCTTTAAGGCCCGTATTCACAAATGCTCCTCGACTCGAAACTCGTCCTCAAGGGATCCTTGAGACTTTCCGCGTTGCAGAAATCGCAACGCGAAACAGTCCTCAAGGAGCCCTTGAGATCGATTTTCGAGTCGAGGAGCCTTTGCGAATACGGGCCTATGTCTTCCCTCATCAAGTCTTGTGAGCACCAAATGAGTGTCAGTTTTCACGCACAGGTTAAGCGTCTTTAAGATCTAGGTTATCCTCGCATTGCAGTGACCACAGACGCTGAACGTTTAAAGAAGTCGGTTTTAACACGAAAGTGTTTTATGCCGGGGTCCACCACGGCTCCGCTGACGTATTTCCGTCACGGATATGACGTTGTAAAATATACACTAACAGATTGCAAAGAAAACACTAGAAGAGAAAGATCCCTCGCAGGGCGTCGAACCTACGACCTCTCGCTTCGCAGTGCGCGGCGCGAAACCACTAAGCCACGGGGCGTACGTTCTCCAGCTTACTAACGGCGAGCTATTTATATACACCATATACCGTTGGCAGTCCTCAGAGCTCGGCAACCTTCAGCGCGTTTTCGCCATTACTAGCAAGATGGCGCGAAGGTGGCGCGGAGGGCGCGCTCTAAGGTTGTCGCCCCTCTCGTCGCGAAGCGCGCGCGCCTCCACAGGGCGTGGTCGTTCGTACGCGCGCGCTTATCTTCGACCACAAGTTTGCTTTGAAGTTACAGTGGTTAAAGAGTGCACAAAGGTCACTTCGCTCGCCTCAGCGGCCCGCGTTTGCGCAAAGGAGCGCGCTGCTCACACGCGAAGTAACAATTAAAGACGATAGTCTTTCTTGGGATACCTAAACGAAGAAATTTTGGTCTGTCTGTCTGTCTGTCTGTTTCTCTGTTTGTCGGCACGTCGCACGATTCAGCTAGCTAGCCAAAGTTTAACCCCTTGCCTTACGACCTCCAATCTTGACCGAAAAGCAAGCACGCAGATACGCGGCCAATTTTTGTGACAGTTGTTCACGCTCGTCCTGTGTATTCTTCGGCGTTCGTTTCGTGCGTCTTTCTTTGCGTTTGAGTAGCGCGCGTTAGGTGTCCAGCTGCGACAGTTAGTGCGCGCTAGTCCTATGTATGCTAATTTCGTACGTCCTTTCTGCTTGAGGTTGCGCGCTGCAAGTTTCGAGCTGCTTGCCGTTTTTTCGGAGTGACATTACAATTTGTTGCTGTAGCATTCATTCCTTCGCCCTTATGGCGAAACAATGCACAATAAACGCTCAACTACCTCTGTGAAGACACTTTTTACTTTCGTGTTATAACAATTCCCATGACAGAGGGATCAGCCATGTTTTCTTTAAAATCCGAGCATGGTTGCAGAAAGCGATAAGAAAAAAAAACGTGTCGCAGGTATTCAATACATTCATTGCGTATTTCACATGCTAAAGGAAGTAGGAAGTAGATACGGTGTTAATGTTGTTTTTACAGCTGCTAATAATCTAGGTAAGATTTGTGCCGCTGTGCAGAAAGAGAATGAGCGAGTAATGGGCAAGAAGCGGACCGACATTTGTTTCGTAAAACACACAAACAAATTCACTGATTGCCGTAAAGGTGTAATGTCTAAGGTTCCTTTTAGCTGCTGCCGCTGCAACGTAGGACAGACGGGCCGCTGTGTTAACCAGAGGTTATTGGAACATAAGAGATCGCTAACCGGAGGCTCACCTTCTAATCTCTCTTTACATTGCCGAGAGTGTAAGTGCACGCCGAAGTTCGATGAATGCGTCGTTTTGTACTAGCACAGGAATGAAGAAACGCGTTTAACCCCTTGAGGAGCGAATTATGATGCACTGTCTACTAATGTGTCAAATTCACATACCATATTTCCAAGGCACTCAATATTACATTCCAACAAAGAAAATGAAGTGATGTGCTGTTCTGCATGAGTTTCTGTAATTAATTTTAATTAGCATCAAATAAAATATTTGATTATTCTGCAGTCAGTCATATTCCATTTTGACTTAAAAAGGATAAAATGATAGGTTCCAAATGTATGTGCAATTAGTTTTTGCTTGCATTCACTTCGAGAAAAGTAATATTTTTCACGTAACTTGTGCAACGCGGCACGTCGAACGATCCGTCAAACATAGTAGTGCCTTCGACAAAGTGGTCGGCTAGAGTCATACGCAGCACACTGAGTTTAAGTCAAGAAATAATGACTATGCAGAAGGTTAAATTCATCCAATGAGCAACGTATCATGTTCTCCTTTGGCCTACATGTTCACACGACTAGCATAAAAAGGTTGCGTACACAAACGTAGTCACCGCCGCAGAAGGGGTTAATTATTGAGGCTTGGTACATCAATAATAGTGGTAACGCATGCGTGAGTCAGCCGCCGATTAACTTGCACAAAGATGAGATGAACTCCGTCTCGTAGACCCGCACGCGTGCCGGATTGATAGGCTCGCCTCTTGCATGGGCATGCGCACATAAGTTTTCTTGCCTTCCTTCTTTTCCGCCGTTGGGCGCCTTTGTTGTTGTTAGTCGGCGTTTGTGGTGTCTTGACTTCCTTCTTGTGTCAGTGTTTGCACGCCCTGTCTTTTAGGATGAATACTTACGAACAAGATTTGCTCTCTGTTACACTAAGATAACATTGCACTGCGATACATCTACATGATATTTCCCACTGCGATTATAAACAGGCGCCCAAAACACGCTTCAGACATCGGAAATACGTTTCCTTTGACGTCCGTAATCAGGTCGTTGGTACGTCGGTGCGGCTTTGTTGGCATACCGCGCAAACTGCTTTCCACGTCTGATGTTCGGCGTGCGGTAAACGGCCGCCGGCGTCCTTGAGGCACGTGATTGGTTTACAGGTGTCGCTGCTTGGCGCAATAATAACGCAAGCATGGCGGAAGGAAAAAGAAAGGAGGGAGCATTACGTCCCACGACTAAAGCCCACCGTGTCGGCCCAACACGTGATCAAAACGTCAAAGCGTGCGGTAGGTTTTAGTACTCTCGGTGGCGTTCCGTTTCTGAACCTCCTCCGTGAGCCGGCCGGTCTGCGCCGAAGAAGCGCGCTTCGATTAAAAGCTACCGGGCGCCATACCCCGAAGTCTCGGCAAATCTCATATCTTGCGTGATCTTGACGCAAAAGGTCACGTGTTGGGCCGACACTGCTGGCTTCAAAACGGGTTGGCTTGCCAAGGCTGGCTGCGTGATGTTAATGCTCCCTCCTTTCTTTTTTCTTCCTCCATGACTGCAAGCACTGAATTTTGGGAACAGTGTTATTGGCAACGGTCAGGGAGTATGTGAATGCGTCACGCGCACAGCAGCTCAACGCACATGGGATCGTCGTACGTAAACCGGAAACTCGCTCGGATGCGTCGTTATTACATCGAACTAACCGCAATAGGCGAAGTGACATTCACATGTTTTCTTTCTAATACAGGAAAAGAGGCAATAAGATTCCATTGAATACAACTAATTACAACCTCCGACTGACCTATAACAGCTTTTTACGTCTTTACCAGCGATATCTGTTCATGGAGACTACGTAACTTGGGGTACTTAATCGTCCTCGCCGTCGTATATATGTTTTTTTTTTCTTGTAGTGAAAGTTTTTCGCGAAATAGACATGGCATAGCCTTATGAGAAGTTCTGAAAGGTTGGTTTTGCTTAGGGTATTCTTGTGTTTTTTCAGGAGTACTGCCGATCACATTTGGTACGTATACATGCTGCCTCACCAACACTTCGTCTCTTTCGCGGTGGGCGTACTCGAAGCGTACGCCATCGTCAACAAAAAACTGGGCTCGACTGCACGGGGTGAGTACTTCGGTCGTGTGACCAACGTCCTCTCCTTGAAAAATTAAGTTTAATAATTTAGATAGCTGCAACAGGCGGAGTGAGAGAAAAGACCTGCAAGCTGTATAGCCTGCTTTGGAGAAAGTGAGAGACAACTGTGGAAAATATCTCCACCTTAATCAGAGCCTCAGACAATGACACGTGTTGACGGTGGCATGTTATATAAAGTCATCTTCGGAAATATCCTTTATCGGCAAGTTATCGATAACAATGCACGCCCTTCTTGATCACATGCACATATTATGAGTGGAAGGCGAACAACACACACAAACAAGAAAAACTGATCTAACCAATCCTTAGATTATTCGAATTTTAAGCTGGAACTTACGTATTGTTACTTATTACCACAATGTTCATTTATGTGCATACATGTGCGTGCTAAAAGGTTAAAAGAAATGCGGCCGAAATCCTAGGGAACTTTCGCCGCGCGAAGCATAGCGCAAAAAAGTTTGAAGGACACTTTGTAAATTCCCAAGTGTGTTTGGCGAAAGCCTGTGGCCATTCCACTGACTATGCCATGTCTTTTTTCTGACTATGCCATGTCTTTTTTTTATATGCATGTATAGCGTTCGCTATAGCGTTTGTTATCGGGGGGAATCAACATTCTTGGGGCGCTTCTCCGAACCGCTTGCCGTGGAATCGCATGCCAGCGCACCTGCCCTTCTCCAGCGAAAGACAGTCACGCTAGCTGGTTTCCGCTCAAACCGCAACTACTGTTTGTCGGCGAATATAAGAAATACGCATATGATTAATTAAAGGTTCGTCGTTACTGTTCATAATATTATGTTTGGCTGAGCAGTGAGAATATCGAACGAAATTTACCACGACGTTCAAGTTTCCGCAGTGAAACCAGCGACACGATTGTGGGTCTGTACCATGACGGGGGGCAGAGATATCTGGGCAAGGACGGAGGGACGGACGTGAGCACGAGTCATTAAAGGCTTTCGCCTTAATACGTTGTACCATGAGGCAGCGACATGAAGAGGCGACGGGCGTCCAGCCTATGGGAGCACGCACCCGTGGATCAATCGTTCGGTAGGTGGATGGTAAGGGAAGGTTCGGCGTTACATATCTGCCGTCAGCTGGTATCTAGCCGCATATGCGGGCAGACATTTATACGATCACGTAAAGACGATTGAGATAGCCGAAAAGGTGGGCCGACCCTGGAGATAGCGCCATACTGTCCTGCACTTTCCTGGTAAGGGACCGACAGAGCAGGCGCACCAAGCTCTAAGCCTCCAGAAAACAGATGAACAGGGGCTTTATCAAAAAGAATTGCTCTATTTATTGGGTATATACTTGTTGCGATGATAATATCTAGATGCGTTGTGTCATTTCACTGTGTAGTCACGGAGAGTAGTACACCGATGGGAGTCGCGTAAATGGGGCTGCATATAAACCGTTGGAGTGTTACGCTGGTTAGAATGTTATTGCAATCGAAATTATAAGGACACTCCAGGTACATTCTTGACGTCACCATCGGCGTCTCCGTGAGGCTCAGTATATAGTTTAAGGGCCATAACATAGCTCGCGCATCGTATGTTTATGTGCAAGAGAAAGCGAACCAAAGGGAGCCAACAATCTCTGCCCAAGCGCAGAGGTCGTGCCAAAGTCTCATGGTGGGGGGCTGCGTCGCTGTGGTAGGATATGTGGGCTTTGAGCGGACGGGCGCGGTCGCTCGCGCCTTATCTTGAGAGGGATTAGCAGATGGCTCATGCCTCTGTTGGAACTCTGTTGCGAGTTATTGATAATTTATTGATAATTGATAATGATTTTATTTCATATTGAACACACTAATAACAAACACTTGTCGGGCCTGTCGCCAAAGACTGTTCTCACCACTACGCTTGTGTTGAAGCGATACAGTACGAGAGACGCTTCGCACGTTGCAGATGCCGTGTTTCCTTGCAAATGAGTTCTGCGGAAACCCGCAAGGTGGCGGAAGGGTTATGAAAGGGAAAATTGACAACCACCCGTTTGTAGCACGAAGCCACAAGGAAATCCGTACGGGTTTCTCAGAAAGAAAAAGCTTCTTAGTTGCCGAAAAATTCGTCCTGGTCCGGGGTTCGAACCCGGGACCAACGCCAACCGGGGCGGTCGCTCTACCAATTGAGCTAACCAGGAAGCTAGCAATTGGCAGCGCGAGGGCGAATTCATCGACAACTCGAAGCACATGGACACAAGTATTGCAAATGAGTTCTGCGGAAACCCGCAAGGTGGCGGAAGGGTTATGAAAGGGAAAATTGACAACCACCCGTTTGTAGCACGAAGCCACAAGGAAATCAGTACGGATTTCTCAGAAAGAAAAGCTTCTTAGTTGCCGAAAAATTCGTCCTGGTCCGGGGTTCGAACCCGGGACCAACGCCTATCGGGGCGGTCGCTCTACCAATTGAGCTAACCAGGAAGCTAGCAATTGGCAGCGCGAGGGCGAATTCATCGACAACTCGAAGCACATGGACACAAGTATTGCAAATTAGTTCTTCGGAAACCCGCAAGGTGGCGGAAGGGTTATGAAAGGGAAAATTGACAACCACCCGTTTGTAGCACGAAGCCACAAGGAAATCCGTACGGATTTCTCAGAAAGAAAAGCTTCTGAGTTGCCGAAAAATTCGTCCTGGTCCGGGGTTCGAACCCGGGACCAACGCCAGGACCAACGCGCGAGGGCGAATTCTGGCAGCGCGAGGGCGAGGGCGAACCACCCTGTTTGTAGCACGAAGCCACAAAGAAATCCGTACGGATTTCCTTGTGGCTTCGAGCTACAAACGGGTGGTTGTCAATTTTCCCTTTCATAACCCTTCCGCCACCTTGCGGGTTTCCGCAGAACTCATTTGCAATACTTGTGTCCATGTGCTTCGAGTTGTCGATGAATTCGCCCTCGCGCTGCCAATTGTTAGCTTCCTGGTTAGCTCAATTGGTAGAGCGACCGCCCCGGATAGGCGTTGGTCCCGGGTTCGAACCCCGGACCAGGACGAATTTTTCGGCAACTAAGAAGCTTTTCTTTCTGAGAAATCCGTACGCATTTCCTTGTGGCTTCGTGCTACAAACGGGTGGTTGTCAATTTTCTCTTTCATAACCCTTCCGCCACCTTGCGGGTTTCCGCAGAACTCATTTGCATTACTTGTGTCCATGTGCTTCGAGTTGTCGATGAATTCGCCCTCGCGCTGCCAATTGCTAGCTTCCTGGTGAGCTCAATTGCTGGAGCGACCGCCCCGGATAGGCGTTGGTCCCGGGTTCGAACCCCGGACCAGGACGAATTTTTCGGCAACTAAGAAGCTTTTCTTTCTGAGAAATCCGTACGGATTTCCTTGTGGCTTCGTGCTACAAACGGGTGGTTGTCAATTTTCCCTTTCATAATCGTATTTCCTTGTGCCATCGTATTGTTGAATTACTCCAGGTCGGATGCTAAAGGAGTTATCTGCTAGCCTTACTTTGCATAACATTCAAATTTGCTGCCATCCCGTTCAAACTGCTTCGACCTTGTGGCGAAATTGTGATTTTTTATTGCGATAGCAATTATATGGACACCCTCGGCCATAGGTCGGCGAACTCACTCATGAGTCGACTGACTCGGACTCACTCAGACTCAGATCGAGCAGTGAGTCTGAGTCTGAGTGAGTCCGGGTGAGTAATATTATGGTGAGTTTGAGTCCGAGTGAGTGCGGTTGAAGAAAATGTTCGTGAGTGTGAGTCCGAGTGAGCTTGGCTGAAGAAAATTTTGGTGAGTCTGAGTCCGAGTGAGTCCGAAGCGCAAGATATATTTCTTGAGTGAGTCTGAGTGAGTTCCACTTTCTTTTGCCGACCTATAGCCCTATCTACTCATCTTCAGCATTACTATCAGCCTTACCTGGATTCACGTTTATACTCACGTCTGTTCACACGTATTCAAAAGCAGTGTCGTTCATACACCATTGAAATATTTATTGATCAAAGGCGCGAATTACGTAGGGGGGTGCCCTGACCTCCCCCCCTCCCGCCAGTTCTTCCAGAGTAGTTCTTGATAAATGCAGTGTACGTTGTCATCTCTTTCAAGACAAATGACCTTACCTGTTTGCGAGCACTCATAACTCCTATTCGAAGCTACTATATCAAAAGGCCCCAAGAAAAACACAGATTACGTGAGATATTGGTGTTAAAGAGCATTGACACCATGGCCGATGAAGTTAATTCTAGGTTAACGGACTCATGAGTCGACACCCTCGGACTCACTCAGACTCAGATTGAGACGTGAGTCTGAATCTGAGTGAGTCCGGGTGAGTAATGTATTGGTGAGTTTGAGTCTGAGTGAGTCCGGTTGAAGAAAATTTTCGTGAGTGTGAGTCCAAGTGAGTCCGGCTCAGGAAAACTTTCGTGTGTCGGAGTCCGAGTGAGCCCTATGTAAAAAAATTTGTTTCATGAGTGAGTCTGAGTGAGCTCCACAAGTTTTGCCGACCTATGCCCGCGGGTGATTTTTGCCGTCGCCATTATGTCTATATATATATATATATATATATATATATATATATATATATATATATATATATATATATATATATATATATATATATATATATATATATATCTGACGCTATGAATGGAAGACGTGCTGTGGCTCATACGCCATCTTTTTATTTTAATCCACTTCTCCTATGGCTTCATGTGTTACACACACACACACACACACATATATATATATATATATATATATATATATATATATATATATATATATATATATATATATATATATATATATATATATATATATATAGTAGTGGGAAAAGAATCACGCGGACCCCGATAGAATTATGAACAAGAAAGAAAATACGACTTTCGTTGGTTTGGCACTGTATATTCCTACTAACGTTTCGTCTGGTGGACCAGACTTTGACAAAGTCTGGTCCACCAGACGAAACGTTAGTAGGAATATACAGTGCCAAACCAACGAAAGTCGTATTTTCTTTCTTATATATATATATATATATATATATATATATATGTATATATAAACGCACAAAGCAAAATCAATTAACAGAAGAAAATTCCAAGGCCCCCCGACGGAGGGAATCGAACCAGTGACCCCTTGCTCCACATCGCGCCGCCTTAGACAACTATACCACGCGCCATGCTTGCGCCGGCAAGTCAACGGCAGGTTATTTATATAAACAATTTAGCGCTGGCGGTACAGGGATTTCAGAGGAGCTTCAGCGTGTTTGCAATCACGGAACGCTCCTACATTTCCTTTCAATTTGAAAACTGCACTTGAGAAGCGCACGAAAAACTGGCTCCTTTCTGTAACCACTCGTGATGTGGAAAGAAAAAAAAAAAGAAAAAAAGAAAAAAACCGGCAGATCCCACGCACTGTGGGAATCGATGTAATGCGAAGCAGCCAGGAAGGAGCAAATCGTGCTTTACATAATTTGCATGTCATGTTTTACATGTTAGGATCTGTCATTTATGTTCGTCATACAGTCACGTCACACAATACCAAATTTGCTGTATATCAAGCTAACAAAACGCCCGCGTGCGCGCCATGTGCGTGGCATGCAAGATATGTCGCACATGACATGTCATAATTTCCATATTACCACTTGTCATTTATGTTCGTCATACAGTCACGTCACACAATACCAAATTTGCTGTATATCAAGCTAACGAAACGCCCGCGTGCGTGCCATGAGCGTGGCATGCAAGTCATGTCGCACATGACATGTCATGATTTCCATATTGCCACTTGTCATTTATGTTCGTCATACAGTCACGTCACACAATACCAAATTTGTTGTATATCAAGCTAACGAAACGCCCGCGTGCGCGCCATGAGCGTGGCATGCAAGTCATGTCGCACATGACATGTCATGATTTCCATATTACCACCTGTCATTTATGTTCGTCATACAGCCACGTCACTCAATCCCAAATTTGGTGTATATCAAGCTAACGAAACGGCCGCGAGCGCGCCATGAGCGTGGCATGTAAATCATACTTTTCATGACAAGTTAGTCATGATTTTCATGATATGACCAGCCATTTATGTTCGTCATACAGACATGTTATGCCATACCAAATTTGGTAGCAATCCCATTAACGATACGGCCAGGAGAGCACAAAGTCGTAGGCGGCTAGATAGATAGATAGATAGATAGATAGATAGATAGATAGATAGATAGATAGATAGATAGATAGATAGATAGATAGATAGATAGATAGATAGATAGATAGATAGATAGATAGATAGATAGATAGATAGATAGATAGATACGCTCAAAGTCGCCGAAGTTCGCTAAGAAATGCTTCGCATTTAAAAAGAACACCGACCACACCTTACATCAGACGCCACCGCGTGGCAGGAGACGCAGAGGGGTCATTCCGCGCGCCGCACTTTAACAGAAGTACAAATATCTACGAGCGTCGGGTTCTGCATTTTTGACAGTTGAAGCGCGTTTCTCAAACACAGAGGCGTAACAACTGTGATAGTTGCTAGTTCACGCTTGTCTTGTGTATATCTGCGCGTCCTTTTCGAGCGTCCTTCTTTACGCTTCAGCGGGAAGCTGCAAGTATCGAGCTGCTCGTCGATCTTCGTGTGACATTCCAATTTCTTGCTATTGCATTTATTGCTTCGCCCTTGCGGCGAAAGTGTGACATTTTTTTTTTTTTTTACATTGAACCGAAAATTTGGCGAGACCTGGCGATATCTAACGTGACACTTTGTAAGGATTGCAAAAAAAAAAAAAAAAGGAACTTCGCATTCAAATAAAAAGAAAAAACTGATACAGCGTCCTGCTTGACAGAGTCCACATCGCAATTAATAGCATGCATCCTTTCTTAAACGCAGGAAGGCTGCGATATAGGAACCGGCGATGACAGTTGCGACGAAAATTACAATGTAAGACTTGTGGGTGTTGCTGCGTCCCGTCCATAGTTCAAACGCGGACGGCGGAGGCTTCAATTTACAACCAACAACAATTTATTTAAAACGACGACTCGTACGGCAGGTTCGGCTCAGGCGACACGGGGTAACGGGGCGAAGCCCATCACCTCGGGCACCCGCAATCGGCCAGCGCGGGTGGCAGCCTCTGTCTTTGGCAGCCAAGGCACGTCTCCCCTTGGCACGGAGGAAGAAATGTTTAGGAGGTGAAACACCCGTTAGAACGGGCGTCCGCAGGCGTCCAGATAACGTCACATAAAATACAAAAATAACAAGCTCCGACGGAGGCATTTCAGTTGGCGGCGCCTTGCGGCACGAAGCCGCAACCGCAAAAAGACGAAAAGAAAACGCCACCGGCGTGCGCGGCCGAGCGAGCGAGCGCGCGCGCCCGCGTTCTCTTTAGCGGCGTTCGTGAGGAGAGGACAGCAGCGTTTGCTGCAGCGGGCACGGTAATTTTTTTTGTGTATATGGATTGCCTTCTCAGAAAGCCCGAAGTAACAGCTGAGGTTAGCTTCTGCTAGAGCGCTATGCTCTTGGGCATTTGCTTGCTTAAGATGGGACGCAGGTGTTTTGTTGAAACATTGAACAGCGGGCGCAAGTCTTGTAGAGAAAAGGTGGAGCAAGAAACGAACGCGGCCGAACGCGCTTCGCGTCCACGCTCCGTGACTGCGGCGGAACGCGAGAAACGCGCGCGACCGGTTCCCTCGAAAACCGAAACGGCGTCAATTCCCTTTTCTGCCGCTACACGCCGCCAGCATGAAGTGGCTCTCCGGCAATGTGACGTTATCTGGTCGCCTCAAGGAGCGGAGTTGCACCTCCTAAATGTTTCTTCCTCCATGGCCCTGGGTAGCGCGCAGGCTGCACCTTTTTATGCGCGCAGGTGCGCCACGCGTACCACCATGCGCAACACGTGGCGCTATTTCTTGATAGCCTGTGCGTGGTTCCCACAGACTTTGCACAACTTATAGTTTTCTAAGAAATACCATGATCACAGCATAGATGCCACCGTTATAGACAAGTTTGAGGGCATGACGGGCATGCCTCGGGGTAATAACTTAATTTCCAGGGGTCTCAATGAGAATAAACGTCCATAACCTTTTATTCAAATCTTCATGCCAGGTGTTTATATGGGAGGTTTCAATGACGTAAGATTTGATGGCCTCCGAGTAAAAAAATTTTAGATCGTATTAGTAGCCATCACCATAACTGAACTGAATTTCGGTGCTCTATTCAAGTCTGCACACAAATGGAACGGGCCGGTTGAACATGACGGAAGCCGTGTATTACGCCTGATAGAAGCACACTGTTAAATGCCAAACCCCGGCGATTTTTCGACCATGTGAAAGCAATGGTGGTTCTAAGTTCCTCAGACGCTCCTGCCACGGACCCTATTGTACAAATACTCAGCAAAACTCCAGAATAATTTTAAATAAGCATGAAAGTGCAACATCGAAACCCGAAACCTAGCCGAGCATTACTGTCTTCAAGGGACGTATAAGTTAGCATGAAGAAAGGGAAAATAGACAACCACCCGTTTGTAGCCCGAAGCCGCAAGGCAAATCCGTAAGCGGTGTGGTTGTGAATGTAATGTGTGGCGATCGCCATGTGCTCGCGAACTCTCATGCAAGACGCTATTTACTTGGACACTAGGTGAATCTTGCGTGTTTGTACTAACTTTTGCAATCTGCTGAATGTGCAGTCGGTGTTCAGGTTCCCTTCCACAGCGCTCGATTGCGTCCTTCGATTCATCGTGGAATCATACCCTGCTTGCGCACCTTACTTGATTGCTGTTCAGCTTATTGATATGCGTAATAGGAGTGGTGTGTGTGCGGTAATTGGAAGTTGTGCGCGACGTATTTATGTGTAAGTTTGGAACGCCAGCAGCCCATCGTACGGGCCGATTGGCGTGCGGTAGCTATTACCGTATCTCATTTGCGAAGGCATAGTCATTTCCCTAACTGATTCGTAGAAAAATAGGCGTTTAAAAAGTGACTGACAGCACTTCATTGACACGAGATGAGGCGTGTTCTTGAGATTTTGCTTTGTTCCGAGATAAAAGTTTTCTTGTTAACGTTGGCAGCGTGTAAGCAGGTGGGGGTTCGCTTCAATTTCAACTTTTTTTTTTCGCCATGCTTGCTTGTAAAAGCTTTCTCGGCACAGCACCTCTTAGCTTTTTGGTCACAAATCGTATAGCCCAGAAATGTTTAAAGCGTATGTTCAAGGAACACCGTTTCTCAGTTGAAACACATATCCTACATTATGCACTGAAAGTGTCGCGAAAAACCAACAAGCCCAGCAACAAATTCTGATAAAAAACAGTGTCTGTTTCACGTTTATCTGAGCAGTTGGAGTACGTGAGAAGGCTGTACAAGATTAGGACGATAAGGAAAAAAATAAAATAAAAAAGCTCGGACCGCGAAATTGACGTTCTATTTTTATGCGAGACACTGGGCTGTGTAACATTTGGTGACGGATCCCTATAATTACTTAGATGCTCAGGCGGAACAACTGCCGGCCATTAAGCCAGGCTAACCCCGCCTGTTGCAACACTACTACCACCACCACCACCAGCTGTTCCAACTGGCCCAAGAACGAGTGTAATTCACAGCGAAAATACATAATACTTGTTTTTATTGTGACCATTCTCACCGACGAAACCGTATTGTAAGGGTATGCTAGGCGGAATACAACGTGTTAGCGTCACTTTTTTTGCAATAAATACGCTTTATAACATCCTACAATACCATTTTCTACCACCAAGTTTCATGCGCACTCTATCAGTCACGCTTGAATATTGCGACATGGCAAATCATCATGCCGCAATTGCCGTCAAGGTCTACCAATAAACAGTTATTATTTTAAAAAAATCTTTGATTTCTCTCACATGCGGAACATGTTTACTCAAAATGCATGCACAGTCTGTTCAAAAGATAGATATAAATAGCCGAGCAAAATGAAGGGTATGTAGCACGTTGTTTTCAGTCACTGAGCACAGCGAACGGATAAGGTGAAGTACCCTGTCGCGTGTGAGCTCTTCCAGCAAACTTCGCGTAAGTTATTGCAGATACGAGTGTTCTTCGAGGGGGGCGAATTCTTTGCGACCAACTCTATGCAGTCACGTAGAACGCCGTTCTTCGACGTCTTTCCCACACGGAATGAAAAAAATAAGCTGGATACCCTGATCACGTTCAGTTGCTACTAGGGTATACTTCCTCGCATCTGCATGGCGCGTTAGAAAAGCGACGAAATACTCCTAGGGCCTGTGGTAATGCTAAAAGCCCGGTCACGCTGCGCGTTCAGCGCGCGCGCACCCAAAACGCTTGGAAGGGATAAGGTGGTGGGAGGTCACGTGATGCGAGTAAGCCAATCAAATCGGCGGCGGCGCGTGAAAAACACATGCGATACTCTGAAATTTTTCCAGTGATTCTAGTTTTCCGTCGCTCCCGCCACGCTTCGCTGCAGATCCCGCAAACTTTTGCGGCTGACAGCACCATTCTCACGATGCGCAGCTTACCGCATACAGATAGACGCGGTCACGGTGGACCCGTTACGGAGAGTGTTTCAGTGCGTTAAAGTTCACATGTGCACTCTTCAACCGGCATGGTATACCGTACTTTCCTTGCGGTAAGCCGGCAGTGCTAGCTAAAACACTCTACCATCGAGGCGATAATAACAATAATACTTGGGGTTTTACGTCCAAGAACCAAGATATGATTATGAGAGACGCCGTAGGGGAGGGCTCCGGAAATTTCGACCATCTGGTGTTCTTTAAGGTATGAGGCCAAATGTCGGAAATTTTTTTTTAAAAAGTGATAATCACTAAAGATTATTAATCTAAAATATGAATCACATCTTTTTAGGCACATGTGAGCATTATAAAGCAAGTCCCATTTTTTTGTTAATTTTTCATAATCAAAAGTTTCATTAAAAGTGGGTCTTACGCCAACACTCCTAACTCCAGTTCCACTCATTGAAAAAAATTTATTTTTGGTAGGGACATAAAAAAAGCTTAAGTCTGTGCAATGAATCCAAAACAAATGAGATCTAATGAATATTAGAAACATAGTGATTAAATAACCAAAAAAGTATGCACTAGCACTAGAGGCACCTTCATATAACAGGGAGCCACATTAAATCTTGTGGCACGATTTTACTTATTGAAGTTCATTGCGCGCCTACTAATCTGATTAAGAAGTGTGCGATGTTTTAATGAAAAATGTTAATTAGCAAAAGAGTTATGACTGTTCGCGTACGGAAAAACACCAGAATTGTAAGTTCCGAGAAAATCAACAAAATATATTTGAAATAGGTTCAGTGCTTACACCAGATGATCAGGAGCACCGAAAATTCTCAATATTTGCAGCCAGTTCCATCGTGTACCTTACTACTGTGTGCCCTTGCTCGAGCGGTAACTCTAAAATTTTTGTTTTCTAGCTTGTTTTGCAGCGTCAGTGCCATGACGGGGCGCTGTCACGCTGCGGTGCTGATCATTTGTCAGGCAAGCTTTTGCAGTGTAGAGGCCCGGCTCAATCTGAATTTGCGTTAAAATATCAAATGTACTTCTGCTGTCATTATTGAAATGACACACAGCGTCAACCAAAGCAAATTTGATGGTTTACAGGCTCACATACGTGTCCTTGAGCGTGAGCAACACGTGCACCACGCTACGCGTTCACCTGGTGACCAGTTTATGAAAATATGATTAAAAATAACGTGTTGACAACGCTTTTAGAGCATTGTTACATGTTCGCACTTGATATTACTGCTAAATAACCACAAAAAAATCTTACTTATTGAGCTAATCTTATGATGCAGACAAAACTGGCACTTTCGGTTTCGTAGGTGATGGGTGGTCTAACATGTTTGCTTGTATTTTATGAAAAAAAAAATGCGCAGACACGTACTTTCTGCAGCAAAATGATGGGCAATAAATCGCACATTTAACATGGCAAAAAACAAAAAGTGGCATTTAAAAAAAAAATTCGCTCTTTTTCACTTGGCCTTTAACGTGCACTTACATCGCACAGTACACGGGCCTCTACCATTTCGCCTCCACCGAAATGCGACCGCCGCGACGGGGATCGAACCCGCTACCTTCGGGTCAGCAGCCGAGCACCGTAACCACTGCTCCACCGCGGCGGACTACCATCGAGACGAAGTGTTAATCATCAGCTGCGAGTGCTTAGTGGCTGTTATGGTGAATATACGGCTAAGCGTGTGCGGCCCACAACGCAATACCACTTGCCACCCATCGCACGCCTACCCACATGCAAAGGAAATCGCACGCTCAACCAAGGAAGCGCCGGCCAAACACACACGATCCACAGCAGACAAGCAGAGGCTGCAGTTGCACGTGCCTCAGTTCCGTCACTTCCTTCGCCTTGCAGAAATCGATGTCACACACCCCAATGTTGCCAATAATTCTTGGCAAGCCAGGTGGGCGTTTGGAGGCAATCTATAAAGTTCATTTAAAAACAATCTGCGAGCCTCTCAAGCCTGTAATTTGGCATAAATGGCGGAAACGTGCAAATGAACGTACCCAGTGAATGTCATTGAGATCCATTGACCTCGAAAAATCACCGGAGTTGGCCTTATGGCGACGGATACTTGACGTATTAAGCCCGATAGAAGCACACTGTTAGGGTAAGGTGGGGCCAAATGCGACAAAAATTTGAAAATACTGAATATTTATTTTTATTTCACTCGTTCCCATTAGGCATCAATGCAGGAACTTTCCTTAAGGTACATGGTATGTGCTACATAAATATGACCATGTTGCCACCGTTCAAAAGTTTATTTTAAAAAGCCGGCAGATCCCACGCACTGTGGGAATCGATGTAATGCGAAGCAGCCAGGAAGGAGCAAATCATGCTTTACATTATTTGCATGTCATGTTTTACATATTAGGAACTGTGATTTACGTTCGTCATACAGTCACGTCGCGCAATACCAATTTTGGTGTGTATCAAGCTAGCGAACTGGACGCAAGCGCACCATGAGCGTGGCATGTAAATGGCGTTGTAGATGACATACATGCCAAGATTTTCATGTTACCACCTGCCACTTATGTTCGTTATACAGTCATGTCACTCAATACCAAATTTGGTGTATATCAAGCTAACGAAACGGCCGCGAGCGCGCCATGAGCGTGGCATGTAAATCATGTTGTTCATGACATGCACGTCATTATTTGCATAATACCACCTGTCATTTATGTTCGTCATACAGTCACGTCACTCAATCCCAAATTTGGTGTATATCAAGCTAACGAAACGGCCGCGAGCGCGCCATGAGCGTGGCATATAAATCATACTTTTCATGACAAGTTAGTCATGATTTTCATGATATGACCAGCCATTTATGTTCGTCATGCAGTCATATTATGCCATACCAAATTTGGTATAAATCCCATTAACGATACGGCTAGGAGAGCACAAAGTCGTAGGCGGCTAGATAGATAGATAGATAGATAGATAGATAGATAGATAGATAGATAGATAGATAGATAGATAGATAGATAGATAGATAGATAGATAGACAGATAGATAGATAGATAGATAGATAGATAGATAGATAGATAGATAGATAGATAGATAGATAGATAGATAGATAGATAGATAGATAGATAGATAGATAGATAGATAGATAGATAGATAGATACGCTCAAAGTCGCCGAAGTTCGCTAAGAAATGCTTCGCATTTAAAATAAATAAAAAAATGCTCCAGATGTCTCATTTTGCCCCCAACCTGCGGGGTAAAACGAGACGCTGCGTGGGGCAAAACGACACAGTGGAAAAAAATTCATCCCTTGAGTTTTTGCAGTAGAAGGACGTGAAATTCATTCCGTGGGCCCTTACGCAGTCTTAATGAGCCCAGTCCTTGCACTCCACGCATTGAATCGAGACAGAACCCAGTGCTGCATTGCTCCGAAACTCCTTGCAGATCAAACGCCGCCAGTCTTTCTTTGTGCTAATGTTGTATTTTGTTGAACGGCTTGCACTCCATTGGTATATTCAATATTTGGAGGCTAGATATATTCTGACGTATCTTCTTCGCCTCTTTTCGCGGTTTTGATGCAGAACTGCTCAGGTGTTTCGTGGCTTTTAACTTCGTCAGCCGGGCTTTGTGAGGCAATGAATTTAAAACTGTGCTAGATTCGGATTTTCCAGTGCTTGTTTTTTTTTTTAATTTCGGTATTGGAGAAATATCATTAAAATACGATCCCAAGACGTGTTTTGGAACGACTTGGAGATTATGCCAATTTTTTCGTGCGCCTCTTGCGATCATCCTTGGGAACGCCGAACAACCTCGATCCGGAGCGAATGGAGTGAGTCCTGTCCTGAAGAGCAATGAGTGCTCTGACATGTCGCTTTCCTTCCAGGAAGCTCTATATGGTATTCTCTTGTACGTCCGAACTCTGCTAAACAAAGAAATATAATATATAAGGAGTTTATGTAAATGGTTCATGTCATAAGACACTCTTTAAGGCAATTCGATGCCTTTTTGTCGCGTTTTGCCCCTCTCACATGCCCGAATTCAAGAAAATTTCCCCTTTGGCCCCGGACAACAAATGAACTAAACATTTGGTGGTGTGTAGCTAGTAGCATAAAGTAACAAAATAAATACTTACGTTGTTGTACTGACGCCGGAGTAGCGTCATGCACGGATCCGAAAATTTGGCCAAGCAGAATTTCGTCCCTTTTTTAACGGGTCACGAACACACTGACACCAGCCGCGTAATTTTTCCCGCGCGAACACTGTGAGCAATCATCAACTTTCAGACATGAAAAGGTGGACAACTAACAGCACTTATCGCTGAAATAGAGAAACAAAGAAAGCTGCTTTTTGCATAAGCTATAGAGGTCGGCAAAGTCAAAATGTCGCGTTTTGCCCCGCGTCTCATTTTGCCCCACCTTACCCTACTTATGCGGCATAAGGCGACGGATACTTGATGAGCAAAACCCGCTGTATGAACCGCTGCCCCTAAGCTTAAAACCAACTCCCGGAAAGCACCTGTCAATTGCGTTTCTCGGTGATGCCCCGCGTCGCTTAGTGCCGAGTACGAGTGGTTCCGATGTGACGTAACAGAGCGGCTGCCGGAGTGCTCGGTTTCGACCGCACCATTCAAACTTTATATTGAATATTTCAAATTACATGGTAATTTTCTGACTTCTGAAAAAAAAAAAAAGGATAGCCTTGAATTGTGATGGCCTACAAGTTTCCCATACAATGAAGTGCCTTCTAGTTCTTTGTTTTAGGTGCGCGTTAAAGAACCCCAGGTGTAAGAAATTTCCGGATCCCTTCACTACGGCGTCTCTCATGATCATACGGTGGTTTTGGGACGTTAAACCTCTACAATTATAATGATTAGTTCTTTGTATTGTTGATACTTAGGAATATAATTCACCATGCCTTGTTAAATGTTATCTTCAAGTTAACGTTGTCCGCCGCGGTGGTATAGCGGTTAGGGTGCTCGGCTGCTGACCCGAAGGTCGCGGGTTCGATCCCGGCCGCGGCGGTCGCATTTCGATGGAGGCGAAATGGTAGAGGCCCGTGTACTGTGCGATGTCAGTGCACGTTAAAGAACACCAGATGGTCGAAATTTCCGGAGCCCTCCACTACGGCGTCTCTCATAATCATATGGTGGTTTTGGGACGTTAAACCCCAGATATTATTATTATTATCAAGTTAACGTTAGCTGCGGCAAAGCATTTCCATCAAGATGTAGAGTTCGTGTGCGAAGATGACAGCTGCCTTCCTGTCATAGCTTTTTAATAAAACCCTGTACTGTATATGTATAAAAAAAACAAATACCCTGTATATGGTGCCTTTTCATTTTGTTCCTATGAAATACTATCTGAGAAACTATGATGTGTCCCCGCTTTATATCAGAAAGCATTTCTCTAGCGCTTGCATAATATTCACTAATGCATTCGTGTATCTGTCAGACGTTCTGTGCAGTCAGGTTCCTTTCCCGCCGTTGATTCTGTAATCCTCAGCCCACATGCAACATACCGCCACTGAACATCCCACAGACTGTAATATTTAGCCCAGTGGTTCTCAAATCGGGCGTCCACCAACCCTAAGGGGCCTGCGAAGACATTTTGGGAGGTCCGCGAAACCCATCCTTGAAAAAAAAAAAAAAAAAAAAAAAAAAAAAAAAAAAAAAAAAAAAAAAACATTAAGGGAAGCTTCGCACTAGGGGTGCCAAGGCTGAAGGAAGTGCGGAGCTGGGCAGCCTTCTTTGTTTCTCTTCGGTTCTCTCTTTGTTTCCTCCTCTCTTTCTTTCTTGTTCTCTGTTTCCATTTGTTTCTGTCGTTTTTCTCTCTCTTTATTTGTATTTATTTCTTCTTCTATCTTTATCTATTTCTTTCTCTTTCTTGCTATTTCTATTTTTCTTCCAATTTTTTCTCTTTATCTCTCTATTTCGCGGTTCCTTCCTCTTTTTCTTCTCTATTTTTATACGAGGTTTTGCCTGCGTTACGCACATCGCATTAGTCTTTTTTTTTTTTTGCTGGTGATGATAAGTGATCATTATCAAGGCGCTCGAAGAACAAGAGGAAGAAGACTTCTCCTTGACGCGAGCGCGCGCTCAATATGCTACACATGGACTGTTACGCCAAGCGACGACGACAGCATACGACAGCCCGGCCCCCTCAATGCTCCTTCACTTAAAAAAGAAAGCGCGTTTTTTGGAGGCACATTATGTCCCGTGACCGGCCCCTTCTTATTTTTGGTACGCGTCACCGCATAGTACATTTCTATTGCGGCGGAGGTAACTTACGTTTCCCCTTATTTATGAGATGGCGGTAAAGCTTTTGTTTCAGTTTTCTATGACATATACACGCTTGTGTGCCTTTTCCAGGCTTGCGTATTCGAAAAGTAAACGTAGGTATAAACAGGCGTAATGTGGCTGCAGAACGCACAGCTTATTGGCAAGATCTTGAGTTAGAACTGGCGTTGCATTTCAGGGTGACCATGCTTTGCCGGGGCGAAACGAAAGGCACCTACTGCATGTTGCATGTTGTGTTAATTTTTGACCCTCACACCCTTTTCTCTCACTCAAGGCGTCCCTCATCACTTCGACCCCTCTAAAAAGGGTCCGCGAAACATACATGGCTGAGAACCACTGGATTAGCCTTATTCCATGAATACAAAATCACTTGTTCGAATCTCTTTCAGCGAAAGAGGAGTTTATGGTCAAGAGCAGTCGAACGAAGCTGCGCGCGGCGCGCTCGCTTAATGATCGGCGGAATTCACACTCAGTGCGCCGGCCTGGCGTCGAGGTGCTTTCGTAGGATTATGGAATGTATTGCGACATATGCAAATCGATCTTTGTTACATGTTCCACCAAATTAATCGTTCGCAATTATTTGCGGCACATTGATTGCGAATTACGATGGCACGGGCTTTCACTCGCTGAGTTTCTACAAAAGCGATACACCGATCGCGACGACTCAAACCGCAAAGGTGGTGTGCGCCAGTGCGCGAAGCGCCAGTCTGGCACCGAAGCTAGCAGAGTTGAGCAAATTTTATTGGTATAGCAATTATATGGACAGTCTCGACGGGTTTTCGCCGTTGCCGTCGCCATCATGTCGCGTATAAAGTCCAAATTGATAAGATCCCCCAGCGCATCGTATGTTATAGCACGCGAGCGGGGGGCGACGAACGCGGCTGAAGCGGAGACCAAACAAGCCGGCCCATATCCGTCGCTCCGAGGCGCATGCGATAAGATCCCCCCCGCCTGTTAGACCGGCCGTCGAATGCTCAAGCAGAGAGGAAACACCCCGCCCGTTTTTAACGAGCGTGAAAAGATGCGAGGGGGAAGGGGGGGGGGGGGGCGGCCTTTGATTTTACGAGCGCGATCGTCGCTGGCGCGAGCGTTATCTCGCTATCTCGGCAGCCGTCAGTGGGCGGCTCGGATACCCTTCTACGTGCTGCGCTGTTAACGCGAAGAGAATGTGCGAAGAGTGTCCCTGGCGCGGCCGTATTCTCTTAAACCAGCGTTTTGTATGGTTGCGTGACATCGTATCCAAAACAGTTAGCTGCCAGCCTCACTTCGTATAACATTACAATTTGTTGCTATCGAATTCATTGCTTCACCCTTGCGGTGAAACTGACTTTTATTACAGCGGCGGCCGATAACTAATTGCTGCTTTCTCCTCTTCCAAACCTCTATACTCGTGCAGGTACGTGTCGCAGTGCTGTGGGTCGTCGCTCTCGCGATTACAACGCTGGTGTGCTTGTTTCCCTACGCGTGGGATTCGGCTTCCATTCCGTACGACCCCGTGCTGGCGGCCGTGTATGCCTCCCTCTATCCAGTGCTGTGGAGCGTATCGCTCAGCTGGATGCTACACTCGTGCATCACGGGAACGGCAGGTATAACACGGGCCACGGCGTTTCACTGTGCATTTTTTTTCATCATTTCATTTACGCCCCCTTCATGTCCCGAGGGGATTACATAAGGGGACACACGAAGACGTGTAAAAGGTGAGACCTGTTAGAAAACGAAAAGTTTCCTATATATGGGCCCTGTTTTCTTATAGTTACTAATGTGCAACAATAAAGCGCGGCGAAGCAACACCTTGAATGGCCAGGCTAGCAGACGCTCCGCAATTCAAACGCGAAACTTCCTAACCCGAGTCCGGCTGTAAGCATGTTCCGCGCTTTTCTTCTCCTGGAAATGTATGCTGTTTTCTTGTGAAACGTCGAGAAGACCTTCCTCTACCGTCCGGAATGTCTACAGCACGTACATTGAAGACTGCGGAAGCAACTTTATCAAGTACGTACTATCGCGATGGAAAGAAACGTGAACAGCGGAAAGCATGGCTTTCGACTGACGCGAACTGCGACATGCCTTGAATATTGCTAGGCAAAACTTGTGCTTTCAGCCGGTGTCACCGTAGCGGTAGAATCCCACTCCGGCTTGCGCTCATGCACCGCATGTGTTTATCATTTGCCAGTCATTCCTGGCACTTGGAGCACACATGCGGTGCGAAAGTGTCAGCCCAATGCCTCCTCTATTTTATCAATGCCAGCCAAATGCGCCCGTTCCAGCCGTTCACCACCCTATCCTCTAGCCCGTTCCTGCTCTCACCCATCGCCTAGCCTTCGCGTGTGCTTTACGTTTATGGGGGAGAGCACCCGTGATGTAGTGCCTCACGACGGAAATCACATGAAGTAATTTTTTGTTCAGTTGTGTGCAGATCCGTGGGGCGGCGTCTTGCATCCCTCATGTTCACTATGTTGGCGGTCACGCTGGCTCTGGTAAGAGACACGGTGTTTTAAGATAGCGCGTCTCCGTTCGTGGCGCTATGCGGGCAACCAATGGGGACGCGTCAATGCAACGCTGCAGTGCATGCGCTGCCTTTAAGAGGTGCCTCACGAGCGCTGTGAGGTGGCGGCGGCATTGCTTCGAGCGACAAAGAAGGAGCACGAAGGAACAAATTGGACAGACGCATGATATTGGAGAGGGGAAAACGCTTCTATCGCATCTCCGTGCGAAAGCGCTCGGACGCACGTGTGACGCAAGCAGCCCTACCCTACATGTGGCGTCGCATCACGACCACTCCCTGAACTAAGGCGGACCGGCGGCTCCCATTGAGGGGCGAGCGTTTGCACTGGCATTGAATAAAATAGAGGAGGCGTTGGTCAGCCAGAGCAAGATTTTATAGTACTACGGTGAAGCCGGCTGAAATCACAGATTGGCCTAGTGACAGTCAAGGCATGTCGCAGTTCGACTGAGTCGAAAGCCACGCTTCCCGCTGTTCACGTTTCTTTGCATCGCGATAGTACGCCGTTACATTTGTACTAAACGTGCGCAGTTTGCGTGCACGCGTGGGTCGCAATATCTTACATTATTGGTATGCGGCCTGTGAAAGAGTACGGCAATGATTTGGTGCCGCATACTACAGGCATACTGCACGCAAATTACTGCTGTAAAGCGAAATAGCTGGCGTCACGCTTGAATACACGCAGTCAGTGTACTTAATCGTACACTTTTACTGGGCTCGTAGTTTTTCCTGTTGATTGCAATTATCCAATGGCGGTGGAGCTCGGCATTTTTTGTTGCGGATGGAAATCTGTGCAATCTATAAACACCGCACCAGCACGATTCCCATGTTGTGTTGTCATCTTCACAGACAGTGCTGAGTGATATCTTCCTCTTGCGCTGATTGTTTTCGCATCCAAAGACGGCGCAGAGGTGCCCAGACGACTTCTTGTAAGCGGTAGCGGCGTGAATAGGCGCTTTCTCGGTATTTTAAGGTCCCAGACACGCCACTTGTCATGTAACAGAAGCACGCCTTGGCAGTTCAAAACAAACATGGCGTCTGGGTGCGAGAGTATGCCGCCGAGAGCCTAGGCGCCTGGGTGCGAGATAGGCGTGCTATGGTCTATTGGGAAACTGAAGTAGACAATATTATTCTGATGGTAATAATGAAGAAGCAGTATAAAATTCTAATGGGGGGTTGCTGGTTCCAGTGGCTTCCCAACTTGCTCGCGAGTGGGGGGGGAGGGGGGGGGGGCAAGCCTCCCGCACTCCGTCGACCGTGTATATATATATATATATATATATATATATATATATATATATATATATATATATATATATTATAAGGAAGAAAGCGCGGCACTGAGGCAATGGCGCGAGCTCGGCTAGCGCGACGAAGAGAAAGACGAAGGGCAGAATAGAAAAAATTATCGATCATTTCGTCTAGAGCCGACTGTAAGAGGGGGTGGGTTGCTTACATTAATTTCAACCAGATTTTGTCACAAGGCAAAAATAGCACTTAAGCTTCTTTCATCAGAACACGAAATTCTAGTAATTGCATTGAGTCTTCCTTCCTGTAGAATATTTTACATAGCTAATGTATATTATCCGTCAGGGGTTCGCGACACAAACCCTTTGGATAGTGTATTCTCTATTATCGGTAACAATGTCCCATTGGCGGGTGACTTTAAATCCCATCACATAAAATGGGGCTTACGGACAGACTCATGCGGAACTCGGTTATGGGATCGGTCTCAGGGTAATAGTCTCACTTGTCACAACTCAGGCATCCCTACTTTTATCAGAGGGATGGCTACTTCTTCTTTTGATCTGACGTTTTTCGGGATCAGGCCTTTGTATTGCATCTTGGTCGACCATAGAGTATGCTATTAATAGTGATCACATTCTGGTGATATTTAAGATTATATGCACAGTAATATCTGTAACTTCTAGAGGACTCACGTGTATAAATTACAGAACGTTTAAAAAGAGCTTGCGGTGCTCTATGGCTTCTCTGTCAGAAGCAACGTCAAAACAAAAAGCATTGAGCAATTGTTCAGTTTTACAGGAGTGCCGTAGAAAAGTGGAATTTGCGGTTCATTCAGTTGCACAAAAGTCTGTATGGTGACTGCACTCGGGATTACAGGCCTAGAAAAGCCGCTTGGAAGAAGCTACTACCCAATCAATGTCCTAAAAATTGGTCAGATTATAAATTCATTGGAGGTACCTTTAAACGTACGGTGGCGAAAGCGAAAGTGGAGCATGATGAAAAACATTTTGAATTTCAATCGAAATCAAATAACAAAAAAAACACTATTTGGCTTTCTCAGGCATAAGAAACTAATTCCTCAGTCAGTAAATATTGAATCTATAGTTTTATCGCCGCAGGGATTGACGCAATCATTGGAGAGCATAGCGCACGGTTTGGAAAAGCGATTTGCATCTAAGGTTCATTCCCCTACATTAACTCCGCGTTCAGATGATAGTTTTACCGAAATATCAATGGAGGAATTATCAGAGGTTATGAGAAAACTTCCCGAGGCTGCTCCAGGACCCGATGCAGTCACTTCGGCCATGTTGAAAATTTTATTCAGAGTCACGGTAGGATGTACTCAATATAACAAATTATTCAATAAAAAAAGCTTGGATTCCAGCAGAATGAAAAATCGCCAAAATTATACCGGTTCTTAAAAATCCCGGTGAAGACTATGTTCTCGACAATATCAGGCCAATATCATTGACGTCAAATTTTTAAAGTTAATAGAAAGAGCATTGCATATTCGGATAATGAAGTTTATAGACGGAGAAATGATCCTTCACCCATGTCAAATTGGATTCAGGCAGGGATGTTCCATAAGGCAAGCGCATATTGACCTCGAGAGCCGGATACATCTGGCGCGGCGCCAAGGACAGTATGCAGCTCTGTTACCCTGGACATCGCAAAAGCGTACGACAGCGTCGAACATAGTGTTCTAGTCAGTCGTCTGAGAGAAATCAACGTCCCGCATTATTTGGAAGCATGGATTACGGAATTTTTAGGTAATAGGAAATTTTATTGTTCTCAGAATGGAGTATCATCGAGTACTTATAAACAGGAAAAAGGAGTACCCCAAGGGGCTGTTCTGTCGCCGGTATTATTCAATATTTTATTAAGCTCGATTCCATGTAATCAGAATGTTCACACGTACGTCTATGTGGATGACATAGCGTTCTTTTCATCAGCTAATGACATTCACGCTCTCTATCAAAACCTGCAAATGTATTTATCTGAAATAGAACACTGGCTTGATGTAATTCATCTCTCTGTATACGTGAATAAGTGTGCATTGCTAGTATTCCCTCTGAAAGACCCAGTACATATATCTCTTTCATAGAAAATTGAACATCATCCCACAAGTTCAAAATATCAAATATTTGGGACCGATATATGACAGCTCGCTCTTATGGCGTAACCACATAGAATATATTGCAGCAAAGGGTGTTCGGGCAGTTGGTATGTTACGGAGAATAAGCAACAGGAGATCAGGAATGCGTAGAGCCACGTTATTTTCAATACTATACCGCATGTATGTAAGACCGGTTCTTGAATTGGGGTGTGTTTTATATCCCGGGGCACCTAGGGGTGCCATCACGCGTCTTTAGCCATGAATCCCGCCGCCGTGAGCACCGGGACCGCCGCGTACCCCGCCAACTACGCCCATGGCTCACCTAACAAATTCCGTTATATATAACAAATTCCGTTATATAATTGATTGCTGTCTAGAAGTAAAAGTTCGCCTCAGTTGATGGTTTCCCAGTGTGCAGCCGACTGTGGGCCATTATCGAAAGTGGGGGGGGGGGGGGGGGCTCCGCCCCCTAACTTTTCTCAGTGGGGAAGCTAGCGCCCCACTTCCCCCCCCCCCTAGCCCCCCCCCCCCCCCGTAGATACGCCTATGGCTGCTTCATCTTTAGCAGATGTGTTCAGCTCAAACGCGACGAGGACAGAATGGCACCCAAATAGAGATTGGACTGGATCATGAAAACCGAAAAATGATAACAATAGAGTCCGTTGTAAATAAGCAATGGTCCTGTTCTGTCTTGTGGTGATCCTTCTGTTCCAGCGCGTAGTTCTAGCTGAATATTATCGTTGGTGCAGCAAGCATTTTTGCTTTCACGACATTGACCCAGAAGGCATGCTTATAAAATAATTTTAGGGTTTTAACGTCCCAATACCACTATATGATTATGAGGGACGCCGTAGTGGAGGGCTTCGGAAATTTCGACTACCTGGGGTTCTTAAACGTGCACCTAAGTCTAAGTATACGGGCCTCAAACTTTTTCGCCTCCATCGAAAATGCGGCCACCGCGGCCAGGTTTCGATCGCGCGACCTTCGGGTCAGCAGTCGACCAGAACGCATGCTGGCGGAAAGTAGGGCTCGCTGCTACGCAGTTCTACAAGAATTTTAGAACGGTACGGTGTTGAGTTATTTGGTAGGGATTCGGAGTAGAAGAAAGTAAGGCTTAGGGACACGGACACAAGACAGCAAGAATAGACAGCACACTCGCTGGGTATCAGCTTTTTTCTGGACGCTTTGTGGCGGAAAAGTATGTATACATAAAACTTATCTGCGCATGCTTGGAAATGGCAGTGGCACCCGTCAATATGGTATATGCGTGAGTTTACGCGGGTGGTAATTGTTTAAGCATTTCAATTCTCATTGGTGGCAGGTATTCGAAGTCTGTCTCTCGCACGCGCTTCCACGAATATTTATACACGAATCCACGACTATAAAACGCGGCTACTTGTTCTTCTGCCAGTATGAAACTAAACATTCATCAAATTTTGTTGTGTATTTGTGTATTTACAATCGCGACAGCACACCGAATGAGTAAGCTCTGGTTCTCCGATGAACTAGCCTTTATGATTAATTGGACGACACGTCTGCCCTATGTATACGAGCGACCGTTAGGGACAACCTAAGCTACATGTGTCTGGGATTCTGCAAATTTATTTCTTTGTTTTGCGAAACTCACGTATGTCCGTTTTTCACGTGCTCTTTCGTTATATGCAAGACGGCGCGTAAACTCCTTAGATTATAGATACCCGAAATGATAACCTTAACCGCGTATCTATTAACTTCATTCTTTAGTTTTTGTGATACTGAGAATGTACGAGGGAGGAACGATCACGACTTTCTTGATCTCATTGATTTCTACAACCATTTTCGAAGTTGATGAAATTATGGACTTACAAACAGTTTAAGCGTATGCTTGGACGAATTGGCTCATACTCAACAAAAATTAAACTGCACAAAAAAGACGGGACACACAGAAAGACGCACAGAGCCAGCGCTGAACTCGGAACTCTTTTATTGCTTCGACCGCAAGGCATTTTTATGGCCCGAATCAGAGCAAACGAAATATGATTACATGAAATCTTGCGATGATAATGCCACATGTCAAGAAGTTGCCGAAAAGGACATTAAACCTTGCTGCCAGCGCAGTCTAAAACTGAAAAACTGAAGCCCATGCATGATATACAAAGCGAAAATCACAAAAAAAGAAAATTAATTACAAATATGAATCTCAAAACAAACTGAGAAACAAGATAAAACCAAACCAGCCAGGAAGTCGCACGAGTACAAAGATAAGAATACGTGGTCAACAACATGCTAGTGAGGAGGCGTGCGCTCCAAGTAATAGAGAGTTTTATTGCTGGGTACGCAAGCGCTTGGGGCCCAAAGAGCTTGCGTACGCGCGGGGCTGCGTACCCAAGCAGACGTGCCTTATAGTGATGCGTACCCAAACGCAAGCCACACAAAGGGCACACGCACTCGCGGTGCCATAGTGTCACATATTGATTGGTTTGTGTTTTTTTTTACAATTTCACAGGTTAAACAAAGCATAAAGGGTGGCGTGAAATGAATATGCTTCCAATAAAATATTTTTAATTGATATGACAAGGTTATCAACCCGTGAAAAAAAAAGGTTTTTTTGTACTTGTCGAAGTTGCCACTGCAGCCGGTGCCGTAGCCTGACAACGACATACACGAGGATAACTTGTGGCCGTGTGATCGACGTCGTCAATTTCCCTGTACCGTTCATGTTTGTTAGCGTTTTATAGTCTGTCCGGTATTCCAGTATCGCAAAGGCGTAGCGTAATACCGGGTAGCATGTGCCATACCTGCTGCCCCGTCCAGTGGCGCCACCTTTGGACGAAAAACGACAACGTAAAAGAAAGCAAGAAAGAAAGAAAGAAAGAACGAAAGAAAGAAAGAAAGACGGAAAGAAAGAAAGAAAGAAAGACAGAAAGAAAGAAAGAAAGAAAGAGAAAGAAAGAAAGAAAGAAGGAAAGAAAGAAAGAAAGAAAGAAAGAAAGAAAGAAAGAAAGAAAGAAAGAAAGAAAGAAAGAAAGAAAGAAAGAAAGAAAGCTTCATTTTTTCTGTAACGTTACAGAAAGGTGGCAAGAGCAACAGGCACCGGCCTGACAGAGGCTCCTGCTCCGTTCTCAGATTTGGCTACATACACGTATTCCATGTCCTCCGAGATCCCGGGAGCGCGCATCGCCACTCGCCGAGCCTACCGCATCGATTATTTGAATATGAATCTCGTTACAGATGCCGAATCGACACGAATACTTTGCTGTGGAAGCTTAAGGACATTAATCTAAAGCAAATAAAAGCATTAGTTCGTAGCTGACGAATTACACCGCGCACGACGGCCACTTAATAGATTCGAGGAGGACATGAGCTGCTGGGGACAGCTGATGTCCACTAGGACAGGGGTCTGAAACACGCGGCCCGCGCCCGCATATGAGTGTCTTCGTCCCATATTAACGCGATAGCGTTAAAGAGCTCGTTTCGCAGAAATTCCGGCCTCGGCGTCGGCGTCGTTGGTTGTGAGCGAAAAATCATCATCTTGTCCGTGACCGAAAAATCAAGAAAGATGCAAATAATAAATAATAAAAAATTCCGAGTCCGAGTGAGGATCGAACCCAGGCCGTTTGCGTGGCAAGCAGGTGTTCTACACCACAGCCACGCTTCTGCTTGGGATTGCATTGAAAATAACTTTCTCTGCTTGGAAATGCAGTGAAAATAACTTTCATGCTTTACAAACACAACAACATCTAATATGGAGGGCGGGAGCCCATCACTGGAGGGCGGGAGCCCCCCCCCCCCCCCCCCCCACTGAGAAAAGTCAGGGGGGCTGAGCCCCCCCCCACTTCCGACAGTGGTCGCTGTTGGCTGCACGCTGGGAAACCAGCAACTAAGGTGAAGTTTTCCTTCACCACAGTAATCACTAAATTATATTGTTACGAGGGAATGGGAATGTTACAATATAAGCACATTTTTCCGACATTTTTGCTGTGACGATTTTTCTTGTAGGCTCTTTGCGGTGCGGACCGCCTATGTGACGCTTTCGCCCCTTGTGCTGCAGCTATGCAGAGCAGGCTAGCCCTGAGCAGGGGCCCTATAACATTAGATCACCGGTTCGTGCTTTTATTCTGCTGTGCCTGGCCTGAAATTTAAATCATTGACGATGCAATTACGGATGGGAACGAGCAAACTTTTTTGACCGGTCACAGCACTTTCTGCTTCAGGAAAATCATTTTCTTGCATCGAAAAGGAATAGCATCACCGCTGCTCTGTCGAGGTTGCTGTGAGCCGATGAGTGTGACGAATCTTTTTTTAATGTTTTAGTTTTGCCGTACAGGAAGCGCCAAAAAAGGCTTCCGCTTTAGTCTCCGATCAACCTGATCAGCCTTGCTTATGGTAGCTTGGAGCGATGGCGGGAGCTTGCAAAGTGGTGACAAATAAAGCAGTGGACTCGAGCACAGTGGGAACCTGAGCTTTTAAGCTTGCCCCGCAACTTGATCCACCGGACCAGGGAGATGGTGAAGGTCCGTGGTTTCTTGCACTAAGGAGGCTTAATTAAGAGTCGGGCTAGTTGGTTTTCATTCAACTTGAATTGACTTTTACAGCTCAAAATACAACTCGGACGGCAAAGAAGCCCACACGCGCAGAGCTGCTTATTTCTCTCTCTCCCCCTCTCTCTCTCAGGAAGGATGAGCTCACAGATTTGTATACGCGCACAAACAGCTAAACGTCGTTATGATGCAAGTGAAAAAGTTCATTATATTCATATGAATCCATCTCGTCAGCTGCTATAAGTAGCCGCTGCTAATGTGATCGGCGGCTAGCCTACTTGAATCACGTTTAGAAGGAGACGCTCTCCGGCTATTCCAAACAGTTTTAGGTATTGTTCATCACGTGAATGCGCTGTTTCATGTGCATAAGTTGTAATAAACACCTATGACATATCACAGATTCCTGACGTCATGTAACAAGCAGGCGATTTTACGGCACACAGAAGATTTTAAATGCCGAAGAACCAATGGCCAACAATATGCCGTATTGAAAATAGTTAATTCTCTTATTTTTTACGTGGTCGTGCACAAGTGGTCATTACGCGATGGATCATTTTCGCCTCATTTGTTGCCTCGTGTAACGAGCTGGTGCTGTGTGCATGACCCAGAATGTTTCGACCAATCATACACAGCTAACGACCACTTCGGAAGAAAGCAAAGAGGGATAGTTTAACGTTATAATCGCCCACACTTTTTTTTTTCAAAGAGAAATTTCAGTTGTACTACAATGTCAGTTGTACTACAAAGTTGTTTACAATGTGCTACGCCCCTAACGCCACAAATTAAGGTTGACAAGTTGATAATAAGAGTAATAGAATAATAGTAATATTGTTAATAAGCACGCACCAGAAACACTGTTTGGACTATTAGCAAAGAGGGAAAATTATAATACACACCAGCCTGAATATATGCAAGAAAGTGTAATACTTATTATGAAAGAGTATAACAGCAATCATTCATTGAAAAACACGTGGTTGATCCCTCCGTCATAGGAATCGGTATAGCACGAAAGTAAAACGCGCCTTTACAGAGGTAATTGAATGTTTACTGTACATTGATATAGGATGGTTTGTCGAATGTATGTTTTGGTGTTCGGCAGCTATAGCACCGTTCAACGTGGATGCACCCTCGTTGACGCTTGGTGGTATATCTCCATACCGACAACTAACCTCAATGATGAATTTATTAAACAAACCATTGTGGTATCTGTAGATCTTAACGGCCAGAGTATAATCAGAGAAAGAGGCGTGATAGCAAGATGAGCGTCGCATATTGGACGCAGAAATTAGGCTAAGGTCGCCATCCTGCGACATGTTAAAGTGTTATGGAACTTTGTGGTATCTAGAGGGAAACGCGAAGCGCTTCGTGTCGCCCCTGTACCCGAACGCGATGCGAGGAAAGCGTTATTACATCCAGGGGAGGCAGGCACGCGTCGCAGATCTATTTTTGGTTTGGATAGATGCTGTGAGCGAGACCGACACTTGGGCTAAGGTCGCCACCCCGCGGTGTGTTAAGACGTTGCAAAATTGCACTTGTATTGTAAACGCGCCGAATTGGGACAGACGCGTAGCAGTACGCGTTGCAGGTGCTAATCGCGGAACCACAGTTATGATGAACTACTTTACTTTACCGCTCAGAGGGTGAGACTACCCCGCTGACCGAGAGCATAGTAAGAGGAAAGTGTGAGATATAAAATGCGCGTTTGTACAGCAGTTAAAATCTGTGGTCGTTGCGCCGTGGACAGCGTGCTCGGCACTTGTGGCGGCGGACAGAGAGGTCATCGGTTCGATGCCCATAGACGGAACTTTTTTCTTTGACATGTGATTGCGTACATTTTTTCGACGTCGTTTCCGTGACACAAAATACGTCACTGAAGTCTTCGTGGACCCCGGCATACAACAATTTCGTGTTAAAATTTGGCAGATCCCATGAACTGTGGGAATCGGTTTTATGCTTTCACAAACCTTGAAATTCGGCGAGATGGTGCATAGTTGACGGGAATTTGGAGCGCAAAGAACAACATTCACAAGAACGAGACAGCGCCCGTCCTGTCGTCTCGTTCTTGTGAATGTTATTCTTTGCGCTCCAAATTCACGGTTTCATGCGAAGCAGTCAGCGAGTACCTGTCTATGCCGCATTTCTTTTTTTTTTTTTCAGACAGGCGTTAGGGTACATCCACGTGTTTTTGTAAATGGAGTAGTAGTGTGCAAACCGTCCGCTCACTAGGCACGTCGACTACACTACACTGGCGTTTAGAGGGAAATTTATGACCTGACGCAACGTCAGCACTCACGTTAGGGCATGGACGTAAATTTTATGGAAATGAAGTGCACGCTATGGTGCGATGATGTGAATACCATTCGTTAGCGCATTCCTCCGTTGTCCGAGGAACGCTTGATTATAGCTTGATGAGTGATATGAGTGCACATATAATGTTTATGGGACGGTTATAAAAGCGGAGCAGACACTGAAGCCACAATTCATGTTAACCTGACATGGCGCCTGTATAATAGGAGTACATATGCAATGTTTATCACCTTTTTATAAATTTAGATAGCTAGCCCTGGCAACCACGATGGACGTTACGCCTACTTCATGTCTGCGTAAAACAGTTGTTTTACGATGCACGATTTCCAAAGCAGATTGAAGACCTTCCGTGGTTCTGTGGTAGAATACATGACAGCCACACGAAATGCTTGGGTTCGATTCCTGCTGGGATCCGGATTTTTATTCTTTGCATTCGTCGGATCAACGCGGCCGATGCCGGATTTTTTTAAGGCTCTCGCTTTTAAATGATCGATGTCTGTTGTCACCGTTCCTGGGTAGATACAAACATTAAGGCTCATACCCGCATACCGCAGCCCGTGGTGTACAGGGTATGTGACTACATAACTTCAGGAATAGTTTCATGACGTACACGACATGATGTTCACGTTATTTATGTCATGACCAGACACCTATGTTCGTCATAGTCTGTGCCCTCCTATGCCGATTTTGGTCTATACTAAGGTAATGAGGCAACTACGAGAGCACGCAGACGTGGGGCGCCAGGTAGGTAGATAAGTATAGAAGTTCAAAAAGTACCGTTGGTTTCCTAAAGATTCCTTCGCATTTAAGAACTCAATTCTTAGTGAGCTACTTTTAGTAATTAACAAAAATGATACAAATATACTACTGAGGAGGCAGCCATCTACATAATTGTATTCATGCGGAAAGTTGTGAGGTAAAGCATAAAAAGCGTCGCGTGTAATACATTACATGCACAACACGCATATATGTGTTGTTGTCCCAGTGCATGCTGCTTAAAACTGACTGTCCCTTTTGTTTATAATATTATTAAACACTATTTAACAAGTGCTCTGTGTATGAAAAATCACATCAAAGTGTGATTGTCGATGAAGTTCTCTATCTCTGTCATGATATATATATATATATATATATATATATATATATATATATATATATATATATATATATATATATATATATATATTGCGGCTGGCAAGTGAGGTAGCTTCCCCCCCCCCCCCCCCCCCCGCACTGGCGAAAGAGTTGGTACGCCACTGCTAGGGACAGGATATCGCTGTCGCGTTCAACTCTTAAAGACGAAGCTTAAGTGTCCCCCCAATTTTTTCTTTTATGACTGTGGGGCTGAAATGTTGTTACTCTTTGCTAAATTGTACTCATGTTATTCCCTCGCCTATTGCAAATGAATTTGTCTGGGTATGATACGCAGACGTTAGTGGCCTCAAGGGTTTTTTTTTTCTTTTTTTTTTTTTATTGAGGCGCGGCATAGGTCGGCGAACTCACTCATGAGTCGACTCAGTCGGGCTCACTCAGACTCAGATCAAGCCGTGAGTCTGAGTCTGAGTGAGCCCGGGTGAGTAATATTTTGGTGAGTTTGAGTCCGAGTGAGTCCGGTGGAAAAAATTTTCGTGAGTGTGAGTCCGAGTGAATCCGGCTCAGGAAAATTTTGGTAAGTCTGACTCCGAGTGAGCCCAAACCGCAACATACATTTCTTGAGTGAGTCTGAGTGAGTTCCACTTTATTTTTTGCCGACCTACTGTCCTGTCTACTCATCTTCACCATTTCTATCAGCCATCAGGAACGCCACTCCCGCTAAAGCTGAACAGGTAGCTATAGCTCTCGCTCTCCTTGACGATTCCCGGCAACAGCGGCGGTCCGAGCCTTTGCGTCCGGATCGGTGTTGGCTGAGGTAATTAGTATATTAGGTCATAGGGATATTTCTCCTCACGCCATCATTTGGTTTCCGACTCACCTCGGATCACATCTGGCCTCCATGGCCAACCTAAACGAGATCGCCCACGCCCGAGCACGGCAACTTACTCACCGTGCTGGGCAGCCTGGGGGATCTTCAAACTCCAACCTAGTGGTCTTTAGGGACGTTCTCCTAACTTTCAACGAGGTGACTAAACATTACCAGCTGGGCAGAAGGGTCTTCCCCCTTCCTCATGTGAAACTCTCTAGAGCACAGGCATCTACCCTCCGCATGCTTCAAACCAGGTCATATCCAAACCTTCATTCCCACAGCCAGTTCATTGAATGCATTGATCCAACATGCCCAGATTGTGGCTCCGCATCTACGTTAGACCACATGCTCTGGCAGTGCCCCTCATTACAGAGTTCTCAACGCACGACCGAAGAGGAATGGAGCTCTGCGCTACGGAGCTCTGAACTTTTACATCAACTCAGGGCCGTCCAGAGGGCCCACGACGCGGCGATGAGGCTCGGAATACCCGTCCCGACGTGGGAGCGGCCCGCTGCTCTACCGCCTTGAGCGGTAGTGTTCCTCAGGACCTCAATAAAGTTCTGTGTCTGTCGTCTGTTACCTGAATTCACCTTTACACTCACATCTACTCACACGTATTCCAAAGCAGTATCGTTTATACACCATTTCAATATTTATTGATCAGAGGTGTAAATTACGTAGCAGGTGCCTTGACCTCCCCGCCGCCAACTCTTCCAGGGAAGTTCTTAATAAATATATGTTATGTTATCACCTCTTTCGAGAAAAGTATCCTTACTGGTTTGAAACCACTCATAACTCGTACAAGGAGGTACTATATCGAAAGGCTCTTGGAAGAGCACCGATTACGTGAGATATTGGGGTGAAAGAATATTGACAGCATGATCGAAAAAGCTTATTCTACGTTATCGGACTCATGAGTCGACTCACTCGGACTCACTCAGTCGAGCCGTGAGTCTCAGTGAGTCCGGGTGAGTAATATTTTGGTGAGTTTGAGTCCGAGTGAGTCCGGTTCAAGAAAATCTTCATTAGTGTGAGTCGGGCTCAGGAAAATTTTGGTGAGTCTGAGTCCGAGTGAGCCCTAAGAGCACAATATATTTCATGAGTGAATCTGAATGAACTCCACAATTTTTGCCGACCTATGGAGGCACCCCACGCGGTGGAAGAAAAAATATGTTACAGAATCGGCGTCCACATTTTAGTCATTGTACAGATCGGTATCGCCATGTTGTTCGACTCCTCTGAAGCTAAGTAGCCTACAGAAATGACTCATATATGAGATATGGAAAAGTTCTAGCCGTTTTAAAATATTGTGTTCCTTCCCATTTTCTGTTATATGGCTAATGATATAAACGCTGCTGTCATCGCTGTATAACATCGCTGTATAACATGTCATCGAGCAATGCTAATGAGCGTTCTCTGATCCTGGAGCAACAGCAGAAAAGTGAAATATTTTGAAGTTGTAGATACGTTTTCAATTTACTGCAAATTTTGTTTGTGGCAGCAAGATTGCATGAAGAGAGAAAACACATCATGTGTACATATGCGGCGCAACTGATATATGCCTATCGCATACCGTTATATTTCACTTGAGCATCGGCTCTGTTGGCCATCCTCGTTAAAGTAGTGTCGTGTGTCATGCCATCTCATCAGAGCTTGTGACCGTCAGAAAAAGAGTCTGCAAATGTAGGGAGGGAAACCTTTAGCGGTGGTTGATTCTTAGAACTAGCGAACTTCACTTCTAAAATTACTAAACAAAAATAATCGTCTAGATAGCTGCGCCTGTCTGAACAACTGGTATATAAAAGGTCGCTGTCACGCTCTTCGAAAGTGCTAGAAATCTGCTTTCTGACTGTGTGTAAAGCGAAAGAAACGTTTATTGGCTGTCGTATATTGGGTAGTGTAAGAAAAGCACCACAAATAAAAACTATTCTAGCTAAACATAGAGAGAGAGAGAGATTCTTGATTAGAAAAACAGACTTTTGCTGGCGTCTATATAGCGCTGACATGCTACTCTGTATAGGGATGGGGAAGGGGACTAAAAGATTTACGAAGAGAGGGAAGAAAAGAATGACAAAAAAGAATATAAACAAATAAGAAATGTGCATGTGAACCTCATAAAAGTATTTACAATTAGGATGTCGGGTAAGTTAAGATTTTCTATGTGACTTATTCGATCATTAGAGCCTTTCGACAAGGCCAATTTCGGATAGGTAATTGACTAATGATTGTACAACCCGACGCTGTTTTGAAGGTCCGGGCACTGGGCCTAATATGTGGCACAACGTTAACTGGTCGTGGCAAATCATGTCCGCGACGAGCAAAACATAAATTTAAATTTATCTCCCACATTCTGTTGTTCAACTCAATTGCGGTCACGCGCTTCAAAAAGAGACAAAATTAGCCCACTGGTTTGCCCTGTCTTGAGGGGCATTACCAATTAAAGGAAAAAAAAGTCACAGTTTCGCCGCAGAGGCAAAGGAATGAATGCGATAGAACCAAATTGGAATGTTATACAAGCTTGGTAAGGCTAGCGGCTAACTCTTTTGGATTTGATCGCGTGTAACTCAACAAAACTCTGGTTTAAGAGAATACGGTCGCTCCAGGTTGTCGTGCTGTCAGTTCTCTGAACGCGAAGCATTGAGATCATAGGAATTTGTATAAACAGTACTGACAATTGGGCGAGGTAGAACGTTGGGTGTCCGCAAAAAGTCCTCCGCGCCGTTGCTTATCAGCCGCGCCCACCGACGGAGACAGTCCGCGCGGCCACCTTGCCGAGTTTGCCCTCCACTCCCTACCACCAACTCTCTCGCCGCGACACTGACGCCGTGGATGCCCTCATCCGTCGGGCACACAAAGGTAGCCCTCTACCTTCCCATAAGTACACCTACCGATCGACTTCTCGAGCTAGGCCTTCACAACATTATCGGGGAACTCACAGACGCGCACCGCCAAGCACGATACCTTCGCCACACACAAACCGACACCACGCGGCATATTATGCATCCTCTTGGAATCCAGATACCTGCCAATGATCCGACATTACTCCCCATACCAAGACCCCTGCACCACGAACTCCTCAGTACACCACTTCCCCGTAACATGCACCCCGAACACCACGATAAACGCCGCAGAGCTCGCGCGAGAACTCTACACCGATGTTACGGCTCTGTATCTAGGAATGCCCCACATACACTTCATGTGCGACCAAAAATTCCTTTTTCGTGATTACGCCAATTACGCTGCCTGTCCGAACGACTGTTTCTTTGTTCTACGCCGTAAGCGTCGTGTCTGAGGTAGCATTTGCGCTTTAAAAATTGCGCAGCATTGTGCCTTGCTAAACCCCACTTTCCTTCGCCAGGACTCGTGAACCGGTTCCTGAGCATGGGAGTGTTCATTCCACTGGCGAAGCTGAGCTTCTCCCTCTATCTTGTCCATCCGTACGTTCTGTTCACCAAGGTGGCCAACATGAGGGACTTCAGAGCACTGGACCAATGGGCAATGGTGAGACGAGCACACACAGAACGAGCTCCATATTTACCTTCAAACCTTTACTTGTACAGGCATTTTAAATATGAGGTATTTTATGCCGGGGTACACCATGACTCCACTGACGTATTTCCGTCTCTGATATGACGTTGTAAAATATACACTAACAGATGGCAAAGAAAAAAGTTCTGTCACTGAGAATCGAACCCGTGACTTCTCGCTCCGCAGTGCGCGGCGCGAACTGAATAAAGCATACATTCTTTAACTTCCATTCTTCCATAAAGCATACATTCTTTAAGTCACTAAAGGTGAGCTATTAGAGAGTTTTAGTTTGGCGTTCTTACGCTCCGCTCAGCAGCTAAGCGGAGCGGGAACGCGAGTGCGCATGCGCCTTCCGCTACTGCCGTAAGCGGGTTAGCGGAGTGAGGCCCACGCTCCGGATCGTCGCTGCCGTTTTCGCAAGCGTAAGGGGGGGCGTGCGTGCAGCGACAAGTCAGTGCTTGCTTCTCTGTAAAGAAAATATACACCGCCAACATATTTAAAGCGCACTTCTAAATACGTCGTGAACAAATAAATTCATACGTTCTCATTTCGGTTTATAAATGTGACTAAATGTTTTCCTCTTTTTCTTTAGCGACGCTGAACATCACCAGAGGGCGCCGTAACTGCTAAGGATCCGCTACGCTAGTCCCGCTGCCGACAACGCACAACTAAAACGAGAAAATCATCCGCCGCTCCGCTGCGGCTTAGCGGGCCAACTCGGAGCGGAGCGGGCCGTAAAAACGCCAAACTAAAACTCTCTATTTATACACACCATTTACAGTTGGCAGTACCGAGAGCTCGGTGGCTTCAGAGCGTTTTTGTTAGCACTAGCGAGATGGCGCGAACGGCGCGGAGGGCGTGCTTTAACGGTCGTCGCTTTGCGCGTTGCGATGCGCGCGCGCCTGTACAGAGCGTGGTTGGCGTGGTCGCTTGTGCGCACGCGCTTATCTTGTGATGAGGGTGTCTTATACGTCTTGCGCTTCCACTGCAAGTTACAGAGAGAAGGAAGGTCACTTCGCTCGCTGCAGCGGCTGCGTTTGCGAAAGGAGCGCGCTGCTCACTCACAAATAGGTAACAATTGTGACCATAAGCGTGCGCAGGGCTTTCCTTCAGGGGGGGGGGGGCGAAAGTACATCTCAGGGCCCCCCTCCCCTCCCTATTAAGTCAATGTGTGGGCAGGCTTTGCGCCCCCTCTCCCCTGTCCCCACCCATGCGCGCACGCCTATGATTGGGACAGTTGTTAGTTCGCGCTCATCCTGTGTATAGTTGTGCGTTCGTTTCGTGCGTCCTTCGTGTTTGAACCGATAGTAAAGCTGTGACGGTTGTTAGTTCGCGCTTGTCCTGCACATTTTCTTGTAGTGCGTCCTTTCTGCTTGAGGAACTCGCTGGAAGGTTCCAGCTGCTTGCCTTTAGTAAAGTTGGGTTCTTCCGCTTTGAAGATCCAGGACTCAGCCAGAGGCTGACCAGGCCGGTGATGTATTGCACCCGAGGTGCCCGTCAACGATGGTCCTTCTCGCGACTTGTAAGCAGAGCCTTGGCGGTATTAACAGAAAATGTTTTATGCGCAGCATTAATTACAAAAGAAAACTTGAGGAGGCAACATATTTACAGTTTTCACAAGCTGCGTCCATCCACGTTATACAGCGTCCAACCTCGGGTGACCCGATGACTGCCTACAGTCTTGCAGCTAGGACCAGACTGACTCTCCCCCTTCTCACGGTCACGCTTTTTCTTCAATACCACCTTCTCCCCAAAGCGTTGGCGACGCGTCCCAGCGTCCATGAAGATGCGTTAGCCACGCCTTGCAACGGTGTCCCGACGACTAAGCAGCTGCGATGGCGACGCGTTGCGAACGCGTCCCAGCGTCCATGCAGCCGCACCTACACGGAAGGCGCTCCACCAGAAGAGGGCAACACACCCACGGCGCAGCCGACCCGGGAGACCCGGCAACTGACGGCGCCGGCGGGCCGCCTCCGGTCCCGCTGGCTGCTCCAACGCTTGCACCGTTCTTCGCGTGGCATTGCAATTTATTGCTATAGCAATCATTCCTTCGCCCTTGTGGCGAAACAATGCACAATAAACGCTCAGCTACCTCTGTGAAGACACGTTTCACTTTCGTGTTACACCGATTACTTTGACAGAGGGATCAGCCATGTTATTTTAGCCCGAAAGTGCTGTGTACCCCGGCAACACTGACGTATTTCCATCACGGATATGACGTTGCAAAATATAGACTAACAGAAGGCAAAGAAAACAAAAGTTCCGTTAATGGGAGCCGAACCTATACGACGTCTCGCTCGGCAGCGTGCGGCGCTAAACGACTCGGCGACGAACCGTACGTTCTATGAAGTACTAACGGCGAGCTATTTATATACGCCATTTACTGCCAGTGGTACTCAGAGATCGGCGATTTCAGCGCGTTTTCGTTATGACTAGCCAGATGGCGCGACGGGCGCGAGCGTGCGCTTTAAATGTCGTAGCTCCGCACGTAGCGATGTGCGTGCGCTTATCTTTTGATCGAGGCGGTTTGTGCGTCTTGTGCTGGCGTTGAAGTTCCAGAGAACACGAAGGTCACTTCGCTCACTGCAGCGGCCGCGTTTGCGAAAGGGGCGCATCGCTCAGACTCAAAGAAGTAACTGTGGCAGTTCACGTTCGCTCGTGCAGTTAGATTTAGGTGCAGGTTAAAGAACCCCAGGTGGTTGAAATTTCGGGTGCCCTCCACTACGGCATCTCTCATAATCATATCGTGGTTATGGGACGTTAAACCCCACACATCATTGTCAGTTCGCACTCGTCCTATGTATACTTGTGTGCTCGTTTCGTGCGTCCTTCTTTGTGTTTGAGCAGCCCGCTTTAAGTGTCGAGCTGTGACAGTTGTTAGTTCGCGCTAGTCCTGTGTATGTTCTTTTCGTGCGGCCTTTCTGCTTTAAGAGTCAGCTGCAAGTTTCGAGCTGCTTGCCGTTTTTCGCGTGACATTACAATTGCTTTGCCCTTGTGGCGAAACAATGCGCAATAAAAGCTCAACAACCTCTGTAGATATGTTTAACTTTGCAGGTTTAACCGATCCCTATGACATGGAGATCAGCCATGCTTTTTTTTTCACGAGTCCGACAATCAGCGTCTGCTTAAACTAAAAAAATAGTATACTTACTTATTCTTTCCGCTCAAATACATTTTGCATGCCTATAAAAATTGATAGGCAAGTTACATTTCTTTTACTCGATATAGAGCTCATGAAAAATGAGGAGATTCGAGCGGTAAAATAGTGACGGTATGCAGCGCTTATGCGCACTTTAATGCGAAGCTCATCAGCATAAAGTTTTGAAAAACTCTTTGACGGTTTACAGTTTACTAGGCGATGATGATCCATAGTGACTTGACATGTATAGAGGGAATATCTACGTACACACCGTGAAGAATTCCTCGAAGTCGAATGGTAGCTATGAGTTTATTTTGTGCTGCCGTTCGTACAGTACAATAAGAATGACAGAAAGTGTAACAACAAAAAGTATCTTGCTGCTATTTGCTCGTAGTTGTCCACGATTTGGGCTTCTGCATGGCTGTGGTCATTTGTTTCGGGAAATGGCGTTGACAGAAAGGAAATGACATAAGCGGTGAAAAGGAGGCTTAATGATCTGCATTGTGGCGGCCAAAACAATAGATGGAACATTCGAGGCGAAGCTTCACGTCACTAGGGAATACATTTTAATGTAACTCAGGAATTAGCATAGGGACCGCAATATCTCGTTTACAAGTGTAGTGGAGCCTCGCTGCTGTGGTACCCGAATTGGGAGACAGTATGCCGCCCTTCTCTTGAAAGCGAAAGAGGGACCCGCTGTCTGAGGCCAGACTACAGCGTTAAGACCACGATTAAGTGCTCGAGCTCCTCCTTGGCATTGCTGGGACTGCAGGTGCGCATATACGAGTGTTATAGGCATAGGTCGGCAAACTCACTTATATGAGTAGATTCATTCAGGCTCACAGGCTCACTCAGGCTAAGCTCTAGCCGTGAGTGTGAGTCTGATGAGTCCAGCTGAGTAATATTTTGGTGAGTTTGAGTCTGGCTGAGTACGGTGAAGGATAATTTTGGTGAGGCTGAGTATGACCATGTGGTTGGAACTAGTAAAAAGGTCGCTGCACTGGTGGCGTTTGGCGTCCGTTGTCAATTTCATGCAATCGGCTGTCTATTTTAGTTTCTGGAAATGCATTGTTCATTATCTTTTCGAATCCATGGTTTTGGATTTGCCAGTAGGAAGGTAGCGCGACTTAGTCTACTGATTTGGTTCATTTCTTCAAATACCGTTGTGCCCCGAAAACTAGCGCAAATAAAAGTTGTCAGTGGTGACGTCGACGTCGCTTTTGGATACAGAATTATAGAACAGAGGCAGCTTGTAGGAAGTTTCGCAAAGGGAATCATGAGGGTTCCAAAATGGTATGTGGTGATGGGTTAAATCTTTTGGTGAATTTGTGAGCAGTGTACTGAGCAGACTTGGCAACCAGGAGCGCTGTGTAGACCCGGGGCGCTGTGTAGGATGGCCCGAGTTTGGCGAAACTCGGATCATTCCGAGCTCTGGCGACACCCCCTTTTGAACGAGCTAACAGTACGAAAAGGTCAAATTCATCCCTCAGCGCGCGCTGCATGCCATTGCTTACGATTGAACGCGGCGTCACGTCAAGGGCGGTAGACAAAGTTGGGTCGTGTCTTCAAACCAGATGTATCTTCTTTCATTTGTTTGTCGTTCCACTGAGTGCAGCAGTGTACCCATGCAAGAAATGTGTCAGAAACTTTTGCTAACGATATTTTTGAGAGGTACGGGCTGCTTAAATTCGTTAGCGTTTGATGTCTGCACTAAGTGTCCTTTAGAATAATCAGCACCGTGGCCTCTGAGATTAGTTGCGGCCGAGCGCCTTGCAACACCGCGGCCGGAGCTAATCGGCCAGGTCACGGATATAATCATCGTGGTCGGCCTCTTAATTCTAGCGCGTTGCTCCTCCGGCGCGCGCCCTCTTCGTCCTATTCTTCATCACCTGCTCGCACCCCGAGCACGTATGCCCCGCTGATCAGTCTGAAAGAAAGCAGGGAATGACATAAGCACCGGAGTACACCACGAGGGTACCCCGGCGCCAGTTACATAGGATGTCCTGACTTAGCTAGGTCGATATACCTAGCTAAGTCAGGACATCCTATGACCAAGCTAATTAAGCCAAGTCATGCTAAGACCGAGCTAATTAAGGCACGCGTCACAAAGACCATTCTGATGAAGCCGTGTGTAGCTAGAAGCAGGCTAATTGAAATCAAGCAAATTAACCCCGAAGCTAATTATGGGCGTACTAATTAAAACCAATCTAATTAGCACATTACTCACTAAGATCACACTAATTAAAATGGTGTTAATTATGCTTACTTTAATTAGCTCTATACTGATCAAGACCTTGTTAATTACATCAGACGAAATTATTGAGGTGTTCATTAGGACATACCGATCAAGACAGCTGTTTAATATTATGTTAATTAAGCCTTTGCTAATTAGTACCTTTAAAATTGAGACCGAACTGACGCGGTCCTCACTCCGAAGCAGACCGAGCAGTCTGAGTAGACGAGCCACGTAAAAAGCTGAAAGAAGCTAGGTGATCACAAACTCCTCTGATGGCTCTAGCTTCGCACAAGCAGTGCAAGCTGACCAAAATATTTTATATGCAAAAAGCTTCTGCTTAATGTCCCCCGCATGAAACACTTGACAGTCACACCGGCACTATGACAGTCACGAGTTGAAGTGGGGCCTTCTCAGAATCAACGAGTTTGTACCCGAGTTTGCGCGTCAATCAGTTTGATTGACAGACACCTGGGGTGAAGATCCGGTGCGCCCACCGCGTTTGTTCTTTCCGAGGAGCAGTACTCATGACTAGAGACCGGATTTTAGGCAAATGCCTATTTTGTTCCTTGCGTTCCTATCGCGCCGCTTTGATATATGAGCATGAATTAGAGGTGAAGAAGGCTTTTTATAGTGTTTTTATAGTGCCTATAAATGCCTATTTTTGGCGTTCGTGCCTAAATTCCTGCAAGTGCCTATAAATTCCTATTTTCAAAATCAGCGCCTATATGAAGACTATTTAAGCTCAAATTTCGTTGTTGCGTGCCCAATGAAGAGCGTTTTACCACGATAATTTTTCAAATTGGTTCGTTGCGAGCCACGAAACTATAATGCCAGGAGGAAAGCTTGAAACCCTTGCCACTCGCCCCGTGTAGCCATCGCAAGCCCCATTTCTTCCCTGTCACCTTCAGTATCGGAGCCGGAGGATCACAAGACGCATACACCTCAACACGTTATGCGCACACAAGGTGACGTGCGCACGACGTTCCTGAGCCTGCTCGTGCACGTTCGCCATCGGTGTTGTGTCGTTCGCCGTTCTAGGTAGTGTGCTGCCTGTTTTTTTGTGGGATGGAACTGCTTTCAGGGAGGATTAACCAGAAACACGCCAAGCGTTGTCAGGGCTGGCGCCGGCACGATGCGGGAACGGCGAGATACGAACGCATGCGAAATGGAGGCCGATGAATGTATGCCATCTCGCTGCGAGTCAATATAAAAATAAAAATAAAAATGCACACACATTCCGTTTGTGTGTTTTGTTATTTCTCTCAGCTTTCATTAAACTGCTCAAGCAACAGATTACACAACTTACACATGTCGCCTCGAATCATTCGCAATGTCACGTGTAACGCTGGAGATATATAGCCAGCAAACCGGACATTTTCTGTCTGGTTACCTGGATATAGCCAGCATTCAACCAGGATCTCATTCAGAGTGTACTGTGAGCGACGTCAGAGCACCAATGCCTGCCTACGTAGAAGAGCGACGTACGAGACGGACCATTCCTTGTTGTACGTCACCCACTCCCTATTGGGGCGCGCGGCCGCGAGAAGACGGGCAAGTGGCGTTCAGTTTGAAATTTCATGCTCGCTACGCGTAGCCTTACAAAACTTGGCAGAAGTGATGTAGATGAGCACCGCGCATGCATTACACCTGGCAGCTCGAAATGCTAAAACCTGGTGAGGGGCCCGTAAAGGTGTTCACCGACAGGGTACAAATTGACCCTACGCGATTAGACCCGGCTAATACGAGGTATCCATGGATTACGTCTGATCTAGCGGTCTGGATATCTGCTCCTGGGGCGCTATGCAGGATGGCCCGAGCTTGGCGAAACTCGGGATCTTTCCGAGCTCAGGCGACACCCCCTTTTTAACGAGCGAACAGCACGATAAGGTGAGATCCACCCTTCAGCGCGCGCTGCTTTCCATTGGTTACGATGGAACGCGGCGTCACGTCAAGGACGGTCGACAAAATTGGGCGGTGTTTTCAAACCAGAGGCATCTTCTTTCATTTGTTTGTCGTTCCACTGAGTGCAGAAGTGCACCCATGCAATAAAAGTGCCAGAAAGGTTTATTGATGATATTTTTTAAAGGCAGGGGCTGTTCAAATTCGTTTTGAAGCTTTTAATGTCTGTACTAAGTATCCTTTAGAATAATTAGCACAGTGGCCTCTGAGATTAGTTCCGGCCGAGCACCTTACAATATCGCGACCGTAGATAAACCCGAGGCCACGTGTACAATCATCGTGGTCAGCCTGCACATTCTTGTGCGTTGCTCGACTGGCGCGCGCCCTCTTCATCCCTTCATGGTGTGCTCGCTGCCCGAGGACGTGCGCCCGGCTGATTAGCTAAGTGGCTGGGCGGTACACCTAGCTAAATAAGTCAAGAGATGCTATGAACAAGCTAATTAAGCCAAGGCATGCTAAGATCGAGCTAATGAAGCCATACCTTACTAAGACCATGCTAATGAAGCCATGTAAAGCTATGACCGTGCTAATACCAGGCTGATTAACGCGACGTTAATTATCAGCACGCTAAGTAAAGTCATACTAATTAGACCTTAATAATATGATGCTAATCAAGATCATGCGAATTAGGTTTATGTTAATTTAATTAGCTGCATACTAATCAAGATCATGCGAATTAGGTTTATGTTAATTAGCTGCATACTAGTCAAGATCATGCTAATTGCACCCGAGGTAATTATTGTCGTTTTAATTAAAACCTTACCATTCAAGAGAAAACTGTTCAATATTTTAGTAATTAGGTCCTTCCTAATTGGTGTAATCAAAATTAAGACGGAGCTTATGCGTTCTTTACTTCGAAGCGTATACCGAGCAGACTGAGTAGACGACCGACTTAAAACGGTGGAAGAAGCTAGGTGATCACAAGCTCCTTCCAGCCTTGCACAAGTAGTAAAGGCTGACCAAATTATTCTATATACAAAGAAGCCGCTGCTTAGCGTCCACCGCATGAAACCTTTGAGTGTCACACCGGCACCATGACAGTCACGAGTTGAACTGGGGCCTTCTCAGAATCAACGAGTTTGTACGCGAGTTCACGCGTCAATCAATTTGATTGACAGACGCCCGCGGCGAAGATCGGGTCCACCCACCGCGTTTGCGCTTTCCAAGGAGCAGTGCTCACGCCGCAACGCCAGCGAGCGGCATGATTCATCTATCAGCTTTATCGCGCAGACTGTGCACACACGCACGAAGAAATAAAAGTTATATCATCACGTGGCTGCGCTGTCTCGCATTCAATTTCACCGCGCTCACGACGTACCACTCACAGCCGCGTTGCCGCAATGATGCGAGCGCCCCTGGTGACAACCTGTCCGTATATTTATCCGCAATATTTGATAGAAGCGAAACGAGCTGCACCAGAGTGCAGCGTGTGCACCCTTGTTGCCTTTGAGAGTTGGAAATTTCCATGCTGCGGGTGGAACGAAAGAACATGCCCGAAAGTGGAAGAACGCCCACGAACACGCCTGTGGGAGGCGCAATGCTGAGTTGGCAAAAAGATAGCGCGACAATCACGCTGACGTCGCTGCACTGTTGAGATGTGGACTGAGTGGCGGTGCTGACGTGTTCGCACGCGGTGTTTCTTTGATTACCGCCGCAGATGCCCCACATGCGTTTTTGACGCCACGCTCGTTCATGTAGCCGTTTTTGTCAATGCTGCTATCACGCGCTCCGCTCTGTCTTTGTGCCATGACCGCCGCAGTGCCAGCTCGGAGCAAACTCGTGTGCCCGAGAAGCTCAGGCCCTCCTGCATAGTACCCCTGTGCTGCCCTTCTCAGCCACGCCGAAAAGAAAGAGACCCAGGAGTGTGTTGATTTGAAGGTGGACATTTGACTCACTCTCTAAGAAAAAAAAGAGTATACCTGACTCTTTTCGGAGAGTTCTGACTTGCCACGTATACGACTCTCTTTGGAGAGTCACGGTGACTCTCTTGGTGGGTCAGAGTCGGCGCGCTCAGGAGAGTCCCCGGACCCTCTCAAGAAGAGAGGGAGGACTCTTATGCGAAGGATCACACTACCACTTCTGAGGGAGTCAGACGACCCTTGCCGGTGACGCTCCTACGCGGGTCAATTGACACCCACCGAAGCGTCAAGCGACTCTACGGCTATTTTTAGCTACTAAATTGACCCATGCTCTACTTTTGCGCGACTACTGCTGGAAATAGTGAAGTATTAATTTTAAGCAACTCCATTAATACTTGCCGTTGTGCCCAGCGACTGAAAAAAAAAGGATAGTTCAGTTTTAGCATTATTTTAATAAAACTCAAAACAACACAACATTTCCAGCAAAGTTGAAGCAGTTGAGGTATTCCTCGTTTACATGCTTGTATGAGTATAACCAACCAAAATGTGTGACTGTGATGTGCAGTGTCATGTCGTGCAAAATAAACAGCAGATATCGGTATCATGTTTCCACATTTATTCCTTATGATTAAGAATCGAAAGTGAAGGCTGGAGTAATCAGACTTGTGACTTGCTATGTTGCCGCTCCTGTTCAGCGTGAGCAGCCATGAAAAATGGTACCTGAAAAAAGAACGTGATATCGTAATGAGAAAACGGAATCATAGTAAGAGTTTGCAATACCTACACAATAAGTGATTTACACAGACATAATGACGGCTCACAACAAAACAACAAATGCAAAGAGGCATGGTTAGGAACCGTGTTTTTTGCCGTTATCGTGTAAAACAACTTTCATAAAGTAGCTCAGACATGGCGTATGCTAGAATTAACGCACATAGCTCCCACAGTAACGTATACTCACTCCATTTTGTTATAACTCCGAACCTCATCGCAGATGTAGGCAAAGCACGAAAAGAGAAAACAGAAACGAGGGAAAAGTGCGCACGGCGGCGGCCGCAACAACGCGCGCCGTTGAAAGTCTAGAGCTTTTCCCGTTATCGGCGAGGCGAGTCCTACTCAGTGATGTTCCGTCCTGGACAGAAGAATTCCCTTTCCGAGGCCCGGAAATTCCCCATTACCGGCATTTTTCCCCGCATACATCGCCAAAAATCCCCGCATATTTCCCTGCACAAAAAAAGTTTATATATATATATATACACACACACACACACACATATATATATATATATATATATATATATATATATATATATATATATATATATATATATATATATATATATAGTGTTCGACGTGCTTCAGGCTCTTCCCATCGCTTTCTCTTCTTTCCTGCCCAACTCAAAGCAGCGCCTCCGAGATCGGCTTTTAATACTACGAAGGAGCTACCATAGAGCTCGCTTTAAGCGATATGCGATGGGAAGGAATGCTGTGCATGCTCATGCACACGGCCACTGCATAAGAAGAAAAGTTTATTATTGTTTTTTTTTTTTGTTACTGAGTGACGTGGCGTACATTAATGTGCCTAGCAGACGCTCTGTATCTATATGCACCACATTTTGTACAAAAAGCACGTCAACTTTTCAACAATGGTGACTAAATATTGTGAAATAAAACAAGCTTTTGTGGTGGTATTTAACATTTTATTGACTTGATTAGGAACGGTTCTGCAAACTACCGTAAAGAAAAAAAAATAAATGTGAAGTGGCTAGAACATATATTGACTGGGTCTTTAAAACCCAGTCAATATATATTGACTGGGTTTTTAACGACTATGGCCTTTAAAAACGAACCTTAGAGGCTGTGGTTTGGCGCGCTACATGAGCCAGAAACGATTGCGACATGCGAAAGCCTCATGTCCACAGTCTTTTGATCGTTATAAAAAAACATTTCGCCGCCCCTCAAAATTCCCTGCAATATCGCGAAGATTCCCTCTTTCCCTTTCGTCCAAAATGACTGTCGAAAATTCCCTGAAAAAGGGAAAATTCCCTGCACGGAACATCACTGGTCCCACTAAACATTTAAGCGACTACCGCGTACATGATGAAAGCATCTTACTATATCTGCACCTCAAAACTACCGTCTTTACGCCAACAACAAAAGCCATTTTATACAGTGAGTCTATGTGTCCTGTAAACAGACGATTTTTTTTTCATGTTTACACGCGCGGAAGCCGCTGCACAATCGAGTATCGATGGAAATGTTATTATGACGTAGACTAAAGCGCACCTCAAAATGATATCGAACATCTTCATCAGTGCAGACAGAATGTGCGATCAGAAAATAATCGCCCTTGATACGGGATTGTAGTCACTTGCACAACAACGCGCATAGCGGTCTCAGCTCGTTAAGTAACAGTTTTAATTGGGCATCTGCAACAGCCCCGCGGACGCAGTCTACCGTTGGAAATGGCTGCCAGCCTACTTCCGCATAGCTGCTGCAGACGCCCACCTAAAGCTGTGTAATTCGTACATACGAAAGCAGTACACTCACCGTTAACAGGCGCACGTTGTCCGTGTCCGCTGCTCCAAAAATATTCCTCACTCCAAGCGTCACTTCGAGCACGGAGCCTGGCGTGCAGCCACCGAAGATACGCACGTTCGCTCGAACGCTGTAACTGAAAACTACAAGACACGCGACCAGCGACCAGCACAACCAACGCAGCGCATTCCAAAAGACGGAGGAGAGGGAGAGAGCAGGCAGCGGAGGCAGCGGAGGTGGCGGAGGCGCCGCGCCGGCGGCGACAGTTTGGCGTCGGGGCTCGCGGGCCCGCCACAACGACGCCGAACCGGCCGAACGGCAAACGCGCGATATGTATGGCCGCGCCTTCATCCCGGGAGCCAATCGAAAGGCGCTTCGCGAGAGTGTTCTGACTCCCTTAAAAATGGTAAATCTCTTTCTCTGCCTCTACCTTCTAAAAGGGGTCAAGTGACGACCCGAAGGGAATCACGGTCTTTTGATCCGCTTTTGACTCCCTTTTTTCTTAGAGTGCACCATGCTGACAATAAAAGGAAAGACCGTGTTCCGCGAACTGTGCGGAAAATGCATGGCTATGTTCAACCGTTGGCGCCTTTGCGCTATCACAAAGAATAACATTTCTTGCTTCCTGTCGTAGTTAAACGTCGGGCACGTCTCTGTTTGAAATTATTTGAATTTATGTAACAATTTATTGTGCCTATATTTACGATTTTGGAGGCCTAAACCGGTGTTTTGGCTGCCTATTTTTGGCGCCTAAAACGTGCTTTTTTAGTGCCTAAAAATACGGCCTCTACTCATGACGCAATGCCAGCGAGCGGCAAGATTCATCTATCAGCTTAATCGCACAGACTATATGCACACACGTACGAAGAAGTAAAGGTTATATCATCACGTGGCTACGATTTCTCGCATTAAATTTCACGGCGCTCACGATGCACTACTCACAGCTACGAAGCAAGCGCCCCTAGTGGCATTTGCAGCGAGAAATGTTACTATTTACTTCTTTGTGGAGACATTGCTTCTACTGATTTGTTACTGCAGAAAAATCGTCAGACCAGTATAGCAAGTAACAGAAACCTGCCCATTTATTTTTTGGGGGGATATTCGATAAAAGCGAAATGAGCGGCATGAGAGGGCTGACTGTGCGCCTTGTTGCCTTCGAGAGTGGAAAATTCCACGCTGGAGGTGGAACGAAAGAACTAGCCCGAAAGAAGAAAAACGCCTACGAACATGCCTGTGGGAGCCGTGATGTTGAGCTGGCAAAAAGATTGCTCGACAATCACGCTCACATCGAAATCTTGACCGAGTGGCGGCGCTGACGCGATCGCACGCGGTGTTCCTTTGAAAACCACCGGAAATGCCGCACATGCGTTTGTGACGACATGCTCGTTATTGTAGCCGTTTTTATCAGCGCTGATTCTCGCGCTCCGCACTGTATTCGTGTCATGAGCCCCGTAGTGTAAGCTCGGAGCAAACTCGTGTGCCCGAGAAGCGCGGGCCATCTTGCATAGCACCCCAGAATTGTAATCCCTTGCAAGGGGCAGCCATTTTTGGTGACAGGCTTCTGACCCCATGGAACAGACGGCCAGAGTAGTACACGGCTTGTCCTTACCACGTGCTGGCTGTGCCGGCCACGAGTGTTGGCTCGCCATCAGTTATGACCTTACCAAGCCCGCAGCTCTAGCTCTACAGCCGCACCTTCTGGTGATAGCTGGGGTCAAGTTTGTGTATGCTTGCTCTAAACGTAGGTGCAAGTTGAGAAATGATCTGGTCTATATTGCGCATACGCAATACTGTCGTTTGGCGTTCGGCTGCTGTTGGCGAACCATTCAGCAAGCTAGAGTCTATGACGGAGCTGTTCCTGCTCCGTGAAGCTCTTGCCGACATTTGTATTAGCGGTTCCATGACGTGTTCTTGAAACACGAAGGGCTTCAGTATTTTCTTCACTGATGCTTCAAGGTCAACCTTCTACAGCTTCTTCGCAGCCTTCTGAGCAACTAATTCACCAAACTTGAGAGTCGTTATGTTTTAAGATAAATCATACGTGGTGTCTTCATCCGCCTCACACGTCAAAAATGTGGCTGAAAGAATGAATCTCGGGATATAATCAGCGTTATCTACATATCAGCTTATCTTATCCTGTCATAGACAGCGCCAAAATAACATTCTAAGACTGATCTGCACAGAGTACAAGTGCGAGCTATATTATTCTTCTTCACCCCTACACACCTTTCCCGCAAATCCCACATCTGTTCTTTTTAATGCATTTCTCAATAAAATAGGTCTAGTTGAAGGGCTATCTAACTTTACTTCGTTATGGCCAGTTTTCTGCCCTTGCAACCAATATCACTCGGCAAAGGAAAATAACTACTGAATTATCAGCACATTCGAGGACCAGCAAGATTAATGATGGTTCGGAGTAAATAAATTCGTAGTGTGTTTGTTCAGCTGAGCATTCATTAAGCGGATTGCTACACTTTCTGCTGCCACCGTTGCCTCCAATCCATACACGCCGTCGTCGTATCTACTGAAGACGATACGCATCAAATTTATCGCTTCCTCGCTTGTTTGCGATTAATCGTGAAGCGCTTTGAGGAGGCATCGTGCTCTCAGTGTCGCTGCGAGAGAAGCAAAAGCCCCAAAGGATACCCTTCCCAGGCTGATGGACGAGCGCAATCGAAGCTTGCCCCAGCAAAAGGAAGCACTCAGCCAGCGTAGCCGTCTTTCTCTTTGCTTCCTTAATGTTTCGTTATAACGATGCTTTGGTGTAACCCACGTAGTGAAAAGTGATTGAACTGATTCTACTCCTCTCGTTGAGCATTAAAATATCAAGAAATAGAAATTGTAGAATTAATGTGGATTTTTTCAAAATGGTTCTATGTAGATGAAATCTAACGCAATGTGCCTTGATTTCCACTGGGTTTCCACATACACTGAAATGACACTTAAGGTCATTGCAGGTGTGACACCAATCCGGAATGAAGTGGAGGTGTTTTTTTTTTTGTTCAATTGTTTCTTTTTTTGTTACCGCGATTTCTTGCAAGGCACATACAGGCGCGAGCATCATAAGGGCCAGATTAGCATGTTTATGACGACAGTGTCTTTACTTGTGACTTAAGATGACTTTACTCTGTCACGCAGCTCACGGATGCCATTTGGCTGCTGTTCCTCAGCTTGTTCTTCGCCTTCATCTTCTACATTGTGTGTGAATGTCCCATCACCAACCTTGATAAGGTGGCACTGGACGCCATCTTGAAGAGAAGGAGGCGAGATGCAACCAACGTCGCCCCTCCACCGAACGTCCGCCCCAACAACATCGAGTTAGGCGGCTGCGGTACCCAGGGCCTTACAAAAAGCTTCAGTCCATGAAGTAGTTAAATGTGGATCATGCTCGAGGTGCTTTACGTATTTCTTGTTTACATCACGCACCTTTGCTGGTTTCTTTCAATCGTTAAGGCATCTGAATTCGTATTGCCCCTCCCACCCCGAACTTGTCCACGAATGGCGCGTTCGGGGTGGGAGGGGGTTGATGTGCCCCCTTCCCTGTCCGTAACTGACGCCTCTGATCGGTGGCACTTCTCGCAAATAATAAGGCGCAGACAAAACGTGGTGTCAACGAACAGGCAAGATTGCTAAAAATTTAGCTCATTTTAGATTACACGTTACAAGCTTAGACATGTGCTTGCGTAGGAGGAGGGTGCGGAATTTTTCGCACCCTCCCATCATTCTGAACGGAATACAATAAAGTTCCCATCCCCTCCCCTTGTTACTTCTTATATGACGGTCGAATGACATTTTTGACCTCAAATAGTGTTTTCACTTGTTACCTATGTTTGTAAATTGCAACCTTGTGACATGCATGCAGATAATCAGGATGATTTCTATTCCAATTTTGTAAGTATTGCCCATACGCCAACTTTTTCTCATTGCCACAACCCCCCCCCCCCCCCTCCCTCCGGTTCGCCGTGTGGCCCCCCTCTGTCTCGGCTTTATGCAAAGTGGCCCTTCGCCTGAAAAGGTTGTCGACCCCTGCGTTAGATCATTTAGGATTAAATTTCGGCATTACTGGACACAAGGCTACAAATTAAAGTAAAAAAGTCACAAACAAACATTTTAACGTCAGGGTTCTTTTAAATGTTTAGATAAGTTCTCAACCAATTTCATAAAAAGCTGCAGGAATAAATTCCTAATCAGCTTTATAAAAAGCTGCAGGAGAGCTTGTTCATGTTTGCTGTAGCCCCGTGAGATGGGGCCTGTTTCTGTATCTAGATATTAATTCGGTCGTTTCGAACTATACCGCGACAAGTGCGCCGAAGTGTGTTACGTTTCCGCGTAAAAATAAAGCGAAGTCTGGCCTTACAAGTTTGATTTATTCGTAGACTCGAGAATTATCTTCCTAAATCCATATGGAATCCTGTATGTCTACATTAGCGTTTCACTCCCTCCCGTTATAGTAAAGGGCTAGATTATGCGTGCTTTTCGATAGAGTATATCTTGAGCCCAGGACTGGGCAACGATACTTAGAAATTGTATCGCGATACGATACAAGATACTCAGGCGGTACTTGAGATACCGATACAATACTGCAATTTTTGCGTCCGACAGGATACTTTGCAATTGATCTTAGAATGCTTCGATGCAATCGAAAATTTGTTATTATTGATCTATGCAATGTAGCAGCAAATGCCTATGCATAAAAATATTTACTTGAATATTTCTTAACTGCGGCCAACTTTGTTACATTTGACTGAGATGCCTGCTAGTATCTCAAATGTTGTGTATTTCTTGATGAAAGTATATATTATGTTTCGTTCTAAAACAACTTACTGGGTTGATTTAGCTGCTGAATTTCACAGCTCATTATACAGTGCGCTGTCAGCGCTTTTTAACAGTGAAGGTGTCGTAGCTCGCCATAGTTTCTGCGTTGTTGCAAAAAAGTCCACAGGTGGGCATACGCCACAGGAACTGCACAATCCCCACTACTGAATACAGCAGGTGCGAGCGTGAAATGAACACTCTGCTCGGCAAAGTGGAGCACGTGAAACACGTGAGAAAGAGAGAGAGAGAGGGAAAGAAAGAGAAGATATATAAGGAGAAAGAAAGGCAGAAAAAGAGAGAGACAGAAACAAAACGATAGAACGAAAGAGGAAGAGAAAGGTGGATAGAAATAAAGAGAATAAAGACAGAAAAAGTCATAGAAAGAAACAGACACCAAAAAAAGGATAGAAAAAAAAAACAGTGAGCAATATAGAAAGAGAAAGAAGTGAGAGAGAGAGAGAAACAAAGAGAGAGGACGAAGCTGAGAAGGAAACAAGGAAGGCCACCAAGCTGGGCTCTTCTTGCAGGATTCTTTCAGACCCTGCGACATCGACAATACTGGATGGATGGATGGACAGATGCTTTGAGCACCCCGTTTATAACGGGGCGATGACAAGTGTGCCACCAGGCTCGACAAATAAAGAAAAAAGAATCTTCCTTTTTTTTAATTTTTTAAGTTGGCCTAATGCCTTAATTGTCTATTTCGATTAAATCTATCTTACTGCGTCCACGGAGGCTGAGTCCGTACCAATCACATACTATGCAATACTACAACATCACAGGCTGGAACGCAGAGAGTGCCCACCACCACATTCAAAGCTCAACAAAAAGGACAGCACCATACTGAGAAGACTTCAGAGCAACACCTACATACACGGTATACTCATGCACAGACTGTACCCAACATTTCACGAATATCTCTGCCCAGTTTGCGGCGTACCTGACACCTCGGCCCACATGATCCTCGCGTGCCCATGCAACATACACACAGACACATCGCCTTCGCCGAATACCTGTGGCGCCAGTCAAGCAAACGAACACCTTATCGAAACGTGGGAGGCCAAGCTCGTCTCAGAGGACCTGGACCAACAACGACGTCTGTCTCGTCGCCAGGGCCAAGTATGCAGCGAAGGTCATAGGGCTCCTCGAATGAGGAGACCTCGGGTAGACACGGGTCTTGCACCGCGATACCGTTTCGTGAACTTAACGCTTATTCTTCCTCCTCTTCCTAACTTACTATGGGAAAAAAAATCACCGCCATATCCACAAAGTGAATGATGTTGGAGGAGCTTGCTCGGAGATGATCGGGTAACCCGCGAATCCTCCGTACAAATCTTTTACCATCATATATAGACGTGACAACGTTGTTATATATACATTACATGCGGCGCTCGGGTGGAGAGCCCCAGCTGCTGCTCGCGAGCCCGCCGCTCTGCTACCTTGGCTTGTGCGGTGTTCATGCGGCCGAGCGGTAAGGAAGAGTGTTCACTGCGTGAGCTCCCGGCGAAGATAAAGGAAGCGCACGTGCTGAGAGTGGCGTGCGTCGCCTTAAAGTGACTTTACGTCACCTTGAGCGCCGCCGCCATCTAGTGAACATTCTTGATATCACCGGAAAGCCGGCGCCTTGAGCGGCGTGTACACGCCCGCCGCCATCGCCGCCGCCGCCGGACAAGGCGCGAGCATAAGAAGCTTGCCGAGCAAGCTCCTAAAAAACGCATATTCATAGCCCAGTTTTCTGCCCTTTACGGCAGAATGTCCTTATTTTTCCCACTACTTATTTTTGTCCTTTCTCTCTAGATTTCTGCCACCAATACTCTAACCGTCTCCTACTTATTTCTATCGCGGGCGTGTTCAGCTTTCCATTGTCGTCCCTAACACCCAAGGCTTCGTGTAGGCTCGCGCGGTGTGTATCTCTACATTCAATAAGAAAATGCTCCGTCGTTTCTTCATCTCGCCCACAGCATATGCATTGTTCTGCTTCTTTACTAAATCTCGCTTTATAACTACGCGTTCTAAGGCAACCCGATCTCGTTTGAAACAGTAAAGTGCTTCCGTACTGTGACGCGTTCAGCGGGCCCTCTAACGGTGAGTGACGATGCGTGGCAGTAACCAGGGTTGCCGTTGGGGAGACTTGAAAAGGAGTCAAAACTCGATCTAAAGGTAGCCAATGTAGCCATGCCATTTAATTTTAGCGCCAAACTTGTAGCCAAATAGAAAAAAATCACCGATGATTACCATACTGCGAATTCTGAGCGCAGCTGTCAAGGTGTTTTGATTTTGCGTCAACTTGAGACAAACAATTTGAGAGGGACATGTATGTATGTACAGTTACATACCACTATTTATTTTCCACAACTGTCTTTCAAGGGAACACACATCTACCAGTATTTTATTGTAATGAAGGAAGCTTTGTGTTCGCAGACTTGCTCCACCAATGCCTGGTTCTCAAAGATGAACTCTATGCAAGTGTTTCGCGAGGTCGTATAATAAGCGAGATGAGTTACGATGGAGAAGAACGGGATGCTCTCGCTCATAAGTGGTAGGAAGGACTTGTATGTTTTATGTTTATATTAAAGTCACCCACAACTAACATTGGTGTTGGTCGATGTGCGGTTAATGCGAGGCGCAGGAAGTCCTCGACGTCTTTGGTAAGCGCGGTGCGCGGTAAGTGCACAGCCACTACCAGCAAGCCGTTGTCCAACTTTGCGGCACACAGTTCACCAACTTCATCTGAGGTACCAAATATTTCGATGGGTACTGCAGACATACCCGTACTGAAGTAGATTGCCACTTCTGTCGCTTTATTGTGGTCTCTGTGAGCGCCACAACAGTACTGGTAGTCTACGACTTTGAGGGGTTGTTTAGTATCCGTACAGGTTTCAGCAAGGCAAAGTATAGAGGCATGCCGAAGAATGGGATCGTGACCTTGGCATGTGCGGCAAGGGAGCGAACACTCAGCACGGAGACCGATAAGAAATGTGGCTGCTCAATCATGGCGCAGCACTTAGCAGTGACGGTCTCGAGTCTGTGAGACTGCAACCGACGGAAGTTATCGGCTAGCCTTTTGTCCGGATTGGGTTTTTCGTGGTAGAATCTGAAGTCGTTGTCTACATTGGTGAGATAGAGCCTGTTAATGTCTGTTGCGCAACTCAGTGCTACGTATAACAGACTTCTTCTTTCTTGCCCAATTCATGTGGCACATACTTCGTTTTCATTTGACACTCGCACCTCCTGTCCACGTTAGTCGGGCTTGCCCAACTGCTGTGGCAGGCACTTGTTCGCGTGGTTACGCCACCGACGGCGACGCCGCTTAACGCAGCAACGGGCGCCTAAGAGCTGTGCTCTAAAAGTTATATTATGTATAGATTTGGGAGTATTCAATAGTAAATAATATTATTTTGAATAAGCAAAAACGAAGTAAACCAAGCACAATATGTTTCCCACTTGCTTGGTCTCCAAGCCGCAGGTAAGTTGCAAATAAATTATTAACGCGATAGCGTTAAAGAGCTCGTGTCGCAGAAATTCCGGCGTTGGTGTCGGCATGGGCATCGTTGGTTGCGAGCGAAAAATCATCTTCTCCGTGACCGAAAAATCCAGAAAGATGCAAATAAAATAAAGAATAAAAATTTTCCGGTCCGAATGAGGATCGAACCCAGGCTGTCTGCGTGGCAAGCAGGTGTTCTACCACACAGCCACAATATTTGTTTTTTTTTCTTTCTTTCATGGTATTTATTACAGATATGCGTAATATACATCCCAGTGAACAAAGTACTGAAGGGCGCCTCTACAAGCGTGCATCAATCAGGCTTTGCACAGAATGAAGTTTCAAATAGTAATGTCTTCTAAAAGGGAGTCAGAGCAGTGCATTTCATGAACAGTGGATACCAGTCCGGCTGGACCTCTAGCTGTTGATAAGTCTTTTAGCTGTAGAGCCATTTGTATGCAAATGCAACCGTGATGAATTAATTGTCGCCTCTGCGAGGTTATCGCCTCTGCGAGGTTCCTGAAACTATTGAACATTGTTTCATCAGCTGTCTCTCAGGACTATATTTAATAAAGTTCCACCATCCATCCATCCATCCATCAGCTGTAAAGACGCCATCCTCTTTTGGGACGTCCGGCAAAGGGCTTTTAAATAACAAATTAATTTAAATTCTCATAGCATACGTTATCTCGTGCCGCCGGAAAGCAATTCTATGCCTGTTGACATGCTCTTACTAATGGGAATGCACAGTTTATGGAAAACTCACATGTTAGACAGACACGCGGAACCAATTGAGCCACAATATTTGTTGAAACTGCTTCGGAAAAAAAACACTATATGAATGTCATGTAATGGAAGGAATCTCCATAACGCATCATATATTGCGTGGCAGAAGCCTATACAATCGCGCCAGGCGTCCAAAGATGTGAATTAAGCAACGAGTGGGTGTTTCAGAGGCGCACCCATTACAAAGCGCTCAGATATATTTAATCATCATCAGCAGCAGAACCATCAACAACATGAACAGACGCGTAGTGGGCCCATCGCTGATTCGCAAAAGGAATAATTATGGCACTTAACAACTGTGCTTGCAATAGGCATTCAATGATACTTTGAAACGGTCAATGTTACGCGCACAGTCATTAATTTCCTTACGGCACGGTTGAGGCATGCACCGAGAGCCGACGCAGGCTAGCAGTTCAGAAGGCGATGCGCACGAGGCCCGATTACGCGATCGCAATCTACTCTTGAAGGCGAAGCTTAAGCGTCCTCCCATTTAAAAAAAAAAAAAACATTTCGAACAAGATGAAGCACTCTACACTCCATTGGTTTTTTCTTTTTTTTTTCAGAATCGCAGTAAATTTACCATGCGCACAAGCGTCGGGGCGAGAACAACTTTTGCTTAATTACCACGGAACAGTTGGCTCCTCGTAAAATTTTATTGCGATAGCAATTATATGGACAGTCTCGACGGGTTTTTGCCGTCGCCGTTGCCCTCATGTCTCGTATAAAGTACAAATTGATAAGATCCCCCAGCGGATCGTACGTTCTACCCGCGGGTAATAGCACGCGAGCGGGGGGCGATGAACGAGGCTGAAGTGGAGATCAAACGAGCTGGCCCATCTCCGTCGCTACGAGGCGCATGCGATAAGATCCCCCCCCCCCCCCCCCCCCGCCTGTTAAACCGGCCGTGGAATGCTCAAGCAGAGAGAAGACGCCCCACCCGTCTTTAATGAGCGTGAAAAGACGCGAGGGGGGAAAAGGGGGAGGGGATCCCTCGCGCAGCAGCGACCTTTGATTTTACGACCGTGGTCGTCGCCGGCGCGCGAGTTATCTCGCTATCTCAGCAGCCGTCAGCGGGCGGCTCGTGTACACTTCTACGTGCTGCGCTCTAAACGCGAAGAGTGGCCATGGAGCGGCCGTATTCTCTTAAACCAGTGTTTTCTAGAGTTGCGTGAGGTCGGATCCAAAAGATTTAGCTGCCAGCCTCACTTCGTAAACAATACAATTTGTTGCTATCGCATTCATTGCTTCACCTTTGCGGTCAAACTGTGACATTTTTTGCTTAAAGTGACATGTTGATTAATCTATCGATTACTTGATAGAACCGTTTAATCGTGTACGGGATGCATGGATACCGTTGAAGCCGATGTATCACCTTGCGGCACTTTTCAATGAACTCCTTCACTCATGACACAACACACCTTTCAAACGGTACGTTGAAATGGTCCGATACGGGTTGCATGAATTCCGATAACACACTGAAGAGCAAAACAAGATAACGTACGAGGGGGGGGGGTCTATTGAAGTACACTAGCTTTCCGAGCGCCTCTGGATGGAGCTACTTTAACGCGTTTGTTTCGAAGAAGTGAGGCCCATGTAATTTGATTTATAGGTGCACGAAAGAAAATCACCAGATAATTGAATTTCCCGAGCCCTCCACTACGGCGTCCTCCATAATCATATCGTGATTTTGGGACGTAATCCTCAAACTAATATATTATTGTTACATATACTTTTCGAGACAAAAATTATGAGACATTGCAACTGGTAACCGTACTTCGGTTTCTAATGACTACGAGTGCACATGAGGCCATTGGCTACATTTGGCGAAAATTTACTGCGACCATTATCTTTTAAGTCTGCACCATATTATAATATGACATGTAAAACCCCACCGAATATTGTTATTGCTACACACTGGATGAAACTTGTCCCAGCGCACTTTATAAGTATACTTGTACCTAATTCGACGCTCAAACCTCGAAAGCACAACTGCAAATCGAAGCGCATTGTAATGCGCGATGCATGCATATACGCTGTACGAAGCAGAAGATATACAGCGAAGCAGAAGATATACAAGGTGAACTTCATTGATGCATGGAACGCACTAAGACATGCGAAGTATTCAAACAATGTGATTGGTAAACATGAGTGCAAGATAGTGTCCTCATTCCATCCGAGACATATAGACCTGAACACACTACGCAAAGTGGAAGTGATTGTTGACATAGCTGCTCAGAATGGCAATCGTAGTCATATTACAAAGATACAAGTCACACCTAAAAGACGGTGAAAAGGGGCTCAACAGTAGCAAAAGTCGATTTTGTCAAGTGAACATGGAATGAGAATCACGTAGTCACAGAAAATAACACAAAAGACAGCCCTAGTCATTGAAACAAAACATGCAATAAATATCTCTATGATAAATAGTAATGCCTGAACGCAAATTCTAAAGCAAGGTGTGCGAGCAGTCTAGGCAGTATCCCATGTTGTCGAAGCAGCACAATAATCGCACGGAAGAACGGACTGCGCTTCTGGGTGCAGTTCAGAACGTCTTTTTGACTTCCTGTTCCAAAGACGCAAATTTCACTTGACACAGTGTGCCAAATGAACGAACGACAACAAAGACGATTTCGAAATGAAGCGCAAAGACAGAGGTACAGCCTATTGCATTCGACATATTGCGTGTGATGGAAGCAGACGTGAAATAGCCTAGACACAAAAGCACGAACAGTAGATTAAAATAGATACAGTCTCTACCCGTCAAGTTGGCGGCTTTTCCATTCCAATGAACGTTGCAAAGCTACAGTAGCGACAAGGAGCATCATAAATAAGAGCACCGTTCAAGAACAGTTGATGCTCTGGTGGCTGGCAAAGAGAATTTCGAGTTGTCCACGTCACTGTCCTTTCCACGTGTTTCTCGTCGCAGAAATGTGCATGCAATGTACTTAAACGCCGGTGCCTCGTCAGAAGATTTGAGAACGCTTGTTCAACACTTTGTCTAGGAACGGGCCTGTCCGAAATAATGCTCATGATGAAAAGACACGGCAAGTCAACGTTGCATAATGCCGTGCAAAGCGTGGTCATGTCCATGTCACGAGGCCTTAGAGTTATAAAGAACAAGTTAGGGTTGGGGCTTAGCAACAGTGCTATACGTTCTGCCGTGCAGGAGACCGCGTCCGTTGCTCGCCACGAGAGGCGGACTTGCAGCAGCTGGCTTGTCTTTAAAAAACGTAGGCATTTCAGATGAGACACGTCGCACAAGGTTAGTCGCCGTAGTAGCGTTTTTTCGGTTAGTATTGTCATTACAGCTTGATTGAAGGCAACAAACGAGCTGTTACATGTTGAACAGGTATCGCTTCTCCAAGCACTCACTCGGCACACACAAACTTCTTCAAGCCTCGGACATAAATAGGCAAGACGTTCAGTAGTGCCTGCCGTCCTCAAAGCACACTGCGGAAGCGCTATGGCACGGAGCGTACGAAGGACATCTCCAGACTTCACCAATTCGCCGAGGTCAAATGTACAGCCAAAGTGGCACGAAGTCAGGTTCAGCTCAGTGAGTGCTGTGCTAGCATGGTCTCAAGGGGTTCAACATACGCCACTCCAATATCGGGTATCACATGCCCATTCGGTGCTTCAGATCGAGGAAGTAAGGCCAGGGTTATGTTTGGAAAACGAGACCACCAGGGCCTTTTTGCCACTTGTGTGAACTGCTCCAGTGATTCGGGGCGATCTTCTACGCACACTATTATCGGGTCATTTTGTATTGCGACCTCTTCCCAAGTGATCATGTCAGCAAGGTAGACGCACGTACACATAGCGTCCGGTAGCCTCCAATAGACGACGTTGCCGCAAACAGAAGCTATGGATCGAAAGTCAAAATGCCGCGATCGACAATTCGGTGCAACTAAATGCGGACAGCACTGTTCATTGTACAGCGCGCTGGCACTTGTATATGCCAAGTTTTTAAGTTTTAGAGCAGAATTAATAAGGAAGGCACAGAAGTTTGCCATAACGCTGCTTCCGCGTACTGCGTGAATATGTAGGCGCTCGATTTTTAAGCAATTCGTCAACACTGCGCAGAGGACTAGGCAGCCTTTTGACGTACCAGAAATTTCGACGTACATCTCACGCAGACAGTAGACAACCGGGCCCCGGTCAACTGTTGCACCTGGCATACTTCCACTTAGAGCTGTGCGCCGGTCCTAAAATCGCCGGCGGCGGCGCGCCGGTGTTTGCACCTCCGGCGGCGGCGCGTCAACGGCGCGGGGTTCATCGGATCGGCGGCGGCGCGGCGCGGGGGAAGGGGAGGGGGGTCGGCCGAGAAATTTGACCCTCGAATTTTAACAAGGAAAAAAAAACGTAAAACGGAAGGGCGAAGCAGTGAATGCGATAGCAACATGTCGTAATGTTATAATGAACTAAGTATGGCAGCTAACTCTTTTTCATCCGATCTCATGAAACTTCAAAATGCTGGTGTTTGGGAATGCGGCCAGTTCACGTGAAAGAAGTGGTTTTCGTGCAGTTTGTCGTATCAGTGCTCGCAGCACGAAGCGGTGCGATCACAGCGCGCAGAAGAGTGTACGAGCCATTTTCTTATCCCTGCCGAGTTAGCGCGCTCGCCAGCGCTCATGACCGCGCCCTAAAAGTCAAAGTTCACAGTTGCGGCTCGAGTCACGGAGCCCCTTTACCCAGGCGTCGCTTCCTACTCCTTCGTCCAGCGAAAGACAGACGAGGCGCTTGCTGTCTGGTTGAGGAGCTATCGACGGCAGGCCTCGCACGCGGAATGATGTTATCGCACGCGCCCTCCGTGCGACGGAGATGGGCAGCTTCTTTATGCTTCAGCCGTGTTCCTGGCTAGCGCTCGCGAGCTTTTACTAGCGCGTACAGCATACGATGTGTGTACAAAACTTAATGACTTGGACTTTAATCGGAAAATGACGGCGATGATGAAAACCTGTATGGAGCGTCCAAATAATTTTTATCGCAAAAAAAAAAAAAAATATATATATATATATATATATATATATATATATATATATATATATATATATATATATATATATATATACGTGAACTGTGGAAGCAGGCTGGCTTTTTTTTGTTTGTTTGTTTGTTTGTTTGGAGAGCTGCATCGTCTTCGCTGTAAAGAGTTCGTCTCTTGGAAGAATCAAATAATCTGGCACTTCTTCCATTGGTTTCGTTCTTCCTTTCACTACAATTCTCATAGGCGATATCTCCTCGAGACTTATTTCTTCATAAAGCACGTGTACAATGTTAGCGCTGAGCGTAGAGCCTATCAGGATTTCGAGCTTGTCGGCTACCCGCTGTTATTTGCGCTTGCGCAATCGGAAACTCGCAAAATGGGACGAAATTAGTTCATCGCGTACGATAATCTTGCGAGGGGAGGGAGAACAAGTGGGCGTATGCATGGCAAAACAGGGTAGGAGATAATTTACAACTGACATTTCTCTGTAGACGAGTCGAGAGTATGTGCCCTAATTATGTCATGTTAATCACCATTCTGGCGTCACGAAGAGCGTCAAAAAATATTCAGTTTCGCCACAAGGGCGAAGCAATGAATGCGATAGCAAGAAATTGGAATGTCACACTCAAGAACGACAAGCAGCTCGATACTTGCAGCTTCCCGCTGAAGCACGAAGACGCTCGAAGAGGACGCACAGGTATACACAGGACAAGCGTGTACTGACAACTCTTACAGTTGTTACGCCTTTGTGCTCGAGCAACACGCTGGAAGTGTCGACAACGCAGAAGCCGACGCTCTTAGATATTTCTTGTTTTGAAGTGCGGCGCGCGGTAAGACCCCTCCGCGTCTCCTGCCACGCGATGGCGTCGGACGCAACGTGTGCGCGGTGTCTTTTTTTCTTCGTTCCACGTCACGGGTGGGTACAGAAAGAGGCCCCTTTTAAGGCGAAAGCCTTTAATGTCTCATGCTCACGTCCGTCCGTCCGTCCGTCTGTCCGTCTGTCCATCCGTCCGTCTGTCCGTCCATCCGTCCTTCCGTCCGTCCGTCTGTCCGTCCGTCCTTCCGTCCTTCCTTCCTTCCTTCCTTCCGTCCGTCCGTCCGTCCGTCCGTCCGTCCGTCCATCCGAGCTCTGGCACGGAGCCAGGTGGCCGCCGGGGTGCGCAAACGGATGACGGTCGCGTCGGACTCCACAGCGCTCACGCGTTGCTTGCGTAGTGTCGCTGTGCCCAGCGTCTGCAATCATTCTGACCGATACCGTCTCAATAGACACAGGCGTTCACGGAATACACTTTCTAATTTACAAAGGGTCCGTCAATTTAAGCGCTGGAACGCGGATGACGTTTGCACGATGCGCAAAGCGCGAGAAAATACTAACGCATGCGAACGGAGGAAGATTAGTCTCACTAATCTTCCTCCGTCCGAGGAACATTAGTCTCAGTGGGATAACACGCACACATTCGCTTTGGGTGTTATCCCACTGAGAGTGTAAAAGAAAAAAAGACATGGCATAGTCAGTGGAATGGCCACACGCTTTCGCCGAACACACTTTGGAATGTACAAAGTGTCTTTCAATTTTTTTGTGCGCGTCTCAAGGGCAGTTTTCAAATTGAAAGAAAATGCAGGTGCGTTGCGTGATAGAAAACACGCTCAAGCTCCTCCGAGATCTGCATACCGCCAGCGGTAAATGGTGTCTATAAATAGCTTGCCGTTAAAATGAGAGAGAATTATTCGAGAAAGAAGAAGAAAAACAGCGCATGCACAGTGCGTGGCTGAGTGATCTTACGCAGCGCGCTGCTGAGCGAGGGGTCGCTGGTTCGAATCCCCGGTCGGGTGCATTTTCTTCTGATTTATTTTTCTTTGTCCCTATAATTATATATACATATATGTATATATATACATACACACACACACACAGAGAAATCTGGGGCTTGACGGCGGCGGCAAAAATCAGCCGAGAGTGTCCATATAATTGCTATCGCAATAACAAAAAAAAAAAAAACGCCACGAGAGAATAACGATCTCGATGTTGTATTTTCAGAGATTGTTTTGGGGCACTTGAAAAAATCACGGCATCTCCACGGAGTGAATGATGATGAGTGGGCGAAGCAGTGGGATCGGTCGGTGTTACCGTAAATCACTCGTGAGCCGCCGCTACCCACGCCCTCAACTCCGAGTCCGCTTGGCGCTTTTGCCGTTTAGCCACCGCTTCCCGAGCTCTAGCCACCGGAGTAGCAGCTTGTTGTTGGCGTTGTCCGTTCAGCCGCCGCTTCCCGCGCCTACGTTCGTTTTCATCCATGGCAGAAAGAGAATGTTCCATGGTCGTCATCGTCATCGGGTACCTTGCATGAGCTAACGCGCTTCTTCGTCATCGTCATGGCGTATAGTGGGTACCTTTTGCATGTGCTGTGCATGTGCTAACGCGCTTATTCTTCATCGTCATCAGCGTCATCGTCATGGCATACAGTGCCATGACGCGCCATCTATTGATCAATTTACATACTATGCGATACGAGCGCCATCTAGTGAACACTTCCGTAAACTAGAGGTGGCAGTAACGGTGGGCGTATAGTGGGTACCTTGCACACCTTGCATGTGCTGTGGACGGACGGTGGGCGTATAGTGGGCACCTTGCATACGGCTGGCTACGACGGACGGCGCTGGACTAGCCTATGCCCTAAGGAGCTTCACCCCTAAAAGACTGGGTGTGCACACACGGACACAAGAGAGTAGTCAAGACACCGTAAACGCCGCTAACTGAAAAATTGTACAGCGGCGGAAAAGAAGGTAGACAAAAAAAATTAAGGTAGCTTCGCACTAGTGGTTGCCAAACCTGAAGGAAGTGCGGAGCTGGACAGTTTTCCTTGTTCAACGAACTGGGAGCGCAGAAAAAACACGAAGGACGAAGCGAAGAACCACACAACACGAGCGCTGGACAGCCCTCTTTGTTTCTCGTCGGTTTTCTCTTTCTTTCTCCTGTCCTTTTTTTGTTCTCTGTTTCCGTTTTTTTTGTATTTTATTCTCTCGTTATTTCTAATGCTTTCTTTCCCTCTCTTTATCGATTTCTTTCGTTGTCTTGCTCTTTCTATTTTGCGTCCTATTTTTTTCCTTTCTTTCTCTCTGTTTCTATTTTTTGCTTGCTTCCTCTTTTTTTCCTATTTAATACGTGGTTTTGCCGGTGTTACGCCAAGCGACGACAGCATAAGACAACATACGACAGCCGGGGCCCCTGACGTGCTCCGCACTTAATATTATCAAGGCGCTCGAATACCAAGAGGAAGAAGACTTTTCCTATAGGCGCGAACACGCGCTCATTATCCTTCAGATATGTATGCGATAAATGGTTTTGCTTGCGTTTCGCCAAGCTACGACAGTATACGATGAGAGCGTACGACGACAGCATACAACGGCCCGGGCCCCTAAAGTGCTCCGCACCTAAAATACTTATTTGCGCATTCCCAGGCAAGAGGCGATACCTATCAGTCAATTGCGTGTGACGGTCTACGGGAGAGATAACTGGTTACTCTCTTGACTTCACTCTTGTGTCTGTGTTTTCACGTCATGTCGTTTTAACATGAATACCTACCAAAAAGCTCACCGACCAATTATTCTAAGTTTCTCTTTCCCTTAACTTCTCAATTTATTTATCGACTTAATCGAGTAAAAATGAAAGGAAAAACGTGCATTAACCCATCGACATGTATTACTTATCTATTCTGTTTATCTATGGAAGATGTAGTAAGTCCAAAAGTACACGAATATGCTATCCAGCTTAGTTGGGTCTTCACCTTTTAAGGCGGAAAGACGCCCCAGCGTTGAGGTCAGGCAATACTCTTGACACTTCTGGAGGAGAGAAACAGACAACTTCCGGGGAGCGATTCTCGATGTGTCCATCTTAAGGTGTCCACAGTCCATTTCGGCACAGCGCATTCAATTACTCGAAAAAGCGGCGAGCCGTGATGTTTGCTCTTGAGCACGTCGATTCACCGAACCCGCCAGCACATTCCCAGCCTAAAAAGGAAGTGGACGAAATGTACCGAAACAGGAACTTTTCCTGTCTTAACTTGCATATGAATGTGTCCCAGATGTCTGAGAACGATGCAGGGAATGCGTACCGATCTTCGCAGGTGCGTTAGAAGGGCGGCCACATTAAACCTTGTATGGCTCACGCGATCAGAATTCATGCATGGTCTCCGATATGTACGCCCCAAAAGCGGGTGTCTGGGCGCTGCGTTCGTTGCGTTAAAGCACATTCTGTCCCTCTCATTATTGTCAAGAGTTGTAGAAGCGTCGTGATATCAAGATGACGTTGCGGAAGAACAACCGGAAACAAGGGGCGCGCTGGTTGCCGAACTCCTGCCAATCAGTTGCGGCCGAAATGCAGAGTCCACTAGGCGGACACATCGATAATAACTCCGCAACCATCAAAAAATGAAACAGGACCATGCTGGGAACTTTGACCAGACTATGAAGCACGAGGGGGGGAGCGGTGTCGGAGGAGGTTGATTTGTGAACGCGGGGCGCGGGGCGCGCGCGCGCTCGTGAATTTTCGTTTTTTTTTCTTCCCATGAGCTCACCAAGAAAGAGGAAACGAAACAAGAGCATGGCGGGAATTGTGACACGAGGCGGAAGGGGTAGCGCCTTCAGAGCAGGTTGGCTTATAGATGCTAGGCGCACACTCTCCTATTTTTTTTACTTCTGTGGTTGAAGCAGGTTTGTGGTATTCCGATCCTCTAATTTGAGTCCAGAGTTAGGAAAACATCGTGACATCAAAATGACGTTGAAGAGGAAGAACCGTAAAGCGAGGGCGCGTTGCTGGCTGAGCTCCCACCAATCACCGGTGGCTGAAATGGAGACTCCATTACATGGACACGTCGAGAAAAGCACCCCCGGTGGTCATGTATTTTATGCCCAGATTCCCTGTTCGGGTTAAAATAAGACTAACGGCGGCGCGCCGCAATAATTGCGCGGCGGCGGCGGCGGCGTGGCCACTCTCGAAACTTCGGCGGCGGCGCGACCGGCGCGGGCAAAAATAGGCGGCGGCGGCGGCGCGGCGGCGCACAGCTCTACTTCCACTGTCATAAGGGTCATCGTAGATGGACCAACGTAACTTGGTCAGCGCAGGTAGTGATGTGGCTATAACCATAAAAAGGCTTCCTGGGTTTAACCGGCCGTTGACGCAGTCCAATTGGACGAGTTTGCCGAGCAGCGGGAGGCACTCAAGGAGCCGAACGGGAGAAGCCATGAAGCAGTTTGCGACGCACAAGGAATTGACGTTCTCCGGGCTGATTCGCTGCAGAAAATGAACGGAGAACTTCTACGTCGGAATGCGGGCTCACCGTTACAGATTCTGCAAGCTCTGGCTTCTGGAGGAAATCACCAGGCACAACGCCGCTGTCCTGGAGCGAGCATTTCAGTGCAACGTGCATTTTCAGTGCAACTTTAAGCAACATGCTGCTAAAGTGGGAGCGTTCTTCTTCTGCCAGCTGATGGAAAGGAGCATACATTTTTGCCTATATGTTGGGCTCTGTCAATAGGCGGGACACGCGTTGTCGTGTAGAGGCTAGAGCGTGCGCCGTCGTCTTTACCCTCACATGCACGGACGTTCGGATCATCAATTGCAGACTAAACTTCGGTGACGGAATTCGTGTGAACACTAAGCCGAACACAGCAATTTATATATTTATACAGCTCTGTCGCCCACGATATCAGTAATTGCTTTTCATTACTTTTACCGTGCTCAAACCTGCATTCCTTGATAACTTCAAGAATTCCTTCATTGAGCCTAATCCAGTGAAGGACCATCCTGCGTCACAGTTATCCTGATTTTATCACTGTTCAGCCGCGTGAACAATCCAAGTCCTGCAAGTCAGGAGTGCAGGAAAAAAAAACACGTGGCATGCCTTGTCCCCTGCAAAGTTGGTGTCATCTACGAGGTTTCCACATCTTGCGGCAGCATCTACATTGGACAGACTAGCCGCTGTGTAAACGATCGCTGGCGTCATCATCATAACAACATTACAACTAAAACAAGTAGCAATTTGGCAATACATTGTGCATAATGTGTATGCACCCCAAACTACCTCAAGACGCGAATTGTGCTCCGGTGCCATGATGCCCGCGCCCGCGAAATATATGAAGCCTTCGCCGTCCATGTTGCAGGTGATTCACGTAGGAGCTCCCAATCTATCACACTAACAAACAAAGAGATTAAGTATCTCCGCAACATTGGACAAATCAGGGCATGTGCGCATGTGCTAGGAAAACCTTCTCCCGCACCTCCATTTTTTCCCCTGTCCAGAATGCGTATATATTTGTACTGCAAAAATAAATGCCGTTTTTGGTAGTCAGCGCTAGTCGTGTTTGGTCTTTCTCGTCTTAGTTGTTTCGCGCTGTTTTCTACTATGAACCACGTGAGCGACCTTATACGAACACGGCGAGATGATCTCATTGCCATAATGACATTTCGCACGAAATCAGTTTCTCCAAGACACGTGCGCGTTAGCCAGTGGCATTGCGAGGACTTGTTATCGCTGTACCTACGACAGTGCACAGCCGCTGAGGGTGCATGTACAAGGTGTTTTTTTTTTTTGTAAAAAATACAGATTTTTTATAGAACTATGACTGTCAGGCGCCTTTCGTACTCACGCATGAACTCTATGTCGAGGCTCTAATACTTTACCGCAGCTAAAATGAAGTTGACGCGAATAATCGACAAAAACTCGTTAACTAACTTTTTAATTATTGACTTGAGTGCAGTTGTTTTTATTAGAAAGTTAGAGCACATGAAAATTTATGGCATACCCATTTTAGAAGTAAAAAATATTCCAAGTAGTTCCAAATATTCGTAATCGAATATCAAGGGCGAAATCGAAATTGATCGCATCCGGCCCTCACGAGGCGCGCCATCTCGGCTGCGTCAGACAGGAACTGCCCATGACAGTGAAGTGACGAAATTTGAATCAAGGCGCGCCGAAGCAGAATGGGGTAAAAAAAATCAGCCAGCATTCTGAAATGCATAAGTAGACAGCTTAGTGTTTGCGTGCGTTGGGTGATGGTTACCTGTTTCTTTCTTAAACTATAAAGAGGCGCGAAAAACTGTTTCGCCTTTCTGCAGGAAGCGCCGCAGTGGCTGTCCCTCGGTGTAATGCTTCGCAGACAAAGAAGAGGTTGATATTGCCGTTTTCTTGTACACAGCTCGAAAGAAACGGAGAAGCACCAACGCTACACGCAAGAATAAGGTGATGGGTGAGATGACTTGTGAGATGATTTGCAGCTTTGCACGAAAAGATACTGCCGCAGCGCACCTTGCTTCAAATTCCGTCACTTCCCTGTCACGGTATGTTCCGGTCTGACGTAGTCGAGTTGGCGCACTTCGTGCGCGCCGGGTGCGCTCAGTTTCGATTTCGCCCTTGACATCCCATGACGAATATCTCCAACTACGTGCAATTTTGTGATTTCTAGAAAATCGGCATGTCCTAAATTACCATGCACTCCAACTTTCTAATCTAAACTGCACTCAAGTCAATAACTAAAAAAGATAATTAACGAGTTTTTTAATTAGTTGCGTCAATGTTATTTCAGTTGCGGAAAAGTATTGGCGCCTGGAAAAAGAGTACGTGTACAAAAGTGACAGGAGCCTGACTGTCATAGGACTTTGATAAAAAATCTATATTGCCTAAAAAATAACCTGTACGCGTAAACTATGAACTCTCGAGCGTCGCAGTGCAAAACGTCTTGCATTGTTGTGTAGGACTCGTAGCTCTCGCAGTGAATTCGAAAATTTTTGCATAGTGGGGGCACCAGTGATGCTACGCCTATACTGCAGCAGTTGTACTTTAGTAAGCTCGACAGCAACCATACCAAAGCGGTAAACACAGGATACGATTCGGCGTCCGGTCCAAACTGCGGCGCATTGTGTTCCAAGCGTTCGTTGTGTCCACTTCTTGTCCTCATCTTGTCCTGTCGGTTGCGCTGCTTTAAATAATACGGAACCATACCAACTAGCCCAGCTTTCGACCTTGCTGCATGGTGTTCAGCATGCGGCATGCGATGATTCAGGGCACTGAAAGAACGGGCGAGCACCGCCTACAGGCTCCGTTCAGATCCAATGGCTCTGTGTGTGCACAGAGCCACACAATGCTCTCCCATGGCTCTCCGCACACCACGCTAGCACACGTCACGGCATTTCGCCTGTCCTCATTGGCAGCCCGTGACAGCCCCCTTTTCCATGAGCAAGTTCCCGCCTGGCGCTGGCTCGCCGCGTCAGGTGCTCTCAGCCAAGCACGGTAGGTTTATACGCGCTGCTCTGACAGGCGGCTTCTCGTCCGTGCGCCCGACTGCTGCCCTTTGTGTTATAGTCGTAGCGCCGCCGGCAAGCGTACACTCGGTCGATATTGTGGAGTTTCCCTGACGCCCTGCAAGCCCGTGAGTGTCGCACTGTGCTGCATCTTGGATTAAAAAACCCGTGTTTGTTGACAACCTGCCCCGAGTGCCTTTCATGCGCCGTGTCGGAGAGTCGACGAACCCGGTCGCAGCGTGTTCGTGTGCTATGGGCTGTTTCTTGCGTACCTGTCTGTGCGTACCTTTAGACCTCTTTTTTGCGTGCAGAGGAAAGTGTTTACTGTTCAGGGTCACCGCCTAGTCATTTGTTTCAACACATTCGCATGCATGCTGCTGTATCAGACACTGTAACTCGCTTCATTTTTCAACGAAGGGGTTTACTCGCGGTATAACAGATATCTGAGGCATGGCGCTTAGAAAGCGTGAAATTCGTGCCACACAGATATTTCAGGAAGCAGAACACATAATTCATGGTGGGCGTATCAGAGGAAACAAAGTTTGGAAGCGCATTTATCTGCAGCTGTATAAGGAGGTCTGCTTTATCTGCAGGTGGTCTAATAAAAGGACATGATCATTACACTAAAGTAGAAACTAATCGTGTTCTTCTCGTGTTAAGTCTACTTAAATCTAGCTAGGAATAACAATGTCTCAGTAAGAAACCTTGTCATGTTCTCTATTCCAAATAGATTTTTTTTCATTAGAAGTGTTTGTCCGATGTTAACGTAGTCGTGATGAAGTAGGAACTGCCAGAAATATTTTTGATGTCCGTCACATATAGTTCCGAACCACTTTCGTTTTACAGATACGGGGCCACGTGAATCGAAATTGTTCGGTTGCAGAGCTTTCTTACGATAAACAAATTTCCCGAATAATTATCTTGAAGCCATCAGCACACATAAGTTTCTAAAGACAACGAACGTCCATTTCGCATGTATTCAACTGTTCTTCAAATTAAAATGAACTCCAAGCCTTGGTAAACTTTGCAGGTTCCTTGTTTTTATTTGATGTACAAATACCGACATCATAGCGCCACGTCACCACAGGCTTTAAACATTGAAGAATGGCTGTACGCTGCAGAGAATAAACAGCTTAGAGCGCCGCATAACAGACGAATTTTACTGAATTTTTTTTTTTGCAGTAAACACATATGAGGTCTGCAAACAACGTAGTGTGTAGACATGAGTGCTACATTATGGTGGCATTCTAACTCAGTGCTACGGACTCACACACACTCCCCCAAAATAAACACTCTAGATATACATTTGGTTCATAATTTCGCTTGAACGATAAGAGCGGTCATCTCGCAAACATAAAAATTTCAGTCAGACATAAAAGATAATATTAAGAGCCCTAGTTGCGGCGCAAAAACGCGTTTGTCAAATCAATATATAACGAGAATTACATGGTCACATATTATAGCGAAAACAAGTGTATACCACCCTCAACGAAAAAACCAACTAAATATCTACAAAGAGTAAAGCTTCACCGCAACTTCCGAAGCAAAGCGTGTGAACGGGCTAGCCAGCGATCCATGTTGTCACACACGCGCAATAGCCAGACGGAAGAATAGATAAGGCTTGTACCTGTCGATCTGCTCGTCATTTTGAGGGCTTGCTACCACAAGACGAATTTCACATTACATGGCGCGCAAAATGTTTGAATCACGTCTAAAGTCAGCATAGGTCGGCAAAATAAATGGAGCTCACTCAGACTCACTCAATAAATATATTTTTCGCTTAGGACTCACTCGGACTCAGACTCACCAAAATTTTGCTGAAGCAGACTCACTCGGACTCAGACTCACTAAACTTTTCCTCAAACTGACTCACTCGGACTCAGACTCATGAATATTTTCGTCAACCTGACTCACTCGGACTCAGACTCATGAATATTTTCGTCAACCTGACTCACTCGGACTCAGACTCACCAAACTATAACTCAGCCGGACTCACTCGGACTCAGACTCACCAAAATATAACTCAGCCGGACTCACTCGGACTCAGACTCACCAAAATATTACTCTGCCCGACTCACTCAGACGCAGACACACGAAAATATAACGAAAATATAACTCATCCGGACTCACTCACCAAAATATTTGTCAGCCGCACTCAGTCGGACTCAGACTCACCAAAATTCTCCTGAAGCGGACTCACTCGCGGACTCACAGACTCGCCTAACCTTTTCTCAACCAGACGTACTCGGACTAAAAATTAGCAATATTCGATTTGGCCCGGCTCATCCAATAAATATCGAAGGAGCGCCATAAAATAGCTTATGTAGATTAACACATGTAAAGGGTTCACAAGTGCCAGGAAACCTTCAAAATATATGTATGATAGCTTTCAACAAACAAAAAGAAGTTATTTCCCGTGCATCGCAATGTCTATTGTAAAGAGAAATTCAACATTACACGTGATTTTTGCAATATTGAGAATGTTTTCTTTAAATATAAGAATGACCTTCGAGGAACATTAGGTTTTCATTCCTGTTACCTTTGAAATGCGCTATGCGCACGCGCCATTTGTTTTCAATGGGCGATCGCGTACGTGCGTTTTTGGCAGACCCATTTATAAATGACGTCCTTTCTTACGCTTTGCCGTTCGAAGGCCTAATCACGCTACTTGGGAATGAAGAAAGCTTGACATTACGTTATGGCGCTTTTCTAAACACGTTCATGAAACTGCCAATGGTCTTGCAGTCGATTTACCGCTCATTGGCAACGCGAAAAAGAAAATAATATGAGGCGGCCATCTTTTGCAGAATCGAGCTCACCACCCTTGAAAAATTTTGGAAACATGGCTTTATAGGGTGCATGGTTCTGCCTCTCTAAAGTTTCGAAAACACCTGCCACGATAGTCTAGTGGTTGTGGTGCTTGACTGCTCACCCGAAGATCACGGCATCGAATCCCGGCCGCATTTTCGATGGATGCCGAAACGCTTGAGCCATGTGTGCTTATATTTTGGCGCACGTAATGAACCCCAGGTAGCCAATATTTCCGTAGCCTTCGACTACGGCGCCCCTCATAATCACATCATGGTTCTCGGACGTTAAACGCCAATAATTATTATACTAGTGTTTCGAATTATAGAAGTGGTAAGTTCAGTTTTAGTCGATGTCATGCTTTCGCAAAGTGATTGCGGATAATATAGGTTCGTATTTTACGTCGCAAAGCCAAGATGTGGTTGTCAGAGACGCCGTAGTGGAGGGCTCCAGATATTTCGACCACCCATGGTTCTTCAACGTGCATCTTAATCTAAGTACACGGGTTGTGACTGCGTTTGTTTCTAGCAAGATATTTTTCGGAGCCGGCTAAGAACCAGTTGTAACTGGTAGTGACTACTCTATTCGTGGATAATGGTAAAGAGTCGTACCAGTACCACGCTGGATACGGACACAAGGCAAAAAGGAACGTGCATAGGCGCGCCGATGAGAGCCGGCCAGTGTGTTCAAAGGTATGGTCGAAGCTTTTCGCATGGTCTGGTACAGACCATGCAAAACGAGGTGGCAATTTTCTCAAGAATGCCGTATTGAAAGGTGGGGACGCGGGCGCCGCTTCACAGTGATCCCACTAGTCCCCAGAAAGGACAGGAATATTCATTTCTAAGAAAAAAGTCACTGGACAAGGCCCTGAACTGACAACTAGAGGGTTTACTACAAACCAGACGCAACAAATGCACATACCTAACCCTGCGCTATTAGCAATTTTATTTCTTTTTATTCTCACTGCGTCGCTATTATATCTATCCTTAATAACTTATTATTTGTATTGTTTTTACTTCGATGTAACTGCTACTCTCTTACGCATTCTCATATGCACAGCTCCCCTCTGTAATTCCTTCGGGCCTTCAGGGTACTATTAAATAAATAAATAATTGAGGAGCCTATTTTCAGCGGGTAAATGGGGCAGCGGAGGTTGCCATAACGTACTGTTTTTCTTTGCAGAATGACAGACTGATGGGCAATTGGTGTGGATTCATAATGACATCTAGTGATTCATGAAACATATGAGAAATGCGCTAATTTGTCTCCTGTGAGGGGACACTGCTCAGCGACTTATGATCGAAAGCCAGTGCTACAACAAATACAAAATGAGTGACATGAAGGCAGGACATGCGCTTTTTTTTCTTTCCTGCTTCAAAGCCTACATTCTCGAAAGATGCAGGGAGGGGGGGTAAGGGATGGAGAGCAGTGCTCGAGTCTCGTATATTTATGAGACCGCTCATTATCTTCATACCAGCGCATACCCCCCCCCCCCCCCTCCCTCTATTTTTCCCATTGAAGTTCTGAAACAAAATTTTGAAGGCTAGATAACATGTGGGATAGATTTGTGTACACACACGCGCATCATCTACGAAATATCAACAGATAATATAGCCTAGGACGTATCTAATATCGATTTTAAAGTTCCTATCGCCCTACTGCAGCTAAATGTGCCTTCGTTTATTGTGTAAACAACCAACCACCCGCTGCGTCACGAGTTTAAATATAAAACTCCAACCAAAATCACCAATCGTCGCCACAGCAGCGGATAGAAGAACGGAAGACAATAATTCGTGACCTCTACACCAACGGCTACACAAAGGCGTTTATTCGCAGAGCCCTCCGTAAGAGAAAAGACGGGGAAAACGTGACACCAACGGCGCCGCAACGACGCCATGTGTCGATCCCCTACATTGCGGGCGCCAGCGAAGCAATGGCCCGTATACTAAGAAAGGCAGGGGTCGACGTTTCCCACAAGCCATCCACCACCATCGACAGTTTCATCCCTCGGCCCAAAGACAGCGCATCTGTGGAAAAAGCGTAGGGCGTCGTGTACCGGATCACGTGCGCCGACTGCCCCGCTTCCTACATTGAGGAAACCAAGAACTTCCATGAAAGAATGCGGCAGCACAAGAATGACCTCCGTCACTTGAACAGCGGACGGACCGAAGTGACAGAGCACTGCCAGCGGTTTGACCACCATACCAGTCCCGACGGCGCTGTGATTTTGGAAAACGAAAGGAACCTTCGCCGGCGGCCCCTCCTCGAATCCTGCTACATTGAGCAGACAGCGGGAAACATCAACCACACCACGGGGGCAATGCCCTCCCTCGACTGCCAGGGCTTGCGACGACTCACAGCAAACAATCACGCCTGGCAAGAAGGCGTTGCGCATCTCGGGCCTTCTCACCCCTGAACAAGAAGCCGATCATGCTTCGAAAAGTCGTGGTTTCTTAAAATAAATTTTGGCTGGAGTTTTCTCTTTTCTCCAGTTTTCTGTTATCCCAACCAGACAGACTTCTGCCGAATGTTCACTTTTGAAAGAATAGAGATATTTGTGTTGCAGGCCCCAAGCCTAGAGTGTCGAGCTCGTTGCTTTGTTTCGTACTTTCCTTGCATTCCTTGGGGGGTATTAGGAGCTCGAAAGCAAGATACGAGAAACGAGCCTGGGAAACGGCCGTGCCATGAAGCTTTTTGCCGTGTGGCTTGGACGAACACAATGACGGCTGAGGGACCACCGAAAGTGCTTCGGCGCGTCGACGCTGACTATGAATGGAAAGGTGTTTGAATAGGAAAGAAAAGAAAAAAATACGAAGAAAACGGGTTTTGCTTGAGTCGGCAAGGACTGAACTGCAGGCGTGCTGGGAAAATATGGCAGCAATATCTCCCAAAGAGAGTCTAGAATTCGAAGAGGTCATTAAAGTTTAAAAGCTCCTTCAATTGCCGAGAGGTAACAGAATTCTTCGACCACATTACAGCCCGAAGAAATTTGTTTTTGCAAGTGATGAAGCGTCGCGTATGGCATGAATGGTGCGTTTCAACCCCCTTCCTCCTTGAAATCCAGTCGCTACAATTTTCGAGGTACCACGGGGGGCAAGCTTTATCTAACCACTTTAGATAACGAAGCCGCTGTTCAATTGGTAGCGAATGACATGACGAAAGCCGATGGTCTGTGTCGTCGCTGCATTTTTAACAAAGCTTGAAATTCGGCGAGATGGTGCATAGCTACTGGGAAATTTTTGAGCGCTGTACAATGCATTCACAAGGCATTCAAAAGCGCCCGTCCATTCTCTCTCGTACTTGTGAATGTCTTGTTTGGTGTTCGAAATTTTCCCAATTGCCACATTTATTCATGAAAAAACCGAAGCGACATCTAAAGACACAAGCGGTTCATTGCAAGAGAGAGCGAAGGGGCGCTCGATGCTCGCGAATCGTGCTGCTTTGTCGTATTTGAATCCACATGGATGATGAAGCTCGAACATTGCACTCATTCTCCGTTGATTAGGTACACAATTGTCGATCAAACTCAATGTGAATCACGATGTCGCTAAATAAAAGTGGCCTGGAGTTGTACATGTGCCAGAACATGCTGCACAGCCCACTTACATGCCCTCGTATATGAGGGCATGGACAGCTTGATAATTTGAAAAATAATTTCTAGGGCTTTACAAGACACGCCATAAAAGGAGGCTATAAATATTTGTAACCATAGGTCGGCAAAATAAATGGAGTCCACGCAGACTCACTGAATAAACGTTTTTTCGTTTAGCACTCACTAGGACCCAGACTAACCAAAATTCTGCTGAAGCGAACTCACTCGGACTCAGACTCATTAATATTTTCTTCAACTGGACTTACTCGGACTCAGACTCACCAAAATTTTGCTGAAGCGAACTCACTCGGACTCAGACTCACGAAATTTCTCTCCAACCAAACTCACTCGTACTGACTCACCGGTGTTTTCGTCATCCACACTCACTCGGACTCAGACTCACTAAACTTTTCCTCAAACGGACTCACTCGGACTCAGACTCATGAATATTTTCGTCAACCTGACTCACTCGGACTCAGACTCACCAAAATGTTCCTCAAGCGGACTCACTCGGACTCAGACTCACCTAAATATAACTCAGCCGGACTCACTCGGACTCAGACTCACCTAATTATAATTCAGCCGGACTCACTCAGACTCAGACTCACGCCTCAATCTGAGTCTGAGTGAGTCTGAGTGAGTCGACTCATGAGTGAGTTTGCCGACCTATGAAAGTCAGTGTAGCGTACAGCGATAGATACGTCATAACTACTACACATAGCATTCGACGCGATACGGGGTATAGATGCAGACGTGAGAGGGCACAGAACACACCGTGGAAGAAATGAAAATTAACAAATGCAATCTCTGCCATTTCAGCTCACCGCACATGCAAAATATTTAAAAGTCTCTGCATTGTCAGAATATTCGCGAACATCTGCTCGAAATGATGCACATGGTCTGGAGACACCGTAAGTCGACGTTGCTCAGTGCCGCGCAAAGCACTCCTAGGTCCATGTTTCGAGGCCTTAACGTCAGCAAACGCAAGTAGCGGTTCGCACTTAGCCATCCGACTATGCATTGCGGCGTGCTGCCGACAGTCTCCATTGCTTGCCATGAAAGCCGGAGTTGTACCGCGCGGCAGGTCGATAAAAATTCTCCATCTCCCGTTAAAGGGAACCATGTGTGGATGCGAAGCAGCGGGGAGTTAATTAGCTTGAGCGGGAGGAACGTTGCCGCTCTCATTTCACGGCAGCGGTCGGGGCGCTCATCGCGGCGCTGCACAGGAGAGAGAATGAGGCGCGCGCGCTCCGTCATTTTCATACCGCGGAACTACCGTGGCGCCCCCCAGCGGACTATGCAGCTGTCACACCACCTGTCGTGCGCCCCGCTCCGTAGAGGATTCCTAGAGGACGGGGGGGGACCGTAGGAGAGGAGAGAGGGGGGATGGGACGTGCATGCGCTGTGGGGTGTGTGGGACGCGGGAGCCGCTCCGTAGAGTAGAGGATTCCTGAGGAGAGAGGACGCGCATGCACTGAGGGGATGTGGGACGCGGGCGCCACTCCGTAGAGTAGATGATTCCTAGAGTAGAAAGGGGGTGAGCGTAGGAGAGGATAAGGGGGAGGGGACGCGCATGTGCAGTGGGGGGTGTGGGACGCGGGGGGCCGCTCCGTAGAGTAGAGGATTCCTAAAGGAGAGAAAGGGGGTGAGCGTAGGAGAAAGAGGGGGGAGGGGACGCATGCGCTGTGGTGGTGGGACGCGGGAAGGAGGGACGGAGAGTGGCCCCATCCAAACACATGCAAGCAAGATCAAGGAATGGGGTCAACCTGGGCTACAGACACCACCTGCCTAGCCACTGCTAAGCAGCCTCTCTGTGCTCTCGGCCATGACTCAAGGAATGGGGTCAACCTGAGGGCGACAGACACCACCTGCCTAGCCATTGGCTAAGCAGCCTCTCTGTGCTCTCGGCCATGACTCTGATGACTCTGGTAGTGGGTTAGTTCGTACACATTGTCAGCAAACACTGCCATTAAAAAGAAAACATTTCCCATATCTCATATACGGGTCGTTTCTGAAGAAGATTTGGGGCCAGGATTCCATCCAACAACATGTCAATACCGATCTGCAAAATCAGTAAAATCTGAACCCCGGTTCTGAAATACTGTTTTTGTTTCACGGTTACGCTTAAACACATGGTGACCACATGGGGTGCGTCACGAAAACAATGCTTTAGACCAGTCACGCATGTGTAGTTCACGAACGTACTTGTTATGGAAATAAAAAAAAAATATATGGGACGAACAGCGATGCGCGGGCCGTGGACCGCCTGCCTTAGACGAATCATGAAACGCTAGAATGACCGTCGACGACAACAGGAAACGGTCAAAAAGGTCACGTGATCACGGATGACGTCGAGATCACGTTTCATCCCGGGTTTCGGCACCAAAAACTAATGTAACGAAACGATGGGAATGCATCCCGAACGTCTGGCTACACACTCTTAATCATGTCCTGGATAAATGATGGCTATATCCAGGAAACTAGACGAAAAAATGTCCGGTTTCTTGGCTATATCTAGCACTTTAAGCAGGACCTGATTAAGAGTATCGGAGGAATGGAAACAACTGAGTGAGCCAGCGGCCGTGGCCGATACTCGTGCTCCGCGGCCTGTGTTTTCTTTATTCGCGGAAATGACATCACCATATAATAACGTTACGCCGCTATGACGTCAAAAGATGCCGCCATTACATGACGTCTGCGGTTTGTCAAAGGTTGGTGCGCTTTGTCAAAGAACGCTTTGTGAAAAAACGATGCGCCGGCGAGAACTCGTTTAAATATGTCGGCAAAAGAAACCGCATCAAGGGCTCACGACACGCGAAATTTAAGGAGACAATACATAATGGGCCTTTTTTTTCCCCCACCAACAGACGGCGTGCTTTTCCATCACAAACTGCGACGGGACGCCGTGATGATTTTCCAACAAGACACACGTAAATCGTTCGCCTTCCAGGAATGCTCGGACTGAAACTTGACCGATGTATTCACGAGTCAGGAGCCGAGATCAGCAAGTCATATTACGGTGCCACTAAAATAAAAAAATTCAGCAAACTGAGGTATTGGGCTAGTTGGTTTTGCATGATTAAAATACTGCGCTACACTTAATGGTACGTAAGAAGTAGAGAGGACACACGTTGCGAAGTGGTCACGACAAGCGCAAACTATGAACTGGATTTACTGAAAAAAAAAAAAAAACATGAAGGAAAAAAGAACCCCAGGAAAGGGGAAGAGCTCTTCACAATGTAGGTGGGGGGGGGGGGGGGGGGGGCAATCTTGCTGAACTGTCTTTTCGTGCCACTGTGGTGGTCTAGTGGTTACGGTGCTCGACTGCTGACCCGCCGGTGGCGGGATCGAATCCCGACCGCGTTTCCGGCAGAGGCTAGAATGCTCGAGGCCCGTGTGCTTAGATTTAGGCGCACGTTAAAGAAGCCCAGGTGGTCGAAATAACGAAAAAAGAAAAAGAAAAGAGCTTCGTTTGATAACACCAGTCACACGTCGCATTCCAAGCGGCGGGCCGTGACGGAATCTTAACGCCGCACGATATAACAACGAAATGACGCGAGAGTGTCGTCGCGGCACACGCGCAATCACGCACGACCCTGCGACGGTAGTCACGTCCGTGCTCGCCAAGCGACGAGACCCGCGCAAGTACACGCCGGTCGTCGGTGCGGCCTCCGCTCGTGCTTCTTTGAGGACGCCCGCACCGCGAACGTGATGAGCAGGCCTCATGTGGGTTTCAAGGTTAAGCAGCGAGACTCGGTGACGACGACGAGGGCATTCATTACTTCCCGCTTTCTATTACGGACCACCTGCGTGGATCGTCTTGGCTGCCTGGTACTCTGCCCGATGATAAAGTAAATTCACAGAGTACATTATGCATTCGCCCAAGAGGACTCGAAGGCGAAAGCCAATTCCGTCATTTTTTTTCTTTTTTCTTTTTTTTTATTCAGCCGCGGTGCTGTAGCGGTTACGGTGCTCGGCGGCTGACCCGAAGGTCGCGGGTTCGATCCCTGCTGCGGCGGTCGCATTTCGATGGAGGCGAAATGCTAGAGGCCCGTGAACTGTGCGAGGTCAGTGCACGTTAAATAACACCAGATGGTCGAAGTTTCCGGAGCCCTCCACTACACTGTAAAAAATATATTGAAAAGTACAAACTTCTTTACAGAAAAAGTCTGTGGTCACACGGAAAAGTTCTGTTTTTCGTTGTTAACAGAAATACATTTCTGAAAAAAAACAGAGAATTTCTGTTTTTGATGTTGGCGTTCTACAGACGATCGGTCACGTGTCTTTTATCACATGAAAAACAACTATAAAAAATACACTTCACCAAGCATTAAATTACTTATATTTTAGGGAGCAAGCGTACGGTAGCAATTAATTTTGTTCCAAGTAAAATGCGTATTAGTAGGTGCTGCGGTCCTTGCTTTTGGCGCGCTTCAGTGCGCGCTTCCTCTATTGGCATAGTTTCTTCTTTGCGGATGGGCCCAACTGTCGAGCTGTGTTGTTTCCTCGTCGGAGGTCTGGTGCCATTAAACTTCTGCGCTTTGATACAGTTCCCCTATCAGGTGAGTGAGAGTTTCGTTATAGGTTTATGTATTTACAGAACTATATTTTGTGTACTTGAAGTGCTATTACGTGATAACGTTGTTGCTTTAGCGCTCGATGACGGTGGCTCGCGTAGCCATACACAGCTAGCAATGTTTCGAGAACAAAGGTTCTAGAAACATTGGTTGCTAGAGTGCATCGTATTTAGCTGTCAGGCTGCGCTTAGCCGTGCGGCAGGTGGTGTAAATACTGGCAGGATGTGTAATCAGAGCAGTATTGTCATTTGAAATGTGGCGAGCGGGTCCCACGATCTGCGCAGCGTGCTTTGCTGTTACCGCGTATAGCATAGGCTTACTATCGTACGAGCTCAGTTGAGGCATTCAGTGCGTGAGATTGCGCAACACTGCAATTTTTGACCGTTGTCTCATCTGTAAAGAACCAGTTGAGGCACGCCGATGCTGGTGCACCGCTAACGTTGCATTCAAAAATTGTGCTCGCGCCATGTGGCATTGTAGGAGCCCCATTTGTGTCGATCGCGCGTGTCCTTAGCCGCCTATGAAGCGTGGTTTTTAATTTTTCTTTGCCGGTGTAATCGACTCGTTGTAAGGGCCCGCATTCGCTTCAGCCAGCGTCACCGGGAGTTGGCGACGTCAGGTTCGTCCCGTTACGTTGACGCGAAAACCAAGCACTCATATTCCCTATATTTTCCCACTTGCGCGCCGCGCCGGCCGCGCTCGTTGCCTTGACGCACGCGTATTTGAGCACGCCTGGCGCCACTTCGTCACGGAGAACGAAGAGACGCAGACGCGGTGGCGTCAGCGTCTCTGGGTGATGTCGCCGGCGCGGAATGCAGCAGGTCGCGCCGACGGACGCGACAGTCGCGGCTGCATACAGAACATGCGCGCGCGTCGACTTTGCGTAGGATTATAAAGGGCCCTTAACACCGCAACGCTAATGTCTTGAATGGTATCGTTAGAGATTCTGTTTGATAATATAAGCATTTAAAAAAGTGACGCTATGCAGTGTCTCTTATGAGGAATGCCTCGACGCGTTCCATATTACCGCATTGATTGTGTATCCTCATCTGCATGAACAGTATTTAGCGAAAAAATTCAGTTGAACCCGCATATATCGGACCACTATAATTGTTGTGTATGTTGAACAGTTGTAAAATCACACTGATGTGTTGGGCTTCGATAGATTGAACATATGATATATTGAACACGGCGACACCCCGAAAGCCGTTAAGTGCACTGCACCAGGGGCGTAGCCAGAACTTTTTTTCGGGGGCACCTCCTTGATTTCGGGGAGGGCACCTCCTTGAAAGGGCCATTTTTTCGCTATGTATGCCATGGTGAAAAAAAATTTCGGGGGGGGGGCACGTGCCCGGTGTGCCACCCCCTGGCTACGCCACTGCACTGCACTACACGTGCATGAAGTCCGCGCACGCGCAGCGTACTGAGCGTAACGCCTGTCTTTCATTCCTCTAGTTATTTTTCTTACCTTTATTTTTCGAACATTACGCTAATTCAGTATACGTAGGCGTGCCGACAGATCATTCCTCGACAGCGCCACAGTCTTTCCCTCACTTCTAGCTCACTAGCTTCTTTTTTGACTGACCGACCCAAATGTCTCAGCGTGCTTATTGGTTCTCGCCAGGGTTCGGGATAGTTGGACACGACTTATCTATTCGCAATACAGCAGCGGCTTCGGAAGGACTGTAAAACCAGTTCCGCGTCGTCGGCAGACGCACCGCTGAAAGCAGTCTCGTTTGAGACGGCGTCACGCCAAGCATTCTAGAACTTTCGAGGCTTTGCGCAAGCGCTTGCTTGTTTTAAGCACGCCGGCTGTTCTTGCACGCGTTTTTCCGGCGTGGGGTGAGGGTGGGTGCTTCGAAGAGGTGGCGGCCGTTGATGAATGCGCGCTCAGACGCTGCGCCGTGCTCCCTATTGGGCTGCAGAAATTAGGCGTCTCTTTCTTCTTCTAACCACCAACACGGCCGTTGATGAATGCGCGCTCCGTGGAAGGTATCGGCGCCGTGGTTTGACGCTCGATGTCAAATCTGGTGTAAGCGCTTGCTTGTTTGAAGCACTCTGGCTGTTCTTCCACGCGTTTTTCCGGCGTGGGGTGAGGGTGGGTGCTTCGAAGAGGTGGCGGCCGTTGATGAATGCGCGCTCCGTGGAAGGTATCGGCGCCGTGGTTTGACGCTCGATGTCAAATCTGGTGTAAGCGCTTGCTTGCTTGAAGCACTCTGGCTGTTCTTCCACGCGTTTTTCCGGCGTGGGGTGAGGGTGGGTGCTTCGAAGAGGTGGCGGCCGTTGATGAATGCGCGCTCCGTGGAAGGTATCGGCGCCGTGGTTTGACGCTCGATGTCAAATCTGGTGTAAGCGCTTGCTTGTTTGAAGCACTCTGGCTGTTCTTCCACGCGTTTTTCCGGCATGGGGTGAGGGTGGGTGCTTCGAAGAGGTGGCGGCCGTTGATGAATGCGCGCTCCGTGGAAGGTATCGGCGCCGTGGTTTGACGCTCGATGTCAAATCTGGTGTAAGCGCTTGCGTGTTTGAAGCACTCTGGCTGTTCTTCCACGCGTTTTTCCGGCATGGGGTGAGGGTGGGTGCTTAGAAGAGGTGGCGGTCGTTGATGAATGCGCGCTCCGTGGAAGGTATCGGCGCCGTGGTTTGACGCTCGATGTCAAATCTGGTGTAAGCGCTTGCTTGTTTGAAGCACTCTGGCTGTTCTTCCACGCGTTTTTCCGGCGTGGGGTGAGGGTGGGTTCTTCGAAGAGGTGGCGGCCGTTGATGAATGCGCGCTCCGTGGAAGGTATCGGAGCCGTGGTTTGACGCTCGATGTCAAATCTGGTGAAAGCGCTTGCTTGTTCGAAGCACTCTGGCTGTTCTTCCACGCGTTTTTCCGGCATGGGGTGAGGGTGGGTGCTTCGAAGAGGTGGCGGCCGTTTATGAATGCGCGCTCCGTGGAAGGTATCGGCGCCGTGGTTTGACGCTAGATGTCAAATCTGGTGTAAGCGCTTGCTTGTTTGAAGCACTCTGGCTGTTCTTCCACGCGTTTTTCCGGCGTGGGGTGAGGGTGGGTGCTTCGAAGAGGTGGCGGCCGTTGATGAATGCGCGCTCCGTGGAAGGTATCGGCGCCGTGGTTTGACGCTCGATGTCAAATCTGGTGTAAGCGCTTGCTTGTTTGAAACACTCTGGCTGTTCTTCCACGCGTTCTTCCGGCGTGGGGGGGGAGGGTGGGTGCTTCGAAGAGGTGGCGGCCGTTGATGAATGCGCGCTCCGTGGAAGGTATCGGCGCCGTGGTTTGACGCTCGATGTCAAATCTGGTGTAAGCGCTTGCTTGTTTGAAGCACTCTGGCTGTTCTTCCACGCGTTTTTCCGGCGTGGGGTGAGGGTGGGTGCTTCGAAGAGGTGGCGGCCGTTGATGAATGCGCGCTCAGACGCTGCGCCGTGCTCCCTATTGGGCTGCAGAAATTAGGCGTCTCTTTCTTCTTCTAACCACCAACACGGCCGTTGATGAATGCGCGCTCCGTGGAAGGTATCGGCGCCGTGGTTTGACGCTCGATGTCAAATCTGGTGTAAGCGCTTGCTTGTTTGAAGCACTCTGGCTGTTCTTCCACGCGTTTTTCCGGCATGGGGTGACGGTGGGTGCTTCGAAGAGGTGGCGGCCGTTGATGAATGCGCGCTCCGTGGAAGGTATCGGCGCCGTGGTTTGACGCTCGATGTCAAATCTGGTGTAAGCGCTTGCTTGTTTGAAGCACTCTGGCTGTTCTTCCACGCGTTTTTCCGGCGTGGGGTGAGGGTGGGTGCTTCGAAGAGGTGGCGGCCCTTGAATGCGCGCTCCGTGGAAGGTATCGGCGCCGTGGTTTGACGCTCGATGTCAAATCTGGTGTAAGCGCTTGCTTGTTTGAAACACTCTGGCTGTTCTTCCACGTGTTCTTCCGGCGTGGGGGGAGGGTGGGTGCTTCGAAGAGGTGGCGGCCGTTGATGAATGCGCGCTCCGTGGAAGGTATCGGCGCCGTGGTTTGACGCTCGATGTCAAATCTGGTGTAAGCGCTTGCTTGTTTGAAGCACTCTGGCTGTTCTTCCACGCGTTTTTCCGGCATGGGGTGAGGGTGGGTGCTTCGAAGAGGTGGCGGCCGTTGATGAATGCGCGCTCCGTGGAAGGTATCAGCGCCGTGGTTTGACGCTCGATGTCAAATCTGGTGTAAGCGCTTGCGTGTTTGAAGCACTCTGGCTGTTCTTCCACGCGTTTTTCCGGCATGGGGTGAGGGTGGGTGCTTAGAAGAGGTGGCGGTCGTTGATGAATGCGCGCTCCGTGGAAGGTATCGGCGCCGTGGTTTGACGCTCGATGTCAAATCTGGTGTAAGCGCTTGCTTGTTTGAAGCACTCTGGCTGTTCTTCCACGCGTTTTTCCGGCGGGGGGGTGAGGGTGGGTTCTTCGAAGAGGTGGCGGCCGTTGATGAATGCGCGCTCCGTGGAAGGTATCGGAGCCGTGGTTTGACGCTCGATGTCAAATCTGGTGAAAGCGCTTGCTTGTTCGAAGCACTCTGGCTGTTCTTCCACGCGTTTTTCCGGCATGGGGTGAGGGTGGGTGCTTCGAAGAGGTGGCGGCCGTTTATGAATGCGCGCTCCGTGGAAGGTATCGGCGCCGTGGTTTGACGCTCGATGTCAAATCTGGTGTAAGCGCTTGCTTGTTTGAAGCACTCTGGCTGTTCTTCCACGCGTTTTTCCGGCATGGGGTGAGGGTGGGTTCTTCGAAGAGGTGGCGGCCTTTGATGAATGCGAGCTCCGTGGAAGGTATCGACGCCGTGGTTTGACGCTCGATGTCAAATCTGGTGTAAGCGCTTGCTTGTTTGAAGCACTCTGGCTGTTCTTCCACGCGTTTTTCCGGCGTGGGGTGAGGGTGGGTTCTTCGAAGAGGTGGCGGCCGTTGATGAATGCGCGCTCCGTGGAAGGTATCGGAGCCGTGGTTTGACGCTCGATGTCAAATCTGGTGAAAGCGCTTGCTTGTTCGAAGCACTCTGGCTGTTCTTCCACGCGTTTTTCCGGCATGGGGTGAGGGTGGGTGCTTCGAAGAGGTGGCGGCCGTTTATGAATGCGCGCTCCGTGGAAGGTATCGGCGCCGTGGTTTGACGCTCGATGTCAAATCTGGTGTAAGCGCTTGCTTGTTTGAAGCACTCTGGCTGTTCTTCCACGCGTTTTTCCGGCATGGGGTGAGGGTGGGTTCTTCGAAGAGGTGGCGGCCTTTGATGAATGCGAGCTCCGTGGAAGGTATCGACGCCGTGGTTTGACGCTCGATGTCAAATCTGGTGTAAGCGCTTGTTTGTTTGAAGCACGCTGGCTGTTCTTGCACGCGTTTTTCCGGCATGGGGTGAGGGCATAGGTCGCCAAAAATTGTCGAGTTCACTCAGACTCACTCATGAAATATATTTTGCGCTTGGGGCTCACTCGGACTCAGACTCATAAAAATTTTCACGAGCCGGACTCACTCGGACTCACACTCATGAAAATTTTCTTCAACCGGACTCACTCGGACTCAAACTCACCAAACTATTACTCATCCGGACTCACTCAGACTCAGACTCACGGCTCGATCTGAGTCTGAGTGAAGTCGGAGTGAGTCGACTCATGAGTCCGTTAGTCTAGAATTAGCTTTTTCGACCATGGTGTCAATGTTCTTTAACACCAATATCTCACGTAATCGGTGCCCTTAATGGCGCCTTTTGATATAGTAACTTCGAATACGAGTTATGAGTTGTTGCAAACCAGTAAGGACATTTTTCTTGAAAGAGATGACAACATAAGATATATTTATCAAGAACTTCCCAGGAAATGTTGGCGGGGGGGTGGGGGGGGAGTTCAAGGCACCCCCCTACGTAATTTACGCCTCTGAATAATAAATATTAAAATGGTGTGTGAACAATACTGTTTTGAAATTATGTGTGAGTAGACGTGAGTATAAACGTGAATCCAGGTAAGGCTCACAGTAATGCTGAGGATCGGACCATAGGTCGGCAAAAAAAGTGGAACTCACTCAGACTCACTCAGGAAATATATCTTGCGTTTTGGACTCACTCAGACTCAGACTCACCAAAATTTTCCTGAGTCGGACTCACTCGGGCTCACACTCACGAAAATTTTCCGCAACCTAACTCACTCGGTCTCAGATTCACCAGAACATTACTCACCCGAACTCACTCAGACTCAGACTCACGGCTCGATCTGAGTCTGAGTGAGTCGACTCATGAGTGAGTTCGCCGACCTATGGGTGAGGGTGGGTTCTTCGAAGAGGTGGCGGCCTTTGATGAATGTGAGCTCCGTGGAAGGTATCGGCGCCGTGGTTTGACGCTCGATGTCAAATTTGGTTAAAGCGTTTGCTTGTTTGTAGCACGCTGGCTGTTCTTGCACGCGTTTTTCTGGCGTGGGTGGCTGCTTCGAAGATTTGGCGGCCTTTGATGAATGCGCGCTCCGTGGAAGGTACCGGCGCCGTGGTTTGACGGCTGCCTGTTCTTGCACGCGTTTTTCCGGCGTGTGGTGAGGGTGGCTGCTTGGAAGATTTGGCGGCCTTTGATGAATGCGCTCCGTAGAAGGTACCGGCGCCGTGGTTTGACGGTCAATGTTGAACCTGGTGTAAGCGCTTACTTGTGACAACAGGGCATCTCTTTCTCGGCAACAACCTGTTTTTTATTTATTCGTTTCGTTTATTCGTACCTCAAAGGTCCAGGAAGGACTTTACATGAGGGGGTGGGCACAAAAAAGTAAGATAAAATAAATAAGAAATATAAAAAAAAAATTAAGCGGGACAACAACAGCAACGAAGAAAAACAGCAGTGCAAAAATTATTCAGTGCTTCTTCCTTTTTGTGCATTTCATGTGTGCGGCCAGTGGATCCTGGTTGAGCTGTTCGCGTTTTTTCTAATAAAATAAATGATTTATCACCGTCGGGTGCTTGTTGAAGTTGCTGCTTTTGGATACGCCAATCAGCAATCTCCTGGTTTTTTGCAAGTGCAGACGTTTGTCAGAGACGTGCTCAGGTTTTATTCGGAGCATAATTTCTTATATCGGATTACTTATATGTCGAACCATTTATCATCTTCGTCTAGTTCGATATATTCGGGTTCGACTGTACACTAAAAGTGGCGCAAACTGTCGCAGGTGCAGACCAGCGCTTTCAAAAGCACAATTTGAGATCCACTTAGAGCAAGGGATTCGGTGCTAATATGGCCTGACAATGGCTTGTTGATTTTTTTTTATATTCTTTCTTGCTTTTTGATTTTTGTTAAGCATGGTTATGGCGTTCAAAGTGTATGATAGTACGCAGTCTAAATATGTGCAAACATCCTGCGTTAACAAATTGTATTTTGCCTCATGTTTCTTCAAATTATTTCATGTTTGCAAATATCTGCGCATTTTAAGACATTTCGAGTATTAGAACCGCTTGGTACCCTGATTTTCTAGCTTCGAATTTTAGGTTTGCTTGGGACAATCCTGTTTCTCATAGCCATTGTGGTTTTGTCTGTTTACAGAAATGTATCGGTGCAGCATATGCGGCAGCGCTAACGCAACTCTCTCTGCTTTCCTGAAACATGCCGCTTTACACAAGAATATCAGCCATTTTCAAATCAAGTGCCCGTTTCAAAGCTGCATCAAGAAATTCAGCAAGATTGGCACAATATACCAAGAAATGCCAAGTTGGCCTTTCATATTTGCTAAAGGTGTGCTATTTTCTCCATCTAAACGTGAGTAAGTTTTAAACCTAAATTTTCAACTTGCAGGTGGTAGTTTCCTAACAGCGAAGTCCTTCACCGTTTGCATTGACAACGTTCCTCTAATGCACGCATCGAGTCCGAGAGAGGCGTTCAAAGTGTTATTCCTGGCACACTTCGCATTCAACGTTGCCTACCCAAAAGAGACAAGTCTCACCTTGGAGTTCACTCAAAGGTGAGAATGAAGCTAAATCTTTGACACAGTATGACACAGTACTTTAGCCAATAACTCTAGCTTTACGATAACATTTTTTTTAATTTGTTACATTGGTCACATAAACTGCCTTCATTTATTGAGATGGCTTCATTTGGTTAAAAGGAAAACAAAGCATTTTGGAACAAATTTACTAGCATTGAACCGCGATCTGTTTAATAAATATGCTTCCTGTTTTAAGGTATACTGGTTGCTAGAAACGCAAGTATACTGGCTGTCAGTGCATAGACATTAGAAGCTTCAAATTCAACCTTTAGTGCTAGAAAGGTTAGGAGCTTAATTTTACACTGATGTGGCGATATCTTATTTAAAGTGAAGATAATTAAAGGAAAGATCCATGTATGCAGACAGGTATATTCTTAATGAAGAGCAAGTGGGTTTCTTTGTAGTTACACCGTATCTAACAATATTCTGGTACTTCTGCACTGCTAAGCACAAGCCTCTTCTTTTTAGGTCAATTGCCACTATCAATCCCGGAAGGGGCACAAAGGTTGAGCGGACACGTGGGAAACAACACAACCTGAACCCGAAAGTGGCTTCATTGATTAGCACCCTCAAGGACTACGACTTTTGACCAACTTTTGACCATCCGTGCCGGCCAACTCGCTCGGTTTCTCTGATTGATGCCTGCATCTGGGTCACTTGCGATAGTGAGGGCATATGCCACAAATGTGCCAAAACAGCCCTAACAGCCAGTTTTTTTGTTTCGTTTTGTTTATCGCGTACCAAATGCCTCGCCCCACATGGCACAAATCTCTCGTTCTCCAAGATCCGCACGTTCGCAAGTGCCTGAACTTTTATGGTCTACTTCAATAAACGTGTTTGCATTTCACTCTATGATGTACTGAATTCACGAATTTCCGAGATAGCATACACGCTATAAAGGGGAAAGTGCAGATGCAAAAAAAACTAGTCCTTTCGAGCTTTTCTGTTCTTCCACCACAAACATTTTAATTTTGCATAACCTATAACATTACCGAATATTAGGAAACTGAAGTTGCTGCATGCGAAGAGAAATACAATTTCTAAAATTTCTTGTTACCTATAGAACAGAAAACTTATTGTATTTACAGATACTTTCTGTACTAAAAACAAATAACTTTTGAAATCACAAAAGATTTCTGTACTGCAAATACAGAAGTGTAGTAATATTACAGAAATTCGGTGTTAGTCAGAACAGAAAATTTTATTTAAAGTAACAAAAGTTTTCTGTTACTGATAACAGAAAAAACCAGCGAAATCACAAAAATTTTCTGTTACTGAGAACAGAAAAATTATGCAAAATTACCGAAATTTTCGGGACTAAAAACAAAGTGTAAACAAAAAAAACTGAAATTTTCTGTTAGCAGGAACAGAACAGGTATGTAAATATGCAGAAAGCATAAAAACACAAAACAGAAGCAAACAGAAATTTTCTGGCAGGCCAGCTGCCAGAAAATTTGTTTTTTTTCAGGAAAAAATTTTTTACAGTGTATACCTCATAATCACACCGTGATTTTGGGACGTTAAACCCCAGATATTATTATTATTATTATTAGTAGTAGTAGTAGTATACTCGGCGACAGCTTTCCTTGACAGCACTGGGGAAGATACAGAACCAAAGCGCATGTCTGCTTCCGCGCCAAAAAAATAGTACTGAAGTTTATTGATAATTTTCTGATTTGCCTTGCTGAAATAAATACTGCTTTATTTATTATGAGACTTAAACAGTTGCGGGAAGTTTCAGGCAAAATACAGTTATCGCTCACCTTGCAAGAATGCTTTCCCTTTCTTTACATTTCTTAGACAGCACCACCTTTTCAGCCCACCCGTTTTCCAAAGAAACATGGCGTCCGTGACGTCAGTGTGCGGCCGAATACGCGCTGTTTAGTTCTCCAAGAAAAATGTACTCGTAATAGGACACTAAAATGTACACGGAACAATCGAAATGTTTCTCCCATTCATAATTTTCAAGTATGTGCTTTTCTAAACGCGTTAACGATGCGAGCGAGCAAAACCGAAATCAGCCGCAAGCTGCTGAACTACTTGCGGAGCGACACGAATGTGTGGAAGCCCCGCCTCCGCAGCCTTCGCTCCAATGTCAAGATAAGTTGTCGCCGAGTATAGTAATAGTAGTAGTAGTAGTAGTAGTAGTAGTAGTAGAATGCCTCCAGGACCGGAGGCATTCAATAATATTAATATCTGGGGTTTAACGTCCCAAAACCACGATATGATTATGAGAGACGCCGTAGTGGAGGGCTCCGGAAATTTTGACCACCTGGGGTTCTTTAACGTGCACCTAAATCTAAGTACACGGGCCTCAAGCATTTTCGCCTCCATCGAAAATGCAGCCGCCGCGGCCGGGATTCCATCCCGCGACCTTCGGGTCAGCAGTCGAGCGCCATAACCACTAGACCTCCGTGGCGGGGCGACCGGAGGCATTCCAAGCTCTCTGAACCTCAACTGGTTTTCCCCTCTGCCTCCGTGATCAGCCCACGTTTTGGCCACGGTACGACGTCCTGCGATGACGTCATGTGAACTCATAGAGACGTAATGATGACGTCACAAGTTTTGGCGACCTGTGACGTGCATGGTGACGTCACCACGTGGTGGTGATTATTTGCATCCCTCGTGTTCACGCCAACACCGAGTTTGTCAAGCACGGCGCGCATCAGCTAGCAAGGGAGCACGCGAGCGCGAGCGTCTCTCGGTGGTTTAGGGGGTCTGGCGTTCTGTGCTTACGACACGTCGGCCACGTGGCTTTCGCCCACGCGTTCTTCTGACCACGGAGACGAAACCGTTGGGTGGTGGAGACGATTTTCCGCAGCGGCGCACGAGCGCTGCCATGTTTGATCACGTGACCGTAACTGGCCTTCCCCCAGCCAGTTGCACCAGCCGACGCATTGGGCCAGCGAAGCGGCCGTGGCCGTAAGCGCCAGCAGCTGGGGTTAGAAGCCAACATGGCAGCACCCATGCAGCCGCGACCGCCCGCTTCGATCCGAACTCGCGCTTGCTGCTCGCCCACTGTGTTCACAGCAATAAATAAATGGTGAAATCAGCTATCGCTCAGTGTCATTTCACGCTGGGGAAAAAAGCATCAGATATGTTCTGTCTTTGTTATCGAGATTAGCTGTGTTTATTTAGCCATGCCTGCTAAGCCTTGTCTCCGAGAATTTGAGAACGAATCTTGAAAACGCTGAAAAATGCCGACGAATACATTGCTCTGAAAGCTTCAGGACGTAAATATAAAGCAAATAAATGCGTACGTTACGCACTTACAGGCCACACAGCGCAGGATGACGACGTGATAAATTCGAGGCGGAAGGGAACTGCATCCACAGGTGTCGCCATGTTGACTTTTCCGGCGCTGCCGTCTGCTCGCTTTGCGCTACGGGGACGCCGAGCAGACGACGCGACGCGGATGGAGACATATTGAGCAGCGCTGCCAAAGGCCAAGGCATTCAGACGGCCGCGGTAGGAGACGGCCACGGTGCAGTGGTGGCGCCATCTAGTTTTGATTAAACAAACCAGCTGCGGAAAATCGTCTATAGGGCTTCGCTGTAAGAACTCCCTTTGCGTCGGTGGGATCTGAACCAACAACTGCATGCCCATTCGAAGGTTGTGGGTTCGGTCCAGCTCGTAGCCCGAAAGACAGTCTAGGTTGACGCACAGAACTCGCAAGATGGCAAAGGACACAGGGGCCCTGGACTAAGGGCTACATTTTCAGTGGGAAAATTTTTAAGGCGAAAGCCTTTACTGCAGGGGTCTCAAACCCACCGCAGCCAGCGGGCCGCAGTGACGCAGTGAAGTCCCGCAAGGGCCAGGACAATGAAGAAGGTAGAAATGGGGGGCGGGGGGGGGGGGGGGGGGGGAGTTTGTACAAATTGTCAGCAAACGTTTGCCATTTGAAAGAATTTCAAATATTTCACGTATGGGTTGAGTTGAACTCGCGGCGTACTTGAGTTGAATCACGTATGGGTCATTTCTGAAGGATATTTAGTACTAGCAGAGTCCCTCAATGGTACTACGATTCCAACAGCATGTCAATACTGACTTCCTAAATGACGAGAATCTGGACGCCGATTCTGAAATATAGTTTTTTTTTTTCGTGGTTCTGTTTCAACACATGGTGACCCCATAGGGTGCTTCATGAAAACAGTCCTTCAGACCAGTCACGCCTGTGTACTCACGAACATACTTATTAAGAAAATTAAAAAGAAATGTGGAGCGAAGACAGACATGTCCGGCCGCGGGCCGCAAACGAGAGCCTCGCGGGCCGCATGCGGCCCGCGGGCCGCGTGTTTGAGACCCCTGCCTTATGTGCACAGCCGTGCACGACTGCGACTGTAGGTTACCCTAATCGCTGCATTGGCGCCAACTGTCAGAAAGCCTTGAAATGCTACTCTTTATCTAACTGTGTCGCCTAGGTTATCAGGTGTTGTTTTTAGGGGCGAAGCTCCTTAGGGCATAAGCTAGTCCGGCGCCGTCCGTCGTAGCCAGCCGTATGCAAGGTGCCCACTATACGCCCACCGTCCGTCCACAGCACATGCAAGGTGTGAAAGGTACCCACTACACGCCCACCTCCCGCGTCCCGCGTCCGGCCACTTTCCATGAAGTAGGAAAGCACCCATTATGCGAACCAGAACACTGTAGTAATATGAAGGCCGTCAACCACTACCACAGTTATCAGAGTCATGGCCGAGAGCCCAGAGAGGCTGCTTAGCAGTGGCTAGGCAGGTGGTGTCTGTCGCCCAGGTTGACCCCATTCCTTGATCTTGCTTGCATGTGTTTGGATGGGGCTTAGTCCGTCCCTCCTTCCCGCGTCCCACACCACCACAGCGCATGCGCGTCCCCTCCCTCTCTCCTACGCTCACCCCCTTTCTCTCCTCTAGGAACCTCTATTCTACGGAGCGGCCCCCCGCGTCCCACACCCCCCACAGCGCATGCGCGTCCCCCTCCCCTATGCTCTCCAACGCTCACCCCCTTTCTCTACTCTAGGAATCATCTACTCTAGGGAGCGGCGCCCGCGTCCCACACCCCCCACAGCGCATGCACGTCCCCTATCCCTCTCTCTCCTCTCCTACGGTTCCCCCCGTCCTCTCCTCTAGAAGAGGACGGGGGGAACCGAACTTATCAATGTCTGTTCTCACCGTTCCTCGGTAGATATAAACTGTCAAACACATGTGGCGCAGCCCGTGGTATACGGGTATGTGCCACACGTGTCTGGAGGAAAAGGTTTGACGTCGTAAGCGACGGGATTTTCACATTATTCATGTCTTGACCAGACAGTCATAATCGTCAAACCTTCTTATCCTCCCATACTAATTTTGGTTTACCTCAAGTTAATAGGGCGACCACGAGAGCACCCAGACGTAGGCGGCTAGATAGATAGATAGATACGTAGATAGAAACGCTAAAAGTGCCTGCAGTACGTAAAGAAATGCTTGGCACTAAAAAAAAAAATTATAGCATAATGTATGGTGCATGCTCGTAACAGATAGTCCAACGGAAATGCAAGTTTCGTGCCCAAACTATAGGCTGATATTCGACTTTTTTTAGACCAACATCCCGTAAACCTTTTACCGTGCCTGTGCTTTCTGCCATGGTTTTGTTGACAAATTTAGAATTTTACATTACATTTTTTTTGCGTTCTACCAGCAGAGCCGATCACATAATCACTGATGCAGGCAGGGAGGATGGCGGTTTCCAATACCTCCCGAAATTTTTCCATTTTACATGGCTATATCTACAAACACAAAACAGCCACACACTCATACATATATAAAAGGCAGTTAACCCCCCCCCCCCCCTCTCCGAAAAAGATCTCTGGTTACGCCCCTGCACGCAACTCACGTTTGAACTGTCTTTTATGTATGTATAGATTCGTTCTTGTTCAGCGCTTTGCTCCACATTGCAAGAGATTTTGCATAAAAACAAAACGAATTTAAAGTCATGCGAGAAATTTCTGGGGCAATAGATGGCATTTTTAGGCTACGAGTCGCGAAATAAGAACTATGTAGAGAATACTATCGTAATCATCTTGAAGAAACTTGGCGCAACATGACATATAAATTCTTTTACGCAGAATAAGCAGTTATAGTCAGCACTGTCTGTGGTATATGTTCTTGCGTATATGCATGTGTGAATGTATTTGTGAATGTGTGTCCGATTGAGGTAATGCCAAGCTGCACCAAGTTTCTTGGAGATGACGAGCTACCAACAAGCCCAACAGCAAGTTCTAATAAAGCCTTTATCGATCGCGCCAATAAAAAAAATGCATCACCAAAGAACATTGCGCCTGGAATAATCACGATGCAGAAAGGGCATATTTGTGCACTTTATGTCGATATGCGAATATCATGAGAACATAGTGTAACTTAATTTGAAAACGAATAAATGCGTAGTACTTTGGCGGAAATTTCAAGAATGCACCCTTGATTTATGTATATGTTTCTTTTTCATTTTATTCGCATCCATTTGTGACCAACTTAGAGCTATGTTTAGGGCCAACTACAGCTCCGGCTGACGCGGTTAGTCTTGCGATTCCGAGAAAAAATAAATGCGTATTTCGAACATGATCGATCAAGTTTTCTTACTTTCCACCCTATTTGAAGATCGCGACGAAGATACGCGCACGCGAACCTCGGCGCGAGAATAACTGATCCGACATTGTGCACATTTGGTTGCTTTTTCCAGCATATGGTTGTCCCTTCTTAGTTTTCCTTGCAAAGTGACAGCACTACCAATGAATGAATCAATAAATCAATCCACACCTTCAGAAATTCTTGCACCGAAGACCTGTTTTTTTGCGTACAGAGGGAAATGTTTACGGTAAAGGGCCACCGCCTAGTCATTTGTTTCAACACATTCGCATGCATGGCGCTGTATCAGACAGTGTAACTCGCTTCATTTTTCAATGAACGGGTTTACTCTCGATATAACAGATATCTGAGGCATGGCGCTTAGAAAGCGTGAAATTCGTGCCACAGAGATAACATTTCAGGAAGCAGAACACATAATTCAAGGTGGGCGTATCAGAGGAAACAGACTTTGGAAGCGCATTTATCTGCAGCTATATAAGGAGCTCTCCTTTATCTGCAGGTGGTCTATTAAAAGGACATGTTCATTACACTAAAGTAGAAACTTAATCGTGTTCTTCTCGTGTTACGTCTACTTAAATCTAGCTAGGAATAACAATGTCTCAGTAAGAAACCTTGTCGTGTTCTCTATTCCAAAAAGATTTTTTTCATTGGAAGAGTTGTCCCCTATCACGTAGTCGTGATGAAGTAGGAACTGCCATAAATCTTGTTCATGTCCGTCACATATAGTTCCAAACCACTTTCGTTTTACAGCTACGGGGCCACGTGAATCGAAATTCTTCGGTTGCAGAGCTTTGTTACTATAAACAAATTTCCCGAATAATTATCTTGAAGCGACAAGCACACATTCTAAAGACAACGAACGTCCATTTCGCATGTCTTCCAGTGTTCTTCAAATTAAAATGAACTCCAAGCCTTGGTCAACTTTTCAGATTCCTTGTTTTTATTCGATGCACAAATATCGACATCATAGCGCCATATTACCACGTGCTTTAAACATTGAAGAATGTCCGTATGCTGCAGAGAATAAACAACTTAGAGTGCATATCACACGAATTTTACTGAATTTTTTTTTTTGCAGTAAGACATACGAGGTCCCCAAACAATGTAATTTGTAGACATGAGTGCTGGCATTCTAACTCAGTGCTACGGACTCACACACACTCCCCCAAAATAAACAGACCTGATATACATTTGGTTGATAATTTCGCGTGAACGATAAGAGCGGTCATTTCACAAACATAAAAATCTCAGTCAAACATAAAAGATGATATTAAGAGACCTAGCTGCAGCGAAAAAACGCGTTTGTCAAATCAACATATAACGAGAAATACATGGTCACATATTATAGCGAAAACAACTGTACTGTATACACCCTCAACGGAAAAACCAACTAAACATCTACAAAGAGTAAAGCTTCACCGCAACTTCCGAAGCAAACCGTGCGAACGGGCTAGCCAGCAATCCATGTTGTCACACACGCGCAATAGCCATACGGAAGAATAGATAAGGCTTGTACCTGACGATCTGTTCGCGATTTTGAGTGCTTACTGCCACAAAACGAATTTCACATTACAGGGCGTGCAAAATGTGTGAATCACATCTACAGTCAGTGTAGTGCCTAGCGATAGATAGGTCATAATTACCACACATAGCATTCGACGCGATACGGGGTATAGAAGCAGACGTGATAGGGCACAGAACACTCCGTGGAAGAAATGAAAATTAACAGATGCAATCTCTGCCATTTAAGCTCACCGCTTTGCCATTCCAATGAACGTCGAAAAACTTACAGGCCCGGGGGGCAAGGAGCACCATAAATAAGAGCACCGTTCAAGAACTGTTGATTCTGAGGTGGCTGGCAAAGGGGGGTTTCGGCTTGTCCACGTCACCGCACTGTCCAGGCATAACTCCTCACAGAAATGCACATGCAAAATATTTAAAAGTCTCTGCCTCGTCACAATACTCGCGAACATCTGCTCAACCCATTGTTGAAGAACTGGTGTGCCCGAAATGATGCACAGGGTTTGGAGACACCGCAAGTCGACGCTACTCAATGCCGCGCAGAGCACTCCTAGGTCCATGTTTCGCGGCCTTAACGTCAGCAAACGCAAGTACCGATTCGCACTTAGCCACCCGGCTATGCTTTGCGGCGTGCTGCCGACAGTCTCCATTGCTTGCCACGAAAGCCGAAGTTGCACTAGGTGACAGTTCGATAAAAAATCCAGGGATCTAAGTTGAAAAACGTCGCACAGTGTCAGTCGCTGTAATCGCGTCATTTCGCATAGCATTTTCATTGCGTCTTGAGTGAATGCAACGAAGGAGCTGTGACACGATGAGCATCTCGAATAATCGCTTCTCCAGATGCTCCTAGTGCATACGTCGAGATCCTCAAGCATTGGACATGAAGTGCAAAGTCGTTCAACAGACCCAGCCGTCTTCAAGGCGCATTGCGGAAGCGCTAAGGCACGTATGCGCAGGACACTTCCCGGTGTCACCAAATTGCTCCAGTCCATTTGATAATCAAAATGGCAACAACTCAGGTTCAGCTCAGCCAGATTTGTGCTAACGGCGAGCAATAGCTGTAACGGTTCGATATACGTAGTTACGATGTAATGTATCGCATATTCCTGCGTCGTTTCAGGTCCAGGGAGTAGGACCAGTGTCACATTTCGAAACTGAGACCACCACAGTCTTTTGGACCACTTCTGTCAGCCGTGCCAGCGCGTCGGGGCTATATCGTACGCAGAGGGTTATTTGGCCACCATGTATTCGCGACGCATCCCAGGTGACCATATCGACAACATAAACTACCGTACTACATGTAGTGTCCGGCAGCTTCGAAAAAACCACGTTACCACAAACAGAAGCTGTGGTTCGGAAGTTTAAGAGGGTTAATGGACATGTCCGTGCAACTGAAGGGCCACACAACAGTGTATCATCCGATGCAAATTCGCTTGTGAACTTGAACGTTGTTAGAAACTTTGAAGCATCGACGTAGCGATCACATAGGCGTAAAATACCGATGTGGTTTCCGTCGATGGCGTGAATGTGCAGATAGTCAATGTTTACACATATTACAAACAACAAGGACAGGATAGAGTATCCGTAAAACCTACCAGAAATTTCTACGTACATGTGTAGCAGACCGGGTACGAGCAGGAGATGAGCCAAATTGTCTAGCACATCGTGACAAGGCGCATCGTAGATGGACCAACGTAACTTCTTCAGCGCAGGCAATGATTGGGCTATAACTCTGAAAAGGTGGCTCGGGTTAATGCGGCAGTTGACGCAGTCCAGTTCTACAAGCTTCTCGAGAAGCGGTAGGCACTCAAGCAGCTGAAGCGGAGGAACCAACAAACAATGTGCAACGCTCAAGGAATTGACATTATTCGGGTCGATGCGACTAAGAAAACGAACCAGAACTTCTGCGTCGGAGTGCGGGTCCAGCTTTACCGTGTGTGCAAAGCCTCGGCTTGGTAAAAAATTCTTGCTGATGGTGCCACTGTCTTCAAGGGCGAGAAGGGACTCTGCGTCCAGTTTCTTTGCAATGTTCCACCAAATTTCGTCTGGAAGACAGCAGTTCGTCGCGTGTAGCAAAGGAGCGCCCATACTCGACGACATCCCGCGTTCCGTCATCACTGGGAACACTATGGCTTGTTCAGCTTTAAACGTGCGCCGCCTACTGTTCCCTTATGTGCACAGCCGTACACGACTGCGACTATGGGTTACCCTAATCGCTGCATTGGCGCCAACTGTCAGAAAGCCATGAAATGCTACTCTTTATCTAACTGTGTCGCCTAGGTTATCAGGTGTTGTTTTTTTATTGATTTTGTCGTGCTGACACTTATGTGCTTCGATGACATCTCAATAGTCTGCACTGAACAGAATCCACCGAATGACTATACTACGTCATACTGATGATGTTTTATCAGTGTTTAACCATAATCTTGCTCGGCACCGTCAGTGCTTTTTATGAGCATCTGGGCATGCTTGTTTGAAACACCCCTTTCTGTGGGCCACGTTTTTTGTCACATTGAATAAACCAGTTAGTAGTTTGCGCTCGTTGCGTCCTGTACTGTCTCTTTTTTTCGTCCCGTGTCCCTGTTTACTTAGCGTGCTTATGAAGATGGATAAAGATGTAACCGTACAGAGAATCAAGCTGAACAATAAAATTAACCGCACATCTCGCTACACACACCCAGGCATAACCGAGTTGAGCCACAACCATTTCTTTTCTTTTTGCGTGCGGCCGCTTGCGTGCTCACACGCTTTCACGGCCGAGCACGCAAGCGACTGAACACCCGCCAGATGGCGCCGCTATGCGCTCTTCCACTAGATAAGGCATTAGGCCAACACAAAAAGAAAGTTTTCTTTCCCGTTTTCTTTTTTTTTTTTTTTTTACGAACCTGGTGGCAGACATGCCACCGCCCCGTTAGAAAGGGGACGCTCATAGCATCCATCCACTCGTTAGTCAGGAACATTACCATCCGCCTGAGGAAGACCACCGATAGGCGAGTTTGGCATTAAATTTTTGCGAAGGGAAAATTTTACTGATGTGTACAATCCTCCATGTTGGCACTACATCGTATCCTGCAGAGGGTGTTCAATATACTGCCCGAAAATTAATTACAGCCCGCGCCGAAAATGTTTTTTTCTACAGTTTTTTTGCACCATAAGTAAAACGCATGGATATGATTAAATATACAGGCATTCACATTCATGAAGCGTGGGTGTCTAGCCCAGTGATAAAGGCATTCACCTTCAGAGCATGAGGGTGTGGGTTGAAATAACCACACCGCAAAAGAGTATTTTGTTTTATTTCTTTATGGCGATTATCTTCAGAAATTTTGAAAGGCATTTTCGGTCTGAAACGCCACTCGTGGCGCTGACAGCAGGGCAGTAGCTCGGCCGCAGGGCCCTACTGGAGTGTCCGCTCTTTACGAAAGTATACTTCTATGGCCTTTCCCTATGGCCTAGCTGCGTAAAAAATTAATCAATACCTTCAAAATCTGTGCACAGAACACCGTTTCTTCGCGTACAGAGGAAAGTGTTCACTTTCGAGGCTCACGCTTCGTCCTTTTGTTCCACACAATCGCGTGAAGATCGCTACATCGGACAATGTAGATTACTTCACTTTTCAATGAATGGGTTCACTCATCATGTGACCCACCTCTGAAATAAGGCACTCAGAAAGCGTAACATTAGGGCCACACAGATAATATCTTATGAAACATCCGACACGGGCGTATCGCATCGGAATATCTTGGCGAGCGCTCCTATCTGCAGCTGTTAGAAGGTCTTGTCAGCAGAGGAGCCTACTGAAAGGACAGACTCATTTTGGTAAACTAAACGGTGATCTTTTGTTCGTGTGACGTGTAATTAAATCAAGCTAGGAAGAACATGTCTCTGAAACAAGCCTTTGGTTTTTTATTCCATGTTCAAACGTTTACTTGTAAGCGGTTGTCCACTATTCAACCTGTCGGGATGAAGTAGCTGGCCCTGTAAGCCTCCTTGTTGAAGTCACTCGCAATAAGTTCCAGGACGCTTATTTCACCACCCAAAAGTGTTTTATACTGAGGTCCCCCCAAGACTTCAGTGGCGTATTTCCGTCACGGATATGCCGTTGATGAAATGGACGGTAACGGATGAGAAAGAAAAAGTTCCGCCACTTGAAATCGAACCTACGACCTCTCGGCCCGCATCGACAAGCGCCCGGCGCACTGCCGACTACGCTACCGAGGCAGCTGCACGCCAGACCACAAACGCGCCTTATATCTCTCACAAATTCTCTCTCGCACGGTGCTCTCTGTTGGAGGGGCTATGCGGGTCGGTGTGGTGCCACCGTCTGCGAGCGGTCAAGCGAAGTAATGCGGCATAAGACATTTACTTGCGCCGGTAGAGAACGATTGCGCAACGACGCAGTGAAAGCACGCCTTCGAGAATCTCAATATGGGAGGCCACGGTTAAAGCGTCTCGATACCAGCAAAAACACTGGCCGCGCTAGCATCGGGGAGTCGGCCTAGACGCAGTTACGTTCTCCGCCTTTCGCTTCGTGTTAGCGGGGGACGGCTCGCTGTTTGAGTAGTGCAGCTTCCACATGCGCTAACGGTGTTTCTCCACCGCAACTGCTTCGAGTACGATAGCACTGAATAAGAAAACTGCTGCAATAAGCGCCGCAGGAAGGCAACGATGTCAACGGAAGAATGTCGTGCCTTGGTGGAGCGAGACAGACGCCAGCGGGACGTGGAACGCCTGGGCTCGTTCGCAGCTCAAGCTACTAACCTCTGCATTCTGTGTTGCTGAAGCGTAGTGTGGTAGCGTATGCATGAGCACAGGCGTAGGTTATCCTATTACTCGGGAGCGCGCACCGTGCAGTTTCTCTCCTTAAATTACGACGCTTTGAATTGCATATCGAGTACCAGTGTTTATTATGAGCTTGCTGATGTCCTCTTTGCGCCAAATAGGGGATATCCATAATGCTTAGTGCTCTGGCAACACTGGGCGCGCCCGCCATGTTTCGTAGGGCACCGTCGCAAAATCGTCTGCTAGAGTCTCCTTAAGGATAGCCCACGGAGAGGCTGAGCCGCTCTCGTTGGCGAAGCTTTCGGACCCAAAAAATACGGCTTTTTCTTTCGTCAGCCAGCGCCGAACGGTCAGTGAACCTCGCTGTGCGGCCACCAATTGACGAGAAAGCAATATCGGAGCTCTGCGAGCTTCAAAACTCATCGGGACGGCAGCTGCACGAGGCGAATCGCTTCGCAAAGCCGAACAGCTGTTCTCTAAAGACGTGTGCTTCCGATCTAAGGTAGGTGTTTAAGAAAAGTGTTCATTGCAGATGAGATGCGGCTCTTAAACTTCTCAGATGTCCTTGCGCAGCAATACATCTCCATTGTATTTCCCACAGCGATTATAATAACACACTTCAGATATGCAAACCACGTTCTTTCTGCGCGACCTGTGCAATGCAGTGCTGCATTCCTCGACTCATTTCTTTAGCCACAGCTATCTTACACCCTTTGCAGTAGCGTGTGTCGTAGTTTTTAGAAATAAACAAAGCATGGACATGTGCATGAGTGGTGCGCCGCAAACCAAACAAAAATAGTGATCGCCCGTTTCGACTGTACACGGAGAGAGCGTCCCGAGTAACGCTGTTTTAATACACACCGGTTGTTTATATTACCTTGTTGGTCGTAATCTATCGCGTGGATTAAGTGTTGTGGTTCTGGTTTTCTTGAACGCTATAGCTGTGCGTTCATTGACTTATCTTTTTAAAATATCGTGGTATTTGCTTTCGCATACCACGGAGGCGGGCATTATCGATCGCCGCGCGCTAATGCGAAAAGCATACAAACATACAAGTGCCCAAGATCAGCGGAAAGATGAGTGCGACAATCTACCGAACAAATCGCTCCATTTATAGTACGGCCAGTGAACCTGTAGGCTCCGTAAATGAGCGTTCCGTGTTCGCAGCGCATGCTGACCGAAGGAAGCAGAAGAAAAAAAAATGTTGCACTGGCTTAGCACGGCTATGCCAGGATATACGTAGCGTTAGCAAAGCTTCAGCTGATCATTCTTAGCTTTCCTGATTGTCTATATTGTCTAGGATTAGCTTGATTATCATGCTTACTGCTGCTCCAATGACACACACACGGGATACGTATTATGTGGCACATGTATATTAATTTTTGCTCAACGTCGTTGCTTCTCTATTGCCACAAAGACGGCTCGGTGATCAGTGAAGTAACACGCTGCCGTCTCTATGGCCCCAACGCTGTATTTGGAATTATCTGTCTTTGATAGACAAGATGAATGGTGGTGAATCCCGAATCCTGCTCAAATCCTGCTTCCATGAATCCCGAATCCCAGCTTGGGACGCTAATTGCCAGGCAACTACTTCGGGATCCGATGAGTCAAGCTTCTCCGCTCTTCTGCGCCGTTGAGCAGCATTTGCGCTCTCCTTGTTCATGGCTATACCACACTGCCAAACGCCAGTCAGAAGCGCTGCGGCTCCAGCGCAGTGTCAGACGGCGACTGCACAGCGAAGGCTGCGCGCGCGCGCCGGCGCCACTGCGTCTACCACGGCTACGACGTCACTCCTCTGGAATGCGCAGACCGGCAGCGGTGAGTCGCGCGCGGCGGCGGCGGAGTGCGCGGGAGCTGCCGGCACCGGTGCGCCAGCTGTGTGACATCACTGATTCTCGCGCATGCGCAGCACGGCTCTTGATGTGCCGCGCGAAACGGGCTAGGCTAGGCCAGTGTAGCTAACGCTACAATATCAAAGCGGAAGGTGTTAAGCGAAGGGCAGAAGCGGTGTAAGAGGCGTGCGAACTATGGACTTCAGCGCACAGAAGGTGGGCGCACACTGCCTTGCGAAGCTTGTAAAGCGGTGGCTGTGTGAATTTGGCGATAGGGTCTCGTGTGGTGGCACTGATTTACTGTGGACACGCGCAGAAGCGTCTGTGACACTGTTTATACATGAGTAAATAAGTAAGTCTTTGCTTACGTCCATCTGCAACACCGACAAGCTATGTTGATCAACCATGCTCTCTTGCGCGTGTGCGATGCGGGCCGTCTGTTTTAAAATGCATATATCGTAATATATTGTCTAGCTATGTTGGAGTCGAGCAATTAAATTGTACGGAGAAATAAGAACTTAGGTTGTAGAGCGCTTTTGCGCGTGCCGATCACTCCCGAAGGTGCCGATCTTGTTGACGAAACAAGTGTGCGTCGGTGTGTTCCTTTCTTCGTTCATGTAACTGATAAGTTCGATTAAAGATTAGTCTTACCTTGTTACCGCCAATGTCAAGGCTCCCTCATTGCCTGAACAGCGCACGAAGCATTAGGAAGTCATCGCAGAACGAAGATAAACAATCAGCAACTGGCGCCGTGAAGGCTGCGATATGCCAGTGGTTTTGTTTTCGTGCCCAACAGGACATGGCGGATCGAGCTTACGGGACCATCGACAGATGGCGCTGTACATTTTGAATATAGAGATAAAGGACAAAAATAAATAATGGGGAAAAATAAGGTCATTCGGCCTTAAGAGGCAGAGGGATGGACCGTGAATTTATATTTTTCTGTGGTATAATAGCATAGATTTAATCAATGTAGATAATGCATTAGGCCAACCTAAAAAGAACGTTATCTTTCCCTTTTCCCTTCTTTTTTTTCCGAGCCTGGTGGCAGACATGTCACCGCCCCGTTATAAAGGGGACGCTCATAGCATCCATCCATCCATCCATACGGTGTGTCCAGGTACATGTTAACAACTTCAGCTACCAGAACGGTTAAATCATGATCATGGGCGTTAGTCGTCGCGATGGAGATATGCCACTAAGCGCCAACGTGATTGCATTCACGTCAAATGGTGCGACAGCTGCCAAACACTAACAGACATTGTACAAGCTATCATATATCACTACACAAAAAGCACTACTTCTGGGAAGACACGTTTCACTTTCGTATCATACCGATTCCTCTGACGGATAGATCAGCCATATGTTTTTCTTTTTTTTCCCAGTCTCGGCAATGTGAAGGACACTTGCACCGCTGCCGATCATTATATATTATATTTATGAAATACTTCTGCTGATGTGGCAAGCGCTAAGTGTTTGAAGACAACGAGCACCGATGAGGCCATTCACTACATTTTTCGTAAGATGTGCTGCATCCATGTTCTTCACATCACATATAACGCCCAGGTCTCGATGTACGTACTCGAGAGTCATGAGGAATTGGTTGCAGCGCGAGCTTGACACGAGAAGGAAGACAACACACGCAGCGCTCGGGAGGTACTTCGTTTTTATTCGATACTCAAATATAGACAGCATAGCTATAGAACCCAATCGCAACGCGCTTTAATGATTAACGAATTGGTTTATGCTGTATAGAACAGACAGTGTATATTACATCTAAGACGAACTTTATTTAACCAGACTTTGCAATAAGACGTACAAGGTCTTCATATAGCGTAATTGGTAGACATGAGTGAAAAAGTGAGCCGACATTCCAACTGAATACTGTGGACTTAAAAACTCTAAAAAAATAAATAAACAACTGATTATGGATATACATGTGGTTCCACAAGTCGTCTGTATGGTTATTGAAGTCATCTCAGAAACAAACATCTAAGTCAGACCTAAAATACGATAGTAAAGGACGTTGACTGCAGCAAAAAACGCATTTGTCAAGTGAACATACAATGAGAACAGAGTGATCAAAGAATACCACGAAAACAACACCCCTGTGTGTCTAACAAAAAAAAATTAATATATGCATGTAACAGTAAAATTTGAACACCAATTTTCAAGTAAAGCGTGTGAATGGCCTAACCAGTATTTTATGGTGTCGCAGCAGAGCAATCAGCAGATGAAAGGACGGACAGCGCTGGTACTTCTCGATCTCTCCGTCCTTTTGAGTGCTTATTGCCGCAACACGAACTTCACGTCAAAAGGCTTGGAAAATGAATGAATGATGTCTGTAATCAGCTTAAGTACAGCATATAGCATTCGACACGTTGGGGGGGGGGGGGGGGGGGGAACAGAGCCGGCGCCAAATGGCACAGAACATAGAATCATCGTTGAAAACGGATAATGTTTCTACCATTAACTTCGGCGCTTTGCCATTCCAATGAACGTCGCGAAGCTACAGTGTCGGGGACAAGCGACACCACAAACGAGAGCACCGTTCAAGAACTGTTGATTCTGAGGTAGGTGGCAAAGAGGGTTGCATCTAGTCCACGTCACTTTCATTTCAACGTGTTGCTCGTCACAGAAATGCAGATGCAAAATATTTAAAAGTCTCTGCCTTGTCAGAATATTCGCGAGCATTTGCATAAGACATTGTGGAAGAATCGGCGTTCTCGAAATGATGCACATCGCTTCGAGACACTGCAAGTCAACCTTGCACAATGCCGCGCAAAGAGTTGTCAGGTCCATGTTTCGGGGCCTTAACGTCAGTAAACGCAAATACATATTGGCGCTTAGCCACTGAGCTATACGTTGTGGCGTGCTGCAGACAGTCACCGTGGCTTGCCACGAAAGGCGGAGTTGCACCACGCGGCACGTCGATAAAAAATGCAGTGATCTAAGCTGAGAGACGTCGCACAAGATCAGTGTCTGCAGTCGTGTCCTTTCGTGTAGCATTTTCATTGTGTGCTCGTTGAAGGCAATGAAAGGGCTGGAACACGATACGCATCTCGCATATTCTTTTCCCCACATGCTCCTTGTACACACTTCAAGTTCCTCGAGCATCGGGCATAAAGCGGAGAGTCGTTCAACGGACCCTGCCGTATTCAAGGCGCATTGCGGAAGCGCTAAGGCTCGTATACGCAGGACACTTCCCGGTGTCACCAAATTGCTCCAGTCCAATTGATAATCAAAATGGCAACAACTCAGGTTCAGCTCAGCTAGGTTTATGCTAGCGGCGAGCAATAGCTGTAGCGGTTCGATATACGCAGTTATGATGTAATGCATGGCATATTCCTGCGCCGTTTCAGGTCCAGGGAGTAGGACCAGTGTCACATTTCGAAACTGAGACCACCACAGCCTTTTGGCCACTTCTGTCAGCCGTGCCAGCGCGTCGGGGCTATTTTGTACGCATAGGGTTATTTGGCCACCATGTATTCGAGACGCATCCCAGGTGACCATATCGACAACATAAACCACCGTACATGTAGTGTTGGGCAAGTTCGGATACACCACGTTAGCACAAATTGAAGCTGTGGTTCGAAAGTCTAAGCGGTGCAATGAACATGTCGGTGCAACTGAACGGCCACACCACAGCGTATCGTCCGATGCGAATTCGCTCGTGAACGTGAACGTTGTCAGTCTCATTGCTGCATCAGTGTAGAGCGCCCAGAAGTTTAAAATATGCCCGTAGTATCCACCGACTGCGTGGATATGCAGATAGTTCATGTTTTTGCAAAGGAAAAACATCGCGCCAAAGATGAGGTAGGCGTTGAAGGTACCAGAAATTTCTACATACATGTGTTGCAGACTGGGTACGGGAAGGCAAGTAGGATGCACGATGTCTAGCACGTTGTCACAAGGCGCATCGTAGACGGACCAACGTAACTTTTGCAGAACAGGCAGTGATTCAGCTATAACTGTAAAAAGGCGCACTGGTGTTAACAGGGAGTTGACGCAGTCCAGCTCGACGAGTCTGCCGAGACGCTGGATGCATTCAAGTAGCCGAAGTGGAGCAGCCATCAGACACTTTGCGACGCACAAGGACTTGACGTCATTCGGATTGATGCGATTCAGAAAACGATCGAGAATTTCTGCGTCGGAGTGCGGGCTCAGTTTTACCATTCGTGCGAGCCCTGGGCTTTGCGAAAAATTCTCGGGGACGGTACCACTGTCTTCCAAGGCGAGAAGCGACTCGACGTCGAGTTTCCCTGCGATGTTCCACCAAGTCTCGCAAGGAAGGTAGTAGTTCGTCGCCTGTAGCAAAGCAGCAGCCATAGTCGGCTAGATTTCGTGCTCCGTCAGTCAGCGGCACCGGGATGACTCGTTGAGCTTAAACGTGCGCCGCTTCCTGTTGCCTCGTATGCACGACGTAGCGTGAATGCAGTCGTGCACTGTTTCGATCGCTTCACTGGCGAGAACAGTCAGAAAGCCAAGAAATTCCGCACATTATGTAAGGCTGTGTCCCTGACGTTTTCAGGTGCTGTTCGTCGTCGATTTTGTCGGGCTTACATTTATGCTATTTGATAACGTCCTAAAATTCTACCCCCCAGCTTTTATCAGTGTTTCGATCGTGTTGAAATGTGGGCCGATCCCAGACAAAGGTAGGGCCGGTCCCCGAGGCACTGAAAAACCACGTGATGTGCATAAAACGTGCAACGCCTTCCAATCTCGGAGGCAGTGCGAAATCACGTTAAGTGCAGAAAGCTTTCGGTTGTGAGGGGGGGCGGTGTTGCAGTACAATCGCTCGTCAAGAAAGAGAACAAGATGACTTTCACCTTCGAGTCGTCGTGGGCGAATGTATAAGCGACCGTGTAACTTTTTTTTCCCATTGTAACCTACAATACTGGGAATTCTCTAGATTTTTTTTTTTCGAAACGCCACGAACCTCTCCTATCTAGTGAATTGTTCGGGTGAGGCATCGGGAGTCGCCGCATTTGCTGGAAGATCATAATGACGAAGCCATCTTGCGAAACTGGTTGCCTTTCTTTTGTGTGTGCAAGTGCGCGCTCATTAAATAATTTCATCTTCATCTTCTAATGCAATGCCAGGTATGACAAGGACCGAAGAAAACAAAAGACAACTATTGAACGGTGATGCGCAAACTAACAACTTACTTATTTTGAGCACCGAAAGATTTGCGTACACGCCCTAAAAAGAAAGAAGGAACAGGATAACGGAAGGGAAAATCAGCAATCAAAAACGGTAGACGATAGTCAAAGAAGGCATATCAGCCTCCGAGTCTGGAAGCGCCACCGACACGTGCCATGTGTTATGTATGAAAGGCAGTAGGGATTAATGAACGTGTGCTTTGTTCCCTTAATGCTAATAATAACTGTTGGGGTTTACCGTCCCAAAACCACCATATGATAATGTGACACACCGTAGTGGAGGGCTCTGGAAAGTTCGACATGCGCGAGAACACCCTTTTCTGCAAAACAGCCTGCATGTATGCGTCCGGAGGTGCATACCACTTTAATGAAGAAATGACCGCTCACACCTTTATTACTATCCCGTAGTGAGTGCATTTGTTATTCAACTAAGCTGCAAAGTATTCCCATGTATTATGCAGTAATATGCGTAAAAAAGGGGATCGTGACTGCTAGGTGGAACACCTAGAACTCACGACCCCCCGCCCCCCTCCCCTCTCAGGTGACTAGTGGGGGGGAGGAGGATCGGGGGGTGGGGACTAGGGGGAGGGCGCGGAATGTAATAAACATAGCATATGCACTTCTATGACTCCGGAAGCCGACAAGAAGGCATTAAGAGTTTCTCTCTCTCGCTCACACACACACACACGCACGCACGCACGCACACACACACACACACACACACACACACACACACACACACACACACACACACACACACACACACACACACACACACACACACACACACACACACACACACACACACACACACACACACACACACACACACACACTCACTCACTCTCTGTTCTTGATCGATGGTCATTACTTCTGTTGATCGGCGCGTTATTCCTCGGGATTGCGCCCTACATGCGACCTCCTCCCCTTCACGGAAAGAAGGGAAATTGAAGATATGGAGAACGGCAGCTTGTCTTTCTGTTGAACAACCACGCGAACAAAAAAACCGGTAGATCCCACGCACTGTGGGAATCGATGTAATGCGAAGCAGCCAGCAAGGAGCAAATCATGCTGTGTATAATATGCATGTCATGATTTACATGTTAGGACCTGTCATTTATGTTCATCATACAACCACGTCGCGCAATACCACTATTGTTGTATATCAAGCTAGCGAACTAGACGCAAGCGCACCATGAGCGTGGCATGCAAGTCATGTTGCACATGATATGTCATGATTTCCAAATTACCACTTGTCATTTATGTTCCTGATAGAGTCACGTCACGCAATACCAAATTTGGTGTATATCAAGCTAGCGAAACGGCCGCAAGCGTGCCGTGAGCGTGGCATAAAAGTCATGTTACTCGTGACATGCCATGATTTCCATATTACCACTTGTCATTTATATTCGTCACACAGTCACGTCACGCAATGCCAAACTTGGTGTATATAAAGCTAGCGAAACGGCCGCGAGCGTGCCATGAGCGAGTATGCAAGTCATGTTGCACATGACATGTCATGATTTGCAAATGACCACTTGGCATTTATGTTCGTCATACAGTCACGTCACGCAATACCAAATTTGGTGTATGTGAAGCTAGCGAAACGGCCGTCAGCGCACCATGAGCGTGGTACGTAAATCATGTTTTACATGACGTGCACCTGATGACTTTCATATTACCACCTGTCATTTATGTTGGTCATGCAGAAATGTCTCATCGTACCAATTTTTTTGATATATCAAGTTAAGAAAACGGCCGCAGGAGCACTACGGCCATGGCGTGTCAATCATGTTTTCATGACAAATTAATTCATGATTTTCATGATATGACCTGTCATTGATGTTCGTCATATAGCCATGTTATGGACTAATGCGGCAATCTGGGCGAGTTGGTATATAGCGAGTTGGTGTCGTCCGTTTCTCGGCCTTTGTCTGTGCCTCGCTGCACATTTACCCGAAGAAGTCATGTTATGCCATACCATTTTTTTGTATAAATCCCATTAACGATACGGCCAGGAGAGCACGAAGTCGTAGGCGGCTAGATAGATTGATAGATACGCTCAAAGTCGCCTAAGTTCGCTGAGAAATGCTTCGCATTTAATAACAGAGACAAGGACGAAAGGAAGAACGACGAACAAGGCGCTGTCATCGTCTGCCATTCCTCCGCCGAAGCAACCCTCCTCCTCCTGAAGCTCGCTCCTGCCGGAAGGCGGAGGGGGTTGCTTCGGAACCCTCGTCTCTCCGTTTGCTCTATCTCTGAGCGAGCTCTGATACGCTCCTGCTTTTGTTCTTGGCTCTTTTACTGTCACCTTTGGGGGGGAGAACTTTTTTCGCGCGGACAGCATCAAATCTGGCCTTCTAGAGAGCTTCGCTGTGAAAGCTTTGATAACGGCTTAAACATTGCTTACCGTCACATGCGTCGATGAAAGTTGCGCGTGGTCCCTATGCATATATGCTACTCAGTTATGCCGACGTTTCCTTGTGGATGCCCTTTCTGTTTCAGCTAGCTATCCACGGCTAACGAATGGCTGAATTTTCTAATCTCCAAGAAAGCTGCACATTGTTAAGAGGCAGCACCACACTCAGTTCTCGTGCAGCTGCCGCCCGTGATCTTGGCCCCCCACATCCATTTCATTCTTAAATATAACGGTCGTTTTAGATGCAGCCAACTAGTGCAAGATGCCTCCCATCTTCATGATTGAATCACATTATATTAGAGATTATCCAGCGTTATCATTTCGAAACGTGCAGTTTTGCCTGGGGAAACTAACGGGAGCGAGGTTGAAAGCGCTGTCTCGACTCAATTGAGGAAACTGTTCTAATGAAAGGGTCGATAAGTGAACTGAGACGAACGGGTTAACAATGTGAAGCTCTTGGAATTTTACTTGATTAACCCGTTCAGATCCCCCATTGTCTCTTTTCAGGCCAAAATGACTGCAATGTCCAAAAAGGATGACATTGGTGAGTCTAGGGCGAATACGACGTAGAAGAGTGGGAATGTATGGGCTACTTCATTTAATCTGCTTTGTTTCGCGCTGAAAAGGCCCAAATATAAGCAGTCGAGAAGCTGCTTTATAGTTCTTAAAGCTGTTGGCGTGCTGCCCAGCAGAAGCACGAAAAAAGAAAAAAAGAAAATAAAAACGATGTGCGAATACTTATGTTGTGCGGCGAAATGTGTATTACCATGATGCTAAGACAACAACGCATCTTTTTATGGTTTCCCGAAAAATCCAGACGACGTGCAAGGGAGAACAAACAGTATTCGAAACTTCTGAATCGGAAAGCACCGACTGACACTATATGGTGGTTTGTTTGAAACAGGTCACTCGCGACGACTTCTTTCTTCCCGGTCAGTTGACCATTAATTTGCGTGTGTGTATAGTGTTATTTTTAATATCAAGTGGGCATCTCAAAGAGCTGAGTGTACTTTCGTTTAATTATGCATTTAAGCGCCTAAATAAACTAAGAACGCACACGAAAGATGATTTTGTTTCTTTGCTGTATCAGCGTTAGTGTTAATGATGATCAAATTAAGAGGCAGGAATGTTCTCTCTGACGCACATTTGTCCACATGAAACGTAGTCTTGAAGCCTGAAGCACACTCATGATGGACACACGTATGTAATGCATGCTTTTGTTCACCGGTATATGCCGACAATGTTGTATTCTCATTCAAAGTTGCTTGGCAGGTCATCTGCTCGTAAGAAACTTAGCAGCAACTGCAAACAGCACTTCTTTTTTGCTTTCGGAGCATCCAGCCTGCGCACCGTACCTCTAGTTTGCTTTTCGACACCGTGCACCTAATTGAATTCGGTTGCAATACATTCGGTCCCAATAATAATAATAATAATAATAATAATAATAATAATAATAATAATAATAATAATAATAATAATAATAATAATAATAATAATAATAATAATAATGGCTTCTGTTTTATGTGCCATAACGGCGATGTGATTATAAGACACGTCGTAGTGAGGACCTCCGATTTAAGTTAGACCACCTGGGGTTCCTTAACGTAAATCTAAGTACACAGGTTATTTTATGCCCCTGTCGAAATGCGGCCGCCGATGCCGGGAATTGATGCCGCACCCTTCAGCTGGGAGATACGTTTCCATGTGATGCACTTGTACTCATACAAGTGAATTTGCTAGTGATAAGTAGAGACCGGATTTTAGGCAAATGCCTATTTTGTTCCTT